>JBAMCK010000907.1:0-600000 GCA_037075185.1 Drosophila pseudotalamancana | reverse complement strand
CCCGTTTATGGATTCCAGTGGCGTCACTTTGGGGCAGATTATCGGACGTGCAAAGACAACTACGCCGGGGAGGGAGTCGATCAATTGCAACAAGTGATAGATACAATACGGAATAATCCCGCGGATCGACGTATCATATTGTGCGCCTGGAATCCTGTGGACATACCTAAAATGGCACTTCCGCCATGCCACTGTCTGGCACAGTTCTATGTATCGCAATCGAAAGGCGAATTGTCGTGCCAATTGTACCAGCGTAGTGCTGACATGGGTCTTGGCGTGCCCTTCAACATCGCTTCCTATGCCCTGTTGACCTACATGATAGCCCATGTTACGGGCTTGAAGCCCGGCGATTTTGTCCACACATTGGGGGATGCTCACGTGTATCTCAATCATGTGGACCCGCTACTAGAGCAGTTGAAACGTGAACCTCGTCCCTTTCCTAAGCTTAAGTTTAAGCGACAGGTCGAAAAAATTGAAGACTTTCGTTTTGAGGATTTCGAAATTATCGATTACAATCCATATGGCAAGATTCAAATGGAAATGGCAGTTTAAAATTGCAATTGCAATTGCAATTGGCTCTGGAAATTCAATTATAATGTATCTCACCTATAATCCAAATAAATTATATGTATCCTTCAATTTTTCCTCTTAGCTGTTATTTATATGCATTCTTCAATTTTTTCTCTTAGCTGTTGAAGTCGAATCTAACCGACTTCGTAAAGCCGTGACTATTCTGTTACCATTGTATAGATGTATCAACTTGGGAAGTTTAAAAATATTTAAGGGAAAACACTTACTTTTAAAACTTCATCCAGTATCCATTTTGTAAAAATGAAGTTATTACAGCTAGCCGGGGGAACAATAATAAATATACTTACTTAAAATATAGCTACCCGACTAGCAAAGCACCCATGATATATTAGTTTGGCCTATCTGCAGCGGTCATGATTCTAACTGTAAAACTGTGTGTGATAAATATTAACACTGTCTTAAAAATGACCCAAGAGAATGACATATTCTTGACATTGTCTCTGCTTTTCTTAACAATAAGAATATATTAAAAATTTCAAGCCTTATGCTATGGTACACAAACAATACTCTTCTGTCCCCTGAGACTAAAAATATACTTCTGTATTTTCGTAATATTAGGTGCCCCATGTGGTCACTTATTATTAATTGGAGACCGAAGGGGCAAACAAGCGGGCCAACCAAAGAATTAATAAACTAAGGTAAGTTTATACAAGATCTCAAATCGGTCGAGCCAGAATGAATACTGCTGATGTTTATAGTTGGAACAAACTTCAGAAGTATATCTCATGTACAAAAAACGATTCTATTCTGTGCATTTGTACTACTCGCTATAGTCTGCTCTTTCAATGAGATTTGAGTGTCTAATAATCATCTTGTTTTGATTAATACTATAGGACAAATGGCCAGAAAAGTGAAAACACTTTTGATTGTTTGAACGGTAGTTTGGTACTTTCAAAAAAAGAGTTAATTTTATTTCTTTCGCTGTTGCCAGACCGTTTTGTTTTATACTATTTCACTGCGAAGCGCTTTAGACCATCTTGCGCAGCAATCTGTTGATCTTGTCCTCACGGTTGCCGAAATCACCACCGTTAACGTAGTGATTGGCCTTCTTGCGCCAGCCGCCGGTGGGCGTGTTCAGCTTGAATGGCCACAGGAAGTTGGAGGCGTACTTGAACTTGGGTCCCACAGTGAAGATCTCGTGCACCAAATCCTCAACGCACTGAATGTTATGTGCCTTACGCAGCTTGCGCTCGATAACGAAGTTATCGGTGATTGGCACACGCTGACGGTTGTGCTTAACGAAACCGCGCTTGTAGATCAGCTCGCGAACCGATTTCAGATTGGGATAACCCCAGGTGATGTAGGGCTCAGCAATACGCAACATGTTGATGGTGGCCTTGTTCAACTTGATGAACACGCCATTGTTGATCTGGCGCAGGCGGAACAGCTGCAGCACTTTGCGTACCTTTGGTGCAACCTTGTTGATACTGCAAATACATAATTGGCATTAGCAAATAAAAAACATATGGATGAATGATGACAAATTACTCACCCACGAATACGCACGACAAATGCCAATTTGGCTTCGGCGGGCACGTAGAACTGGTTACGGCTCTTGGCCAAGCGACGGAGCTTAATCTCGCGCTGATCAGCCTTGATGTACTCGTTCTGATACTTCTCGGCACGCACCAGATTCTCCTTCTTGCGGAGGGCAATGACAGCAACACGCTTCAAACGACGTTTCGTCTCAGCAACACGCTTGCTGATTTGTTTCTTGCTGAACTTTAGCTTGGATTCCGGCACAGCGGGCAGCTTTTTAGCTGCTGGTTTCTTAGCGGCCGGGGCTGGCATCTGTTTAACACACAAATTGTCAACATTTTAGAACAGTTCTCGTTGATAAATATGAAAATTTGGCACTAACCTTTTACTAGACACTATGCACGTTGGTAAAAGAAAGGGAAAGAAAGAGCGGAAGCTTGAAGTACGCCATGTTGCCTATGTTAAATTGAAATCAGAGCATCCCTGTGTGACAGTGTTGTATAACGTGTTGATAATGTTAGCATTGTATTTCGATATTTAAAAAAAAACCGATAAATAAACAGCTGTGATTCATGCTGTTCGCCCGCGCAAATCTCACAATTAGTAGGTTGTTTTGTGGATCATTAATTTGAAATTATCAAAATGCAGGCTCCCAGTAGTCCCGTGTACCATACAAGCGCTGAGCAAAAACGTCACGCACAAAATGTAGCCAAACAACATCGCATGGGCAAACCAAAACTGCGTGAATTACTACGGGAGGTAAGCCGCAAATTAAAAACGAAAGTGATTTACATTTCATTGTTTATTTTATTTACAGAAGTGTAGGATTCGCATTTTAAATGCGCGCAATAACAACATTGATGGAAATCGTAAAATGCAATTGGTAATTTCGGACTGTTAACACTTAAAATAGTTCATTAAAGTAAATTTCGTTTTCAGGCAGAACTGGAAACTATTTTACGTTTAGAGCTCAATGAATTGGATCAAGATTTGGAATTGGAACGCCATGTCTTTGAGGAGCTACTCTCTGATGTTAACGAATGGTATGCCCTCCAAGAACAGCACTTAGAGGAGCTATACACTGAGCCGGACGCCGACCCCAAGGACATTGCACTGCTGTGTCCAGTGTGTATGATAAAGCCGCTGCACCGCGTCAAATCTCAATACACATGCAAGTGTGGAGTACTTTTTGAACATGCCGCAGATAAACAACAATTGCAGCAACTGATACAGGAGAGGGTTAACGAGCATGAACAAAGCTGCACCCAGGCTCTGGTTTTCTTTATAGAAGCTCAACCGACGTGCAACTCCTTGTTTGCGATTTGCGGAAGCTGTGATTATTGTTCCTCCGTTTGAAGAGGTTAATTTTTTTTTTATATAATATTTCTGACTGGCTGCGCCCAGATTTAAATTGATAGGTGCATATGTGTGTTTGTTTATTAATTAGGATAAATTTGTATTAATTTAATAAAATATTATGTAATTTTGTCAACAGATGGATCGCTCACTATGTCTAACTGATCCTCTCCAGCATCCACGCCACTGTGCAGTTCGTTTCCTCTCTGATATGCCCAGGACATACGCTTCGTCGTAAAGTATATGCCTAGCTTACCCCGATGATCAATGGCTATAATACCAGCCGTTTGTTTAAATCGCGTGGTCATCTGTTGAAGCACCTGCTCGGCCGCCTGTTGCACTGTACACTTCTTGTGCTGCACCAGCGCCAATACGCGAGAGGCAACATTGAAACGCATAATGGTTTCGCCATGGCCGGTGGCAGACACGGCACCCGTCTCATTGTCGGCATAGGTGCCCGCGCCCAGCAGAGAGGAGTCACCAATGCGCCCTGGCAGCTTACCTGTTATGCCACCTGTTGATGTGGCCACAGCCACATTGCCGTGGGCATCCATCGCTACGGCTCCAACAGTACCTGGAGGACCGTATAAATCACTATCACACACCATAATTCGCCTGGCCTTATACTTGTTTAGGGATTGCTGTGACGCTTCTGTTACCAATGCACAATCGGGAAGTATGTCGAATCCTTCTCTTTCGGCTAAATGCATGGCGCCCTCGCCTGCTAAATAGCGATGACGCGTCTTCTCCATGACACGCCTTGCCAGCGTTATAGGATGCTTTATGTTACGTGCTAAGGAGACGCAACCGGCTTCCAATTGAGCGCCATGCATGATGGCCGCATCCATTTCCACATTGCCCTCACAAGTCAGTACGGATCCATAGCCGGCATTAAAGTGACAATCTTCCTCCAACTCCATTACTGCCTGCTCCACAGCATCCAAAACGCTGCCCGTCTGCTGTAGTTCAATGAAGCCTCTTTGCGCTGCCCTCTTAACTCCACACTTCACGGCCGGCACCTTCCCATCGGCTATCATTCCGGCGCCGCCGTGGACCAGGACAACGGGCTTAAAGGCAACAGCAGCCAGGCTGCATTCCCCACGAGCCATTGTTGAAAAGTTTGAGATTTTAAGCATTATGTCGGATAACTTAAGGCAAGTGCGCATTTTTTTTTTTCACCTGCAGCAGGTAAGAAAAACATTCGAATTAAATGTTTAAAGACGAAAAGTTCAAGGCAAAGCTAGCAGGCAGACAGGTGGCACATTTCAAATGATTCTCGATTTCACTTTTGGCCTACCCCCAATATTTTCTAAAAATCTATGAAACCGGCTTGTTTTGCTTAGGCAACAGTTTGACAGTCACTGTGCATGTCCAACTGTAGTCGAACCAGAAAACACCGGCAAATAAGCAAAACTGATGTAAACAAAAAATTCAGGCAGAAAAAACAAAAAACTTGCGTAATTGGGTTGGTCGAGATGAAGCGAGTACTTACTTAAAAATACCCTGTAAAAGACAAATTATATTTGAGTGCAAAAATACAATTAAAGGAAATTAAATTATATATTTAAAAATATTTTTGTATGGATGTAATATTACATATGTATGTATGTATATGTATATCTATGTATGTATACGAATAGTATGTATATGTTTACATACATACCTACATATGTACTCATATACATACATACATACGTACATACATACATATGTACATAAACAATAATCATTAGTAGTAACTATTGAGACAATTTATTATTACATACACATATATGTATCTATATTCATAAATACATACACACATACACATATATGTGTATGTCTACCTTTTCTGCCATACTTATACTTTATTCTCTAAGGAATATAACATTTGTATTGCATAAACGGTTACAGGGTATAAGAATAACAGAAGTGCGCGAGAGCTTTCGCACGATCGTGCACGTGCATGCATGCATGGCTCGGTCGTGTGCTCTCCGCCTCTCGCATACGCACAGCTTCTCGGCTAGAGTTCTTATAAATCTGTTTACCGTTTCTTTCAGTACGTTGCGTTCTTCGGTTGCAGACGGTCGGGCAGCTAGTAACGGGAACATTTTCGACACATTCTTCGAATCAGTCGAAACGTGCGCATATTTAATTTAATGTCTCTGCTGTTTTGTTTATATTCACAATAATTGCGATAAAACTCAAAAATTAAAAGTAAAACTCACAGGCGGCATGCGTTTAATGTTTATATAGTATATTGTGTGTGTGTGTACAGATAAATTGTATGATCATGTTGTGTGTTGTATATAAAATACGAAAATACGAAAATTCTTTTGAAGCGATACAAATACAATAAGATATAGCAAACTAGTCGCTCTGTATATTTGTAATTGCGAAATAATTTGTTTACATTTTCAATTTTCTGTGTGTGTGTGCTTGGTTTCCAAATATCTTTTGCGCAAAATACTCGTATGTAGAGTGTACCCCATATAAGATGTGGCAAGTGAAATGAAATTTCAAATACAAATATACATATTAAAATAAGAATATGTATGAGCATAGTTATGTCTGTGTATCATGAAATTAAAGTCACAAATCGATGTATGTAATTATTAGTGATACAATATATACATACATACATACATATGAACATTCATACACACAAACATATGCACTAAGCCTTTAACAAGTGATCGTGATCTCCGAAAAGTATTTGAAAATGAGGCAGTTATTTAATCTTATACGATGTGATCAGTTGACTGGTCAGGCGCGCGATAAATATGATAATCTAAAGACCGATATCTGCGGCATAGATCGTGTTAAATATGTTTTGACTTGCTTCTCTATATTTATGCTGATTGTTGGATGCATTTATGTTTGGAAAAAATATGATAGGTGAGTCAGTTATAAGACATCATACAGAGAATTTAAAAATAAATATTATTAAATACAATACCTAAAGATTAAAAAGTTTTTAAGTAAAGTTACTCATCCAGACATTTAAGAGAACAACAAATACCTACTATATACATATATATGTATATATGTATATATCTATAATTCTTCATTGATGAAAAATCTAATTTCATTCATGTGAATATACATACATACATATGTACATAAATATTAATGTTAAGAGCATCTGCATTTTTCATTATTTTATTTCTTGATATTATATTTGAGCCCATTCAAATTTTGGGCTATTTTAATAATACTTTGGAAAATTAATTTGAAAATTCCGTGACTAATTGATAAAACTTTTTCAACATTTTTGGATGAAGACTTTCTCATATGTTTTCAAGGGTTCACAAATTTTGAAAAATTGTCAAAAGTTGTAGATCCAAGCAATCCTAAAATAGTTCATATCAACTTTTTTGGACTGTGCACCCATATAAGTTATTCGTTTTATAGATCTCCAGTTGAAACCAAGCATTTTTTTGCTTTTAACACAAATTTTTGTTTTATTGTTTTATTTTGTTGTGTTTTTAATTGAATTTTTTTTTTTAAATTTTGTTCAAAATGCCGCCTCCAATTATATCCAAAGTTGTAATGCCAATTCTACTGCGTTCCATTTTACCTTCGGTGGGTCGGAATCTGGTGCAAGCCCGATCAAAAACCGTAGTGGTGCAGCGGATCCCAAAGAGATATTCGCTGAGTAAGGAGCTATGGAAGCGCTGACTGGGTTTCTCGGTTCCTCCAAAGGTCGAACAACATAAATGTTAGCTTAGCTTCCTGTGACCGTTTCCAGTGATGTTTAAAGAAACAATCTTAAATTTTCGAACAGATATTTCTTCTTTAAACAAACTAAAATTATAGTTTATTTTTAATCGATAGGAACAAATTGTGTTAAATACAAGTTTAATTTATAACGATAATGATCAATAATAATGATTATAATCATTGACGCGCATTTCTTTTTATTATGATCGGTTTTGTGTTATAAAACTATCATTATATGATAATATATAACTATGAATGTAGAACTTGCTTGTACTTCTACTCAAATTATATATATACATATTGATAATTTATACATATGTATACATATAAAATTTTGAAGCTGCTTCGAGATTTTGTACTCTTTCATATATTTAAAAAAAAAATAATACTTATTCTTACTCTGCATCAACAATTCATAGTTTTTTAAAGTTTCGGTTCTTCCATTTCCATGCTTTCTCATATATTTAAACAAATTAAAAAAAATAATAATTATTTACTATATTTACTGAGATACACAGACATGAATTGGTTTTGGTATCAAATAGAGCTTTACGGTAACCGAACTTGTCTAGGTCTTGATTGATTATGATTTGCCATAATATTGTTGTTTTTTTATACTGTGAACCCGTTAATAAATGCTTGCTTTTAAAAGTAAATACAAAATCTCTTAAAGCGGGTCTGCAGGTCGCCTCCTTAATTATAAAATAAAAAATATAATACAATAACACTTACAAAATAAATAATGATAATAATTATTGCCGCTGAGTTTTAATCAATTGAAATATAAAAAATATAATTCAATGACAATTACAAAAAAATAATGATTCTTATTATTGCCGCTGAGTTTCAATCAACTACCAATATTTTGTTTCAATTTGAAAAATCTTGGCTGTTCGACTATAAATATACTCTAGAATAAAGCAAATAGATAAAGTAACATATATTGAAATATTATTTTTTTTTAAATTTCTTTGTTTAAGCGTAGAATCTTAATGTATAGATTCTACGCTTAAACAAATAAATTTAAAAAAAAATAAAGTATATGAGAGTCAAACTCTAGCGTTATTATAAACTATGGGACTTAAGAACGATTGAATTGTATGACAATATTTTGACGGTAGATTGAAAATGTATAACAAAGTATTTTTTACGATAACAAAATATTACTTCCCGCTCAGTCACAGCTTACTCAGCCACGCACATTCTCTGGAATATTAATTGAATAATGATTTTGAAATCAATTGCATATTTATGATGAAACTTCAATATATCCAGAGCTACTAAATCTCTTGGTTAACTGAAACAGCCGAAAATAGAGAAGCGTCTCGCAGCCCTTTTTGGCCAGAACAAGTGACTTGTAGCATGTGAATATTCTATTCACATAAACAAATTGGGAACTTTTATTTAAATTTAGCGCATGCCTTTATAAACAATATGCAAAGGCAGCAACCGACGCAGTCTTTTTATATATATATATATATATATATATACATATACATATATAATTTTTGGTGGAGGGAGGGGGCATATTACTCATGTGGCGCTTGGCCAGCTGTTGAAATAAATGTGGCGGGCCCCACAAAAAATGGATGAAGCGCAGCACAACAGACAACAATGAAAGCAACAAAAATTTATCTACGTATTATTTTTCCTATACATATTATATTTGTATCTGTATCTGAGTATCTCAGGGATGCATTTTTCTTAGTAAAGCATACGAATGTTTGACTTGTGCAAATCCCATGGTGCGCTGTTCGCTCTTTAATCCGAAATTGGCTTTTATATGTCCCCAGGCACTTGCCTAATGACCGACTGACTGCAAGAAACAGATACGTAAATGCATATATATGTATATTTATGTGTGTGTATGTATGCACAAATAAAATATACATTTCCATTGAGCGGCGACGACGACGACACAAAACATGAAATCTAAATCTAGTTGCAAAATGATTTAAATTACTCACTGACAGCCGTGGCACAAGTCAAACGAAAAAATTCCCAGCAATTTCATAAATTCTCAAGATCGGAATGAAAATGGAATTAGACGACACAAAGATACCCTTTCAAGAGTAGTATATGGGTAAGGTATGGACGAAAGATTCTAGTTGATTAGCGAAAGATTTTTTGTTTTATATATGTTAAAAAAAGATTTCAGCTTAATATGGATTTATTGAGGTTAGGTTTACGTTATATTAATAATATTTAACTTCATGAAAAAGACTAATGTTAAGTTTTAAATAGCCATATATAACTAAGTAAATTATGTAGTATTAGGTAAAGAAAGTTATGTTAACTTATATAGGTTTAGTGGAAGTCTAATTAGGGATAACAATGGAATTAAACAGAGGCTAAAACATCTTACAGGTTTCGATTAGATTGAAATATGGCTATGTTAGCCTTATAACAGAAATAACAGTATCTTAGAGTATACTTAATATAAAATATAATATAAAATTCAGATTTATTAAAAGTGAGTTTGCACGATATTCGATTTCATTAGGTAGTAGATAAATACAGTGCTTAAGTTTTATTAAACATTTGTGAAATTATTATTCTAAGCCTTGCCAATAAATCATATATTGCACATTAAAGAGTATTAAATGTCGCATATATCGGCTTTCTGCAAGTGGTTTACTAAGTTAGTTCAATTGGTATTTATCAGCTGTCAGATGCACTTTGAAGGGTATTAAATGTCGCATATACTTTGTGGCTTAGATCAATAAACAATGCTGTTGGAGGTGGCGGCGCTTTCGAGTTTTCCGCTGCCTGTTTCTGGGACTCTGCGACGTCATCGTTGTTATTTTCTTGATGAGCATGTGTATCTATATACTATTGTATTGGATTGGATTGCACTGTATGAACGCTCTTGTCCAGCTCAATTAATAAAAGTTTACTCCAGTTTGCATACAGACAATCGTGTAATCAAGAGGCAAGAGGCAAGTTTTCATAGGAATTTTGTTGGAATTGTTTTTATTTATTTATTTTTCTTATTTTTTTTTTTTGGCTTGGGGCTTGGGTTGTTTTGGTTATTTGGTCTTGTCATCGGGGTGCTGGCCATCGAACAGCTCGTAAATGAACTGAACTGCAATGAACTGAATCGCTCGCTGGCTGGCCGTAGTCTGAGTTTGGATCGCCGGATCATTGGTCATTGGTCATTGGTCATTCAATATGCACATATATCTTCATCATTCGTTCGAATGGAACAAACAGCAGCTGCAGCTGCAAACGAGGCGGCAACCAGCCAGCAAAACATTAAACAATTCTCCGCATTGTCATTTCAATATTTGTTGTCATATTTATTTATCTGCGGTCAATTCCACGCACTTAATTGAAATAAGCCCGTACACAAATGCCTTGGAATGTGTCGCATATAAATTTTGATGCAGTTAAGAGCACGAAACTTTTTCATTAGATATTTTTTTTTTTTTTTTGTATTTAAATATTATTTATGTTATATATTGAAATTTATATGTATATATTTTATTCAATTCTCGTTCTGAGTAAATCAAGCCAATATCATTTAAATCAATATTTGAATAATTGTAGCCCTAGTTAAATAACATATATAAAAATCCTATAAAAATCAGGCAACTGCAAAAAAATTTTTTAAGTGATACTTAAAAAAAACACCTCTAAAATTGTCATACGCCCTTTTACTATATTTTAATACATCTATTAATTAGACATAAGAAGTAATCTAAAAAAAAAAAACAAATTAAATTTAAACTTGGCCCAAATTCTTATATAAATATAAATCACACTAAGTGGATAAATGTTTCAAGCCCTCCTCAATTTGGACCAGATTCAATACAATGCAATGCCACTTGAATTCATTTCAAATATCATTGATATCCGGAACTAATAGAACGCAGTGCACTACGCCAACTACTTGAGAATCACTCACACCCAGAGCTAGGGATGCGCATCAATAAACAGTTTGAATCGAATGCATTAACAACAACAATGAATCGCACCCGTTCGGCACACTCATGAGTGCATTCGTAGTGCCTTGCTCATTCATAAAAAATCAGCTCCCGATAGCCATAATACATCCGGTACTTGAGAAATAGCGCCCCGTGCCGAGATCTATGGCAGCAACAAAAATAAAAACAACTGCTGCAACAACAGCAACAGCAACTGCAACTGCAACTGCAACTGCAATTTTCTGTTATTTTTGGATCATTTGGTAAACAAATCAGTTGTTCCAATTTGAATCGGGGAGGTGTACTTTATTATGTGTGTGTGTGTGTGTGTGTGGGACTCGAGACTCGTGTGTATTTTAAATTTTATTAGATATCTTAATTTGGCACTCTTGCATTACGTAAACCCGCCAGGGGTCAGGAACCGGCTGCTTGGGAGACGGGGAACAGGTGTGTTATGTTGCATTTTTTACACACTCACACACACACACACGTGCAGGGAGTGAAATTTTTGTTGTAGATGCTCTCCAGCGAATCGGGCAACAAGAAATTGCATTTAAGATGTGTGCGAAATTGTGTTTTGATATTGTTTGATTTTCTACCCTAACTCCATTGCATATGTTTACAGAGGGTGTATTGGTTTAATGCAAATTTATGTAAGAGACGGAATGAATCATTTGTTAGCCTTTATATACACTAAATGGGTTTGTCGACCGGAGTCTGAATGTCAAAACTATCATCAATATATAGTAATTGAAGTACTCTTAAATAAAATAAGAAAAGTGTATACTCTTTCGTGGGTATCTGCCAGTTTGACCCCTTCCGACAAAAGCTTCATTATTAGGCATGCCTTTCGTTTTCTTAACTTTGAACAATTTCGATACGCTTTAAGAGGTCTTGTTCAAGTGTGTGATAATCTCTGGAAGACCGAGGGATGCAATAAAATCAAGTGTTTGATATTGAAGTTCAATTGAACTATATATAGACTACCCATACAAACAGTTGAGTTGATGTAGGGTTGTCTGTGCACCTGAATATTTAACGGTCTGCTTGTACGTTCTCCAAAGTTAAACAGCGAACATGTTCCAAATTTGTATTGCAGCTATTCTTACTACATTATCTATGTGTACTGCATATACTACATATACTACATATACTACATATACTACATATACTACATATACTACATATACTACATATACTACATATACTACATATACTACATATACTACATATACTACATATACTACATATACTACATATACTACATATACTACATATACTACATATACTACATATACTACATATACTACATATACTACATATACTACATATACTACATATACTACATATACCACGTATACTACATATATTACTATATACACTACATATACTACATATACTACATGTACCACATATACTACTTTTACTACATGTACTACATTCCTACGTATACTACATATACTACTAATAATATATAATACAATTGCTACTTACTACTGCAATCTTAGTTCCATTTCCATTTTTTGTATTGAATTCATGGTCTGATACTTTTCACCAGTAGATTGAATTATGAGTTAAAAGAAATATATTTATTGTTTTTATCTGGGTTAGACTTGAGTTTTATTGCTTCTCCACAGAGATATACAAATCATCTACAAATTTAAATAATCTATTACATTTAAGATAAACGAACAATTTTTAGTTTGCTGACAAATAAAATAATTGAATTTTCATCATTCATCATTTATCAATTTTCGAAGTGCAACTACAAAAAATGTTGCCAAACAAATTGATGAACATACTCGCACACCAAAGCACACACACAGACACACACACACACACACGGGTGCATCAGATGGATGCATACTCAATATACAAATTATAGAAGCTGCTAAAATTTTTCAATCAACGGCTATTAATTTGCAAATACTCCAATAAGTGGAAACAAACTGCCGACCAATCAATAAAAAATGTTGCACCTGAACCAAAAAATGAACAATGTAAAGTAACAAAAATGTTGTAAACAATTTCAAATAGCTTTGCATTTTTTATTATTTTATTTCGCACACTGCATTTAAATACACATCCAATCGGGTAAAACAAAATGGGTAGTACGAAAATAATAATAAAAGTAAAAAGTGGGATGAAGTCCAAAATAAAAATCGCTCAATGTGCATTTTTTTGTCCAAAAAATTGAAATCAATTATTCATGCACTTTTAGAGCGGTCAAAAATGTAATTAATATGTAAGAGTCGTCTGTCTTTTGTCGGTCTGGCTGTCAAGGCAGGCATTTTTCATTAAATTTATAGACGGTCTGTCTGTGAGCACAATAAATAAAATACATCCAGAAATAAAACACCCAAAAATTGGCGTTAAAAAATTAAAATCATGCCACAATTCCACTGGATGCGTTCCTAACCGAAATATTTTGCAAACCCAAACTTCTAACACGCTCTTTCTCACTGTTCTTCTCTCTCTCTCTCCCCCCTTTCTCCCTTTCTCGCTCTTTACATATGTATATATAGAAATACAGTAGACTTTCTTCTACTGGCACGCCTCTGCACCAAATGCAACAGTATTCGCCATAAATAATATTTCAACGGCATTGCGGACGCAGGTTAACTGTGCGCCTTCCCCTAAAACCCACCCCCATCCCCTTCGCCTACTCCCAATGCAAGTTTTTTGGATGCCATGTGCAAACGTGTAAATGTGCACGTTGTGCAGCCAAAAAGTATGCCACATTTTTGCACATCATTAAATATATTTTGTGTGAAAAAAGCAAGCGAAGAGGAAGCACATTTTTAGAGTGCTATATCATTGACTTGGCAATAGAGATAAAAGTGTCCAAAGGAAATATTTATTTTATTTTTCAAATTTTCAATTTATGTTCCATTTAGTCAAAATTTTAAGAATATTTAAGAAATCAAAAACAATTTTAATTGAACTAAAGTTAAGCTGAACAGTTAATTAAACTTGAGAACCCGTTCAAGCAGTTTTGTAAGATATTTTAAAAATTTTAAAAAAGTATTTAGAAGAAATATTAGTTTATTTAAGTTTTTTAACTATAAAATAATACAACAAAAACTATTTATTTACAAAGAATTTAACCTAAGTATCCAAAATTTTGAAAACTGGATGTTAACTTATTTCTTAACTTTTATTTTGATTATATCGTAATATATACAAATTATTGCATTATTCATATAAATGTTCGGATTGATTGACAACTTTTCATTAAATCGTTGTTTAGTTAGTATATAGATAGAAGAAGACAGATCAATGCAGCCCAACAGGCAGAATTTAACTATTATATACATATATTTTATTATTATATACTACTATACTATATTATTATATACATATACCAATACGGTTTTCAATTTCTATGTATAAGATGTTCTATGACGAAGCAATAAGAGACTTTTAGATAAAATAAGATAAAAAGAAATTGATTGAAAGGTTTACAGTTTGTAGACGCTCTCAAGGGACTGAACACGCATCCTTATGTTGAGGTCCTCATTGTGTAAAACAAATCTACAGTCAGGTTCCACTTATTGGCTATTAAAAGTTTGTGAGCTAAATTTGAATCAAAACCATGGGAATGCAATCAAAAAGTGGGCCACTTAAGTGTAGGCGCCATACATCACACTTAGGATTATGGCCAGGCGGACGTCGCTGGACAACAATAACAACAACAACAACAAGAGCAAAAACAACGAACATAAATGCCGACTGGTCCTTGGAGGCGTGGAAGTGGAAACTGAACTTGAGAGAAGCGTCATAAACACTTGAATATAATTGTGGCAATTACAAAGAAAGCTTGAGCAGCCGAACACAGACAGCCATACACACACACACACACACAGACACACACACACCTACACACATAAATGGCCGTCTGGTCCTTTGGCTGTTGCGTCTCGCACTCCAGTTAATTAAACCAAAAATTGTTGATATTGTGTTATTTATGGGATGAGCTGCGCCCACAACTCGCCGAGTGGATCCCACTGTAGGATCTACTTACCTATACCAATTTCCTATCTACTATAATTCACCTGTTTCAACGATTTTCGCTTTCATTGCAGATGCCATAAAACTTTGCTGGCCTTTCACAATCTGCGCGCAGCTGTTTCGCTGCTCTTGCTGGCCGTTAACAGTCTCGAGCTGGCCAGAAGTCTGCTCCCCCAGCGCCATGCGGAGCAGCTGTCTCAGCTCTTTGAATCCACGCCCATGGAGCTGAATGTACTGATTATCATTGGAGCTGGCGCCGTTTGCAATGCTCTGGCCGCCATCCTGTTGACAATTATGCTAATGTGTTATCATCGCGTACTGGAGCGCAAAAAGACGACAGGTGTGTATGACTCTCTTTCTATGTGTGTGTGTTGGAGAATGATAATTTGATGGCAGATAAATTAATCAAACGTCGTCTTGTTCCTCAGTCTTTCTGTACGGCAGCATTGCACTTGAAATGTTGATTTTTCTCCTGCGATTCGATGAATTGGCCGAAGTGGCCTACTACGAGGATATCTTTGAGCTAGAAACAAGCCTTCACTTGGCGAGTGTCCTTTGTCTATTGACCCTGGCTGCTGTGGATGGATTTACGATATATAAAGAGGTGAGTGCCATGAAAATCTTATTTTCCACTTTAAGAGCAACCCGAAATATAATCTAATATTTGTTTCAAAAATTCAAATTCTTTACTTTAAAGTATTATTAAATCTATTCAATACACGCATATATTTATGTTTGTAATTATATACATATATGCATATTAAAAGTCTAAAAAACCATAAAAATACTATAAAAAAGTCTTTGGAATTTTGCTGATAAATTCAAAGTGGTTTTTCTTGTAGTGCATATAATTAAAAATTTAAATATAAGAAAAATGTTTCGATCTTATATATACAAATATATGTAAAATGTATAAAAGTGTACAATTTAGTATTTCGATGTACTAAAAAATGTTTTGGAATTTGCCTATAAATGCTGACAAGTATATTTTAATGTTATTTTATATATAATTTCGAGAAACAAGTATTGTAGGTGCTCATAAATTTATAAATAAAATTTTTGTGAATCTGAGCAAAGTTCAGTTCAAAATTCTATGTATTGAAATTTTATCTTCGATTTTGTGTGATGTTAGTAAATAGATTGTGGTGATTGTTGGTTTGATGAGAATATTATTTATATATAATATTATTAATACAAAATATAAACATGTAAATTCGTAAGTTTGTTATAAAATATATTGTGAATTGTGTGGAGTATATCTTTGTAAATACAATTTCGATATGATAAACACTTTGCAACGTAAGTTCCAAATATTCTGAAATATAGTAAATGATTCCAGTTAAGGATCGAATCGAATATTAATTTAACTATGTTTAAAGATTGGAGTTTTGCTTAGACATTTATTTTATAAAAAAAAAACTAATTTAATATCAATTAAAATTGTTGCAAATCGTTTTATTTTATTATATAGCTTATATCATATTTATTAACTTGCATATGGTAAATACTTTTGCAATTATGTCTCAAGGTTTTTATCTTTAATAGTTAGATCTTCATTATCATTCAAATGGGTCTGGAAAATAGTTATACTAATTTCCAAAATTATAAATTCTTATTTGATATGTTTTGTTAAAATAACGATTATAATGATAATTTAAATATAATATATATTAGGGTTTACATATAGTACTGCCAGTTTATGGAGAAGTTATTAAATACCATTCACATATACAACATACTAGATACTATTTCGATAGCTATACTGATTTGCACTAATAGGCACTAATGCCATGTTTGAGCAATAATATTAAAGACTTGGTTATTCCTTTGGTAAACTTGCTCCTAAAACCTCCTTATCGAATTAACATTCATGCATATCATATGCTCGAAAGAGAGTTAAATATTTAAACAGGAGAAGCAGAAAGGCAAGCAACGTGCTGAGGATTCCTTCAATCGGTGTGTCTTCTCATGCTTGACATTATTTCCGCTTGAGACCGGAAATCCAAAGTTGCCACACAGGACACACAAGACACACAGTACATGCCACACAAATACACAGATAACAGGCAACAAAAACAAAAACAACAACAACAACAAACACTAAAAGAGGCGCAGAGCAATAAGCGCTCCAAAGTAGCAAAGCAAATAAAAACATTAAAGTTACATTGGGCGATTTTCCCTGCTTACCTTTTTGGCAATGCAAAGGAAAAGTGGGCGTGACGGGGACAGGCAACATGGACTTCATATAAAGCTCGTAGTTTACGGTTGTTTGTACATTTACCCGTGCAGCGTTACAGGGACGCGCCTTGGGCCATAAACGAACCGGCGCCGGTCTCCAAAAACTTGCACCTCAACTTTTGCACAGGTATTGTTATGCAGCCGAATGCACTAATGCTGTTGCATACTTTAAGGCGAAAGCGCCTTCAGAAGTAGACCAAATGTACGTGTGTGTGTGTGTGTGTATGTGTATGTGTATGTATATTTCTTGTGTTTAAGTTGTATAAAATGTGTTTAGCAAATATTGATATTTAAGTACCAAGTAAAAGACAATAAATAAAACTTTATGAGATTATAAATAGTTTATTATTTAAGATATTTTACTGAAATTGAAAGGAAGTCTAGAATCAATTTAATTTAAGAATTATTAATAATACTTCAGTATAATTATTTAGGGAGCAGATATTTTAATTAACGGAGTAATAAGTACTGATATTTCTTTATTCAATTATATGTGTACCCTAACATAAATAATTAAGTGAACTTTCTTTAAAAAAATACAAGCAATCATGTACACACATAGTTTTGGATAACGGTACCTTCATATATACAATAACTCACACATATAAGAACCCGGAAAATCCTTAACAGCTTCCCTTCGAAATAGGTCCAATATTATTACACCATATATTCTACATTTATAGAGGCTTCGCCCAATATTCATTTTATTGATTTTTCCTTTGCTCAAATTTATGTAAAGGCATGCTTCCCACGCTTTGCCTTTATTCACAAGCGGGTTTCCTCAACTTCGTCTCCGGCATATTCATACACATGTCGTATGAGTAATATTCAAACATCAAATCAATGCCAGCTGAGGCTTAAAAGCCAATTGAAAGTCAAACTTTGTCTGTGGCAAGAGCCCTTTCCCAGCCTCCCCCTTTCCAGCTCCTTATTCTAACACCCCTACAAATAAAAAACTATGTAAATTCATGAAGTGCGCCCTTGAGTATGCTACAGATTTTTGTAAATGGTTCCTTATGAGGGTTTTGCGCAGATTTTTGGGTAAATGCAGGCAATGGAATTGCGTTGCATAAACGATGGGTACCAAAAGTAGCAGCCTTTGGCACATAATTGAGCGCTGGACATTTGTCAACATTTCCCAACCACGAAACCCCTACCTATAGCCTACCCTCTCGCCTCATCCCCCAGCCTGCACTCAAATTTAAAACTATAAAAGCCGGAAACTGCGGCAACTGACAAAATGCCGCTTCACGTGCTTTGCTTATCTGCTACTCCACGAGAGACTCTACGGGAAGACCCAACCTAATTTGGATGCCGCCATGCAGTGCATAATTTTAATAAAGGAACTATGCGGCAACCCTGGTTGGTAGGCGGATTGGGGCGTGGCGAGACGCGAAAAGGGGATCTGCCTCGAAGAGCAGAATGACTGAGTTAGGGTGTCAGCAAATAATGCCACGGAACGTTGAGCGCAAACCCAAAAATACAAACAACTTAGACGGCTTTCAAATTGGGGTATGTTCGACTAGTGCATGCGCTGTAGCTGTATGAATATGATTGAATCCGTCAATGATTGAGATTTATTATTATTATTGCTTATTTTAAGTATCTGTTAAATAGGCAAAGAATAATTGCTGTTATATAATTAATAGTTTCATATCATAGAATTTTATAGCAATGTGTAAAAAATATAAGAAACTAATTTTAATATAAAAACTAAATAATAAAGCGATATATCGCATATAAATTAGTTTTAGTCTTTGTGTCGAGGTCAGAACTTTCTTTGAATGTGATATAAATTTTGTGTCACGATTCTATTGTGAATAATTTTTATTTTAAATAATATTCATATATATAATAAGAGCCGGGCAATGCCAAATTCCATTTCCATTGTTAAGTTTACTAAATATGAAATGGAACAAAGAGTATTATTCTAGAGTTGTTTTTTTTTTTGGTTGCTTAAACTGTAAAATTTTAATAAATTTGACTATTCTATATTTCCGATTCTAAGCTACCCCAACAGGCAATCGGACATTGCAGAAGCCGACTGCAGAGATTGTTTTTGTTGCTGTTGCAGTTGTTGCTCAAAACGGATGTTGGCTTAGGCGGTTGATTGTGTGTGTGTTTGTGTGTATTTGTGTAGCTGAAGAGGGGAAAGAGTTGATGAGAAAGTGGAATAACAGGGGGGAGGGGGGAATAGTGGAGGCGTGTATTTCAGTGCAATTCGCGTTTGCATTTGCATTTTGGCAGAGCGAGCGCGTAAAATTAGTTGAGCAAATAGCCAAGGAGTAGAAAGTGAAGGACTCCCCCACATCCCCCTTCTCACTCTATGACGACAATGCAAAAGGTTTATTTAATTTAACAGGGGATTAGCATGGAGCACAGTCGCAGCAGTCTTGGGGGCTGTGCTGTGCATTGGGATTTTAATATGTTTGCATTTTAATTGAGGTTAAGCGCAGATTTGCAGCTCTTCAAATCCTTTTGCGCTGGCCAAATATTTTATTTATGTCAGTTTGGCAAAGCGTTTGCATACTTCAAGGCGTTGCGTGCTTGACCGCACAACGAGTGCCACAAAAACGACTGCTTTGGAGTCGCTTAAGTGCAACAAATGCCGCAACAACTGCCACACCAACTGCACCAAAGCTGGCAACTTGCAACAGCGTCAGCCCGACAAAAGACTGCCAAAAGAAATATTCAACTAGAGCGTCCGCAGCAAGTGCCATTGTTAAGGCGTTGAGCAGCACACAAAACGTGTTGCATTTCCAAAAACAACAACAACGACTAGAGTAGGGGTGCTAAATATGGGTTGAGCCTGACTGGTGCATATCCTCTAATCAGCTTTCGGCTTCTATATTGATATCCGTTGCTGTAGATGTCTGCTTGATTTTATACTTAATATAACAATTATGTGACTGACTAAACTGAAAATTATTATATTAATTATGCACACTCGACTCTTATAAATAAATTATTTAGAATTAAGCAAATATTATTGTATAAATGCAACTGCTTATGCTTTGTAGCTGGACCTACTTAAAACTCTAATTCGATTAATTTTACATTAAAAAAAATCAGTAAGTAAGTTACACAAAGTTTTTTTTTGCTTTAAATGCTTAAATTCTTTATTTCATAAAAATGTATTTAATATTTTTAAAATCAAAATCGGATTCAGAATATACGTAGCGAATTCATATACATATTTAAAATAAAATAAAATAACTTTTAATATTAAAAGTGTAAACAAATATTTCATAATTTGCACAATATACCCCTTGTAGCTTCTCGAATGGGTATGCGTATTATAATAAGTGTGAGTAACACATGCAAGCAAGGCAACAAAATGCCATCTTGTCTTTTTGCATGGGACACTAGAGGACTGGAAGGGAAGGTTTAAATTTGTTGGCAGGACTTAGGGCTAGTTGCTAAGTTTCTTTTGAATTATGGTCTAGTTTTCGTTGGCATTGTATTCTTTTAAAGCTGAAGACCGGCCAAGTTATGTGAGCTGTCACTTCAGGCATAGAACTTCATCAAAAGTTGGTTTAATCTGAAAATTCTAAGATTTAACATATATCATTATTTGCAGCGCTATCGTGAGGACTTCCTGGAGGACTACGACCGCATCGGCTATAAGCATTCCTTAGCCACATTCTATTCCAAGACTTGTTTCTGGTGGCTGACATCGCTGCTCTGGCTGGGCTACAAAGAGCCCCTCGAACTGGAAGATCTGGGTCATATGCGTTTGGAGGATAGCGCTAGGGCGCAGTACGACCGATTTTTGTATATATACACAGAGGAGGTGGTAAGTTATCTCTATTGAGTATACATACTTTAAGGACAACCAAAAAATATGTCAACCATCATAATTATTGCTATAATTATAATTATCATTATCATTATTGCTATAATTATAATTATCATTATCATTATCATTATCATTATCTTTATCATAATCATTATCAGTATCATTATCATTATCATAATCATAATCATAATCATAATCATTATCATTATCATTATCGTTATCATTATCATTATCATTATCATTATCATTATCATTATCATTATCATTATCATTATCATTATCATTATCATTATCATTATCATTATCATTATCATTATCATTATCATTATTCTTATCACTATCATTATTGCTATAATTATCATTATCATTATCATTATCATTATCATTATCATTATCATTATCATTATCATTATCATTATCATTATCATTATCATTATCATTATCATTATCATTATCGTTATCGTTATCGTTATCGTTATCATTATCATTATCGTTGTCGTCATAGTTAACATTATCATTATCGTTGTCGTCATAGTTATCATTATCGTCATTATTATCGTTATCAGTATTGTTAGCGTTATGGTTATTATCGTTATCGTTATGATTATCATATTTTATTTTCATAAATACGCTTAAGTTACAGCACCAAATATATTTCTTATATATTTACTGCAGTCTACCCGAAAATAGAGATAATAACCTATATACAAATGCATTAAGTGGCAACTGTGCTCATTGAGTGTCATTTAATTAAAAATTACACATTAAAAAGAGAGAAGAAAAATAAATAAATAAATAATTAAATGCTGTTGGCCAAAAAACCGGCTACAATTGAGTCTTCTTTCCGGCTTGTCCTGGCCAACCGGTTGGTTCTGTTGAATTTCCATTAAGAAAATATTGTATTTCATTTGCAAAAAGCACAACAAGCAAATTGCTTAATTATTTATTTAAATGCAATGCCGCCGTTGGCAAAAGGCAATAAATTATCAATGCAAATAAAATATATGTATGTATATATTTTTATGCATATACTCGTATATATGTAGATATATTTATCAGGCGATGGCCCAGAGATGCAGTCATTTGCTTGATAACAAAGTGAAAGTGTGACCATTGTCAGTTTGCTTGCTTCAGGCATACCCTGTACTTTCAGAAATAGGCAGAGGTGCTTAATGCTGAAGTAAAGTTGGAAGCCGCCGACTTTTGGTTAATCATTTATTATTTCAATTTCACAAATTCACATACAATTCTTTTGTTATAACTTAAGATCTTCACATTTGATAAACTAATTACATTTAAATATAAATTATTTTTATACATTACTATGAGATGAGAAAATTAATTTTTGAGATAAATTTAAATTGATTTCCAATAATTTTCTACATTAATTTTTGTAATATAATCTGGCTACTTCCTTTTTTGATCGATACGTTGATCACCAATCAGTCAATCAGTCAATCAGTCAGTTATACAATCTTTCAAAAGTCAATCAACAAACAATTTTTCACAGCTTTTGATTCAAAATACCTATTCGAAAATTTTCCTTGCTAGCTTCTCTATATATCTACAGAGTATCTGCTAGCTGCGATCTAAACAAAACACAAAGTTTCTTGGTTAATTTTTAAATGTTAATTTATTTGCCGCACTTTGTATGCAATTTTAATGACAAAATAGCAACTGACTGTGTAAATTATTACAAAATGGCGGCGAGCGAAGCAGACGACGGATATATTAAACGTCTGGCATTAATGTGCTTATTAATTACACTTAATAGGACCTATATGTCGTATGCGTAATGTCTAAGGTATATATTAAGAGCAAAACCAATTTTACATATTAATCAAATATAAATACTGGAATATATTAATTTTATTTTCAAATTTATGGTTAGTGTATCTTTAAGCTAATTTCTTATATTTAGTAATTAATAATTTTTTAAAAAATTTAATTAAGTTTTTTTCTTTAATTGTAGTAACTGAACTTAAAGTTGTTGGTCGTGTATATTTTTTCCGATAAATGCTTAATAATATTTGTATAATTTTTATTTTATTTACTAATTTATTCGCTTTGTTTGTCTCTTCCTCTTTCTGTTGTAGAAAAAATCAAATAGGTCGCCTTCGTTGTGGTATTGTTATATAAAGAACAGTTGGCGCATGTTTGCTTTGGGCGGCTTTTTGAAGTTGGTCGGTGATTTATTTGCATTGATTGGTCCACTTGCCATACAGCAAATAGTGCAGTACATTGAAGGACTCTATGCTGCGACACAGGAACAGGTCGAGGCACGGGCCCAGACACAGACACAGACACAGGCACAGGCACAGACAGCTGCAGCAATTAGATCAATGCTATTGGCCGATGGGTCTGGGAGCAGTCAAATGTTTGACCCTAATGCGGCCACAGATGGTGCCGATGTTGTTTACTACTATGATGATGGGGACTTTCACGGGAGTGGGATTGGCGATGTGAGAATTTACTATGCCAGATGGTCGGATTTGTTAACAAATGGCTGGAGCATCGCTTGGCTGGTGCTTTTGGCCGCATTGGCGCAGGCCGCATTGTCGCAGGCCTCCACGCATGTGCTCAACATGACGGGCATCAGGATTAAAACATCGCTACAGGGTCTAATTTATCGCAAAAGTTTGCTTCTAAACGCCAGCAGCGGTTGTGGCAACAATGCCTCTGATGATGACAACCATGCCACTGCCTCTGCCACTGCCTCTGCCACAGCCTCTGCCTCTGCCGCCGCCTCCGCTGCTGATGTCCAACAACAAAATGGGAAAAACATTAGGTTGACTCCCAATGATAAGCCTTCAGAGGTGGCGGACGAACAACAAACGGAGCGTTCAGGCGGTGAGTATTTGGTTTTACTGAATCCCCCTTTCCCCCCCGGTACTCCCACATTCCGTTCTTTTCTATATGTGACCAACTCCTGTTTGACAGAGGTAAATGTGCGTTTGGTGTTAATTGAAAGTTTTACGGCTGAAGTGTTTGCTCGCTGGCAAACCTGGCCAAATATCCAAATGTCTAAATGTCCACGTGTAATTGGCTTAAGTGGGCGTGGCCATTTTTGTGCGCCACTGAATAGCTATTTGTTTTTAGTTGCCATTAGAGCCGTTTTTCGTGTCCAGTAAAGACAAATTGCTTTTCCGAATGCCTCAGTCCCAGTCCCAGTTCCAGTTCCAGTTCCAGTTCCAGTCCTAGAGTTTTCGCTTTATTGCAGAACAAGTTTTATGACAATAGAGAAAGAAGATTAAGTTGCTAAATATACTCAGAATGTTAGTTGATTGATTTCTAATCAGTTTCTCTTATTTCTGGGCAGTTATTTAGATGGACAACTCAATGAAATAAAAGAATGTTAATCAAATAAAGCTGGTTTCTTAATTGATAACATTCACATAATATAAGGCTAAATTAAATTGAGTTAGCGTCTTATCTTAACTGCATTTAATTGTGTATTTAAATTAAAGTAAAGCTGTGAAAAAAATTATATAAAAAATTTAAAACCAATTAATTAGAAATTCGGTATGTGAAAATGTATATAAATGCTAGATTATATTCCTGATCAGGATTAATACACAGGCAAGTTGATAAAGCTCCGTCCCCATGTATGAATAAGTTTCGAAAAGTAAAATATTGGTTTTGAATAGAAGATAATGTTTGTTTATTTATAATTAGAATTTTTTATACTGCTGCACGGCATGGTATTTAGGGTATCTCTTAGCTAGACATGCCAGACTAGAGATATTTTTCTAAAATAAATCTGATTTCATTTTCTATGGAATATAATATACTATATGACTATATATTAAAGCTGTAAATTAAAAATAGTGAAATAATGTAATGTATATTTTATTCCTTTGATTCCTTTACCATATTGTTTAACCTCCCAACTGAATGATTTGTTTTTATTTGACCAGGCCTAGGCGACATTGGAGCCATCACGAACCACATGACGGAGGATACGTTGAACATAATGCAATTCTTTTGGATCGCACACTATGCCTGGGCTATACCGTTCAAGGTTCGTATTAGAATCTGGGCTAATTTATGAGCATCCAGTGTGCCATTTTTGTTGGGATCGCGTTTGCCTTCAGGCTTATTTATAACACTTGCCGGACTTTCTGAACTTTAATCGTACGACTAGATTTATTTGCAAGTAATTGGCACGCCGATAAATTGCATTTGATTTGTATTTTATTTGTGCAATTTCTTATGCATTGCATGCAAATTTTATTTGCTTTTGGCATTTAAATGTGATTTGAGAGGCGTTGTGTAAATATTTGGGCAAGGCTTTGCTCTACAAATATCTACACTTGGTGCAAGTACTGCAAATTTTTATGTAATTGGACAAACTTGTTAATGATTCAACTGAATACAGGATAGAAACACAAACACACACACATACATAAAGCTTATTGTATCCAAACATGCACACATTCACGCATAATTAATGCGTGTTAAATGTATATATATATATATATATATATAAAGCTATGACTGTGTGTGTAGTTTTGGCATAATTAGCCAGGAATTTACTGTGGGTTCTGCTCCTCTTTCCATTCCAGTTAGAATCCGTACTGTTCCATGCGTGAATCCTGTCTCAAAATGAATTGATTTGCAAATGTTGTCGGGTCGACTGTTGCTCGGACTTAGTCCAGGTTTAGCATTTGAGGTGGTTGCAGGCGCCGTGTGTGGCGCTGCGCTGCGGTGCGGTGTTGCACTGTCATGGCAGCAGCTGCATTATAATTTCGTCGTTTGTATGCAGGCCAGAATCGGATTTGCCGGACAGTCGAATCGTATTGCACAACATGTTTATATTGTGTAAAAAATTAATTAACATTTAAGTGGGGATCGTTGGGTTGGGTTCTCTGAATTACTTGCATTTAGATATACACTAATGTCATTGTTTATCGCTTGGTCAAATATGTTCAGATATTTATGAAACTGTTAGTCCTGACTGATTGATTGATTGATTGAATGCGATCAACTCATGGCTAAATTTGTATGAGCTGCTAACTTTATAATTCTCATGTGGAATTGAGTGAAGCAATTTTCGTTTTTGTTAACTAATATGCTTAAAACTTGTTTTAAATATTCTGTTTAATATAATGAAGATTTTAACAAGGATAGTTATGTTAATCGAATTAATATTTTGAATACGTGTGTGGCTCCGAGAGCATAGAAATCTAAGATTTACTTCCCCACAAAGTCATGAAAAATATTTAGTTATGAATATTTAATCTACCGTCAATGTCGTGATTACAATTTAACAACAATTATTGTCGAACTAAGGACATATATCTTACAAAAAAAATAAGACTGCCATTAAGAAAAAAACTTTAATTTTTTTTTATTTCAACCTGATCTTTATAATGAACAAGTAAGTAATCTAGTTTTTATTGGTTATCCGATCTTAATGAAATTAGAGGAATATGTAAATGACACTAAAATAAAAATATCTTTCTTACTAATAATTAATGGGGCGAGGTATCAGAAATCCGATGTATCCAAAATGAGTATTTATCCATATAGTTTGATAAGATGTAAGAGGTATGAGCTATAAAGGAACCCATACATAAAATTAAAGTCTCTAGCTCTTACAGTTTCTGAGATCGACGCATTCATACAGTCGGACATACGAATAGGTCTAAATGGACTGTATAACGGCTGTTCTCTTCTTTTAAAATATATATTACAAAAATATAATTTTACAAATTGTTCACATATAAATAAAATGAACATTTTTTATATCAAGTGTTAAATTGATTTAACATAATTTATATTGTTTTATATTATATTATTTGATATTTAAAATTGAAGTAAAGCCAAATCAGAGCCATATCTGTTGTCCTTTGTACTTACAATCTGTAGCAGAAACATTCAGCAAATAAATAAGCAATTCTCGTCTCTGTATTTTGTATTTGCTATTATTGAAATTCTTAACAAAATTAATTTACTGTGCGAAGCATCACTTCAAGCTTCATCACATGCTTATGTTGATTGCCCAAATAATGTACTCAGATCTTAATTAACCAACGGCAAGGATTACGAAGGGACAACATGCAATGACAGCAAAATTTGCATAAGCAAATGAATGAAAGGCTGAAATACCAGAATTCTCATATCCTTTGTATCTACTTGCAGATAGCCCTGGTCATCTACCTGCTCTACCTGAAGCTGGGCATAAGTGCGGTGATTGGTGCCATTGTATGCATTGTCATTATGACACCGTTGCAGTTCCTTATCGGGCGTGCGATGTCGAGGAACGAGGAGCAAATAGCGGTAAGTCGGCCAATGGACAATGGACAATGGAGAATGGAGAGTTGCACTATTCGAACTAAGGACAATTTAATTAGTGAGCGAGAAACAATGAGCAACATTAATTTAATTTAAAACGAAATGCATAACAAAGGATATGCCAGGACTCAACAGCCTTACAATTCAACTTTGTTTGCCATTTGCTATTATTTTGTCATTTGCAGCTAAGAATTTGTATTGTGGGACTTACTCTGCTGAACTTTGACCCATCTGCTGCTGTTGTTGTTGCTGCTGCCTTTGCTGTAGCTGTTGCTGTTGCTGTTGTTGTAATGGTTGTTATTACTAGTGGCTCATTAAAGAGTTTCTTGTTAAAAGATTTGTGGTCACTTTAAAGTAATTGCCAGTTGGTTAACTTGAGTTAATTGAATTTCGGTTTTGGCTTTTGGGTCTGGTTAGGTTTCGGAACATCGGAGCTTAGTTTTGATTAACATTATTTGAATGCAATATAAGGAAATTAATGTGAATAGTATGGAGACTGTGGTACTCGTCAATTTTAATTGTGTAAAGGAATCAGCTTTGATATAATAAAATAGAATATGAAGACAACAACAAAATCCTTTTGGATATTCGGCAAAATATATTGAACAAAAGACAAAAAACTTGTATAGAATAAATAAATTACATTTGGGTAGGAGTATAAATATGAAAATAATGCTTTAGGCCTAAGTTACATTTAAATTACATTTAGGTAAGAGTACAATTATAAATAATTATTTATTTTTTTACGCTCAGCTAAATAATACTTTAAGCGACAGATTTTAAATAAATGGATGAGTATCGATACTGAGGAATGAGATTTTTTTTCAAATTTATTTTCTATTCAATTTATAATAAAAAAAAATAAATAAAATTAAAATGAAATCGGTACAATAATTAACCTAGAAAAGATTTTATAAGCCTGTTACTACCTAATTGTAGTTTATTATAAAAAGTTTTTAAAGCAAATAATTAAGTAAATGATCTTAAAACTTGCTCTCCTTTAGAAATTCACAGATGAGCGACTGAAAAAAATCCATGACACATTGATCGGCATTAAGATAATAAAGCTAAATGCCTGGGATGACGTTTTCCTGAGAAAGATTCAAGCGGCACGCAAAAGCGAACTCAAATACCTTCGAAAGGACGCCATGTACTGGAGCCTAATGAGTGGGTGAAAATCGAACATAAAAGAGAAATAAGAGTTATTATAGTTGGTATTCGCCGTTCTATTTTACAGCTATTCTGACCCACATTTGCACAGTGCTGATCACATTTGTGACTCTCGCCGTTTACGTTTACCTGCCGCAGGATTCGCAGCGCAACCTCGATGCCAGTCACCTGTTTGCGGCGCTGGCACTCTTCCAGCAGATGACGGTACCGCTGCTCATCTTTCCCATAACGGTACCGATCATCATTGCGGCAAGGGTATCCACGCGTCGGCTGGAGCGCTTTCTGCACGCACCCGAGATCCAAAAGCAGTTCGAGGGAATACGCAATATGGCGCGCATCCTTAGCAAGAGCGACGCCTCGCTGGACATGTACGAGACCCAGGAGAAGTCCAACATGGCGCTGCGCACCGCTCAGGTGGAGAATCGGCTAAACGAGCAGCGGCAAGCGTTGCGCATCCGCATACCCGAGGAGCCGTCATCTCCGGCTCCCTTGGCTCAATCGGAGCCCATTACGCCGCTGCTGCAGAGCAATGGAGAGTCCGTAGAGGAGAAGTCGCCCCCGTTGTTCACTCACGAACTTGGCCACCACAAGCTCGTGCAGCAGCGTCGAGAACTGTTACGCAATACTCCGTATGTGGCCATACGGCCGCCCAAACTTTTCGGCGGCAGTGCGGAGAAGCCCGTGGAGTTTTCATTGCTGAGGGCTAGGAATACGGATAGCTGGCGACGCGATTCTCTGCTGCTGAAGATGCCCGACGATATAGCCGTCTCCATCAACGACGGCCTCTTCACCTGGCAGCCGCAGTGCCGCTTGCCCAACGTCCAGCTGCACATCCAGGAGATGGCCATACCCAAGGGCAAGCTGACCATCATTGTGGGCAAGACTGGCAGTGGCAAGACGTCCCTGCTGTCGGCCCTGCTCATGGAGATGCCGCTGCTTGCCGGCAACATGTTTTGGCATAAGTGAGTACATCATTTCCTCTCTTTAGCGAGTAAGTGGGGTATATTGGTTTTGGATAATTTTGTGTATCAGGTTCTATATGAAATATGCGTATATATATTATATTTTCAATTGGTGTGATTGTCCAATGAAACTTCGTACGTCTGTGTGTCACTCCATATGTATACCCCAATACCATCTGAAGAATACGAGTATATATTCTTATTATCCCTTTATACTATCACATTAATAGGCATATTATAAATTTATTATTATTTACATGTCTAGTTACACATTTTGAAGTGTTTTTTTTCCTCGTCCTATTATTTGCTAGCATATCATATGCGATTATCAATATTCTGTATAGTTGGTACCTCTGAATTATTCAATTCTCATACGACGCTTTCTTCTATGAGATACCCTATTCCCAAAATTAAGTTTCGAATCTAAAGAGTCTAGCTAAATGTTAATGTTAATGGCATCAAATATTCTTAAGCATATGACCTATAAAATTTTGGATCTATATAATGTTATTCTGTTTAGGCAGCTTCCTAAATATAACCGTATTTATAATGCACACAGTTTCTGTTTATAAATAATGATTTCATTCCGTCAAACGAACAGAAGAAATATATACTTTTTCCTGTTTCGAAAAACAATTAATTACTTTAAGAATATAAACATTAAAATATATATATACATAGTCTGAACTTGCAAACCGCACTGTAGAAATTACTTTTTTTTTATAATTTGATATAAAAGGTTAAAGTTGATATTTTATGTGTTCACACAATATGTCTGACGTGCTTATTCAAATAATTTATTTTTCGTATTGTAATTATCAAAAGCAAATATTATCAGTAGGACTTGAACTTATTTGCCCTTTGGATTAAAATATTGTAATTCAGTTGTGTCTAATCTATTCATGGCGAATTAATCATATTTTATTATTATAACTAGCACATGAAATTCGGTTTAATTTTTTTTGCGCAAATATATTAGTCATATAGAAGAAAAGGTCTTTGGACTTGATAAGAATGATAAACTGACTCAATCGAGTTATCGTTCTATTAATACGAAATCATAAAGATATATTGTGAGATGACAAAAACAAGTTCTTAATTTTGTCATTTGGCTCGCTTGAAGACTTTAGACTCGTGTCTTTGTATGTATAACTGGAAGCTATTACTCTGGGATCGGGTTTTATGAGAACAACTGGTTGACAACTATTTTATTTTTATTATTTAAAATTTTCATTTGAATAAATAATGCTTAAAGTAATGAAAATATTTTTTAAATGATGCTAATGGAATAAACCGTGAGAAGAATGTTGATCATTAATTTAATTAAATTATTGATACGCTGATTAAAAGCTACTTATCTAATAGTTCAGTTTACTTTGTTAATTTTGTATTTCTTCAATAGAAGTTTAAAAGCAAGTATAATTTGTCATAAATCCGATAGATTAATAAACGTCTGTTATACACATTTATGTCCCATATCAGATAAGATTAGTTAATTGTTTTCAATTTTAAAGATACTTAAACTGAAAGTAATATAAGATAAATTTTCAGAATACAGAAGATAGATCTTTGCGTGTATTCTATATCATATCTTTTGAAAATTTTATGCTTTGCGAACTTCTCTTTCTTTAAGCATTTGCCAAGTTGAATTAATTTGCAAATCAGGTTTAATTAAGCACATGAGAAGTTATGGCTTTGACCTAAAATAGATGTAAAGAGACCTTAAAATATAAAAGATATTAAATGTATTTTTGTAGGCCAGTGTCTTTATTTCTTCAAGCGATAGCAAAAGTAATAAAAGACAGCAAAAATAGCCTATTAACTTGTATATATGGCTGCTTTGCATGTCAGCCAGCCAATAAATTAGGCTTTTAGGGCTTTAAATGTATTTATGGACAAGGTGGCCAAATGCACACACACACATACACATACACATACACATACACTTATGTATGCATATACATGTAAATATATACATATATAAAGATGCCATTGATGGTAAAGTGGTTGCATTTTTGCATATAAAACCCATATTATGGCAATGCAATTCAATGGGCGCCTAAAAGTAGGCAACACACTTGCCAGGGAATCAGGAAAAACGAGAACTTGCGAATTGAAATGTGAAATGAAACACACACACACACTTACATACTCGCACGTATGTGCAACTGCTTGCTCTGTGGCATAAGAAAATTTATTGAAAACGCTTTTCATGTTGCAGGGTGTGGGAAAAGTCGTGTCCAGGGGGAGGCAGGAGACTCACTTATTGCATTTTATTTATGGCACATCTGAAGGCCAAGAAAACTTGCAAGCGCCGGCTTGTATGCTTTCCCAAATTGGCAGCCCGTATGCGAAAGAAAACTGTAAGGCTAAGACACACCGCACACATACACACTCACACACACACATACACACATACACAGAATTGGAAAACTTTAATTAAATGTAGCCGAGTGTGAAAATGTTTGAATGTAACTCCGATCTCTAGTCCTGGATGGAACCCTTGTTGTTTTTCGAAATGAGTGTGGGTGCTCTCAAAGTTTAGCTGGGACGACCTTGAAGCTCTATTAATGCTGCGGGCGGTGTTGAATTGAATATGAAAAGCACGCCCCAAACCTAGTTGGCTAATTAATTTGAACGTAGAGCAAAAATTATGCAATTAAATGCCGTTAAATGAGCAAACAGACCTTTGGGTAAGGCAGCAGCAGGATTCCGCTTTCCCAGCTGCCTTCCTGCCCGACCGCCTGTTGTGTTTGCACACCTCAAAATGGCATATAAATAATTTAAATATTTACCTGTGGGGGCGTGGCAGTGTTGCCAGCACTTTAGTTGCTGTTCTTTTCCGCTTGTGGACACACAACAAAACGTGCGTAATCTGACGCAACGCAAAGCGGCAAATGGCCAACATGCAACACAAAAACAACAACAACAACAACAACTGAATCGAAACTAAGGTAAACGGAAGCCAACTAAAAAAAATAGAGATATAAATTAGATAAAACAACGCTTTTAATTAGCTAAGTAACTATATAAATGCGCTTGCATTTATACATTTGTATATACACTTAATTTTGACTAATTAATTAATACAAAAACAAGCGAGTATTAACCGGTTTTTCCCGGGCCATTTAAAATGTTATTCCTATAAGCTCCTTGAAAATTATATTTCACATAAATTAAAATTTATTTCTACAATTAGATAATATAATTACAAACTATTAACATTACTATCATAAATGGCATCAAGGCTTACATAAGGATTTGAATTTGGATCCATGTTTAAAGTTGACTTATTGACATTGTTTATTTTTCTTTGTATATATATTTTAAGCCTACTGAATTTTTAGAAAGTGGTTCCATAAATAGATTTTTGAATAATTTATACATTATGCAGATTGAATGGTAAATGTTGATGTATAGCAGATTGAATGGTAAATGTGATGCTAGTCACTCAACGTAAAGTTAATAAATATATTTTCACCAATTAAACAGTTAAAACGTTAAATATTTAATTAAAAAAAATACAACAATATTCTTATCAGAATTATTCATTGGAATTTTACTAAGTTTGTGCTGCTTGAAGTCAACTTATTAAAATATTTCGCAATAACTTCATGAATGGGACAATTGATAATTAAAACTATAATAATACTATAATATTTACAAAACTAAGATTGTGCTGCTTCAGCATAACTTATTAAAATATTTTGCAATAGCTTCTTAAATTTGACAATTAATATTTATCGCTGTGCTAAGTTAATTACCATTAAAAATATGGTTTAAAATATCCCTATAAGTGTAAAATAATAATTAACATTTATTGATATGATAAAATATATATTTAATACATTCACATATAAAAGACATAGTTGGAGATATAATGATCTAATTAGAAATAAAATGTTAGAAAACGTTAATTGACTGCTCAAAGCTTCTGCATCAAAGGTGAACGCAAAACATTCGCAAGCCATTCAGAAGCCGCATGCATTTTAAGCCATTAAACCGCATCACGCATACGCAGCGTGGTGCAAATTTAAATGAATGCATTGTGGGGACAACTCTGTGCAGCAGTCGTCGGTGCGGCATGCGTCTTGTGGCACTTAAATGCAAGTCGACAACTTTTGCTGTAATCACAATTTCACTTTTAATGCGGCCTGGAAAACGCTTCAAATTAAATGTAGCCGTTGCTTTTCCTTTTCATTTTCCTTTTGCCGTTGCCGTTACAGTTGCAGTTGCAGTTGCAGTTGAAGTCGCTGCCGCAGTCGTCGCCGCAGTCATTCAACATATTTTTACAGTCGTTTCCAGGCACATCACGTGATGCGGTAATTTATCACAAAATGTCTGTATATGTTAATTTTATTGCACATAAAATAAACGAAGAGAAGTGCACACGCCCCCAGCGTACGCCCTTCGCCCGGTCTGTGGCATTAACAAACTGCCCCGGCAACTGGAGGCGTGGCAGCCATATAAAAATGCATTTAACAAGCTGAAATCGCGCAGCAGGCTGCAGAAGGAGGACGCCGCCTCTCGCCAGCATTCGACTCCCATTGCCCACGGCCCCGCCCTTCGGTCTGCCGCCCGTTCCGCCTTGCCAAACGCAAAATGTGCAATAATTTCAATTACTGTAATAAATGTCTGTGTTGTTCGGAAGTGTGTGTCTCTCTTCTTCACTCGAGGCAATGCCTTGTCTTACTCTCCGCCTCCCTCCCTCCCTTTGCGGTTGTCCTCTTCCTTTTTTGGCTTCGAAATTTATTGTACGACTGCACATGTACCCAGCACTATGGATTGCAGGGACCACGTGAACTTAACGATTGTTAAGTGCGAGCGGTTTTCTGATTTCCAGCTGCCACACACGAGACGCGCTTGCCACAGAAGCTTGCCGCAAACGCAGCGGCAAAGCCAAGGGGCGACGTCTAATCGGACTGCGTCCAAGTCAGCGCTGCATGATATGAGGTGCAAAGTGTGATTTAATATTGGGGTGTAACTGTGTGCGACTTTCTCTGTGTGTGTATGTGTGTGTGTGGTGCGGTACAACAGGGCGGATACATAATGCGAGTTACGTGTGGGGAAGAAGAAAACTTGCCAAACATTTCCTTTTCCTTCAAATATATTTGACAAGATTGTCCGAAGTTAAAAGCCAATCAAGTTCCTTGAAATAAATAAAATTGTATCCCATTTTTCTAACGGCTGTTGCTTATTTGCTTTGAACGTAATGCAATCTTTAGTTTTAGACAATCTGGAAGTAGTTTATTTAATCATATATATTGCATACTACTACAAAAACAAATTGATAGTAGTATTTTTTAATATTTTAATATATATTGATAAATGATTATCTGTTTTTATATTTAATATTTTATATTTATTTTATATACAATTACTATTTCGCATATTGAATATTAGTCTATGTCAATAACGTATGTATGAATGAGTCGATCTCGTTAACCATAGGAGATAGATATTAAAACTTAAATTAAATGCGAGTTTATTTTGAATAACCGATAAATCTTTATTTTGCTTATTATTGATAATACATTTTAATTTTTCGAGCATATTTCGTATATTTTAAGAGCTAGAGGAATCAAACTTGATTATATATTTTTGATTCTTTAAATTTTTAATACCTCGTCGATTTTTTCATTATGCGTGAAAACTTATTTTCAAAGATAGAAATTTTGTCGTGCCTTTAACATATCACAGGGTGCTTTTGTATATGTGTATCCATTTAATGTTAAGAAATAAAAGCAAGATTAACAAATCAACATTGCTGAAAGGTGTTTAGGGTATCTGCTAGTTGAGCAAACTCGACAAGAGTCAACTTTCCTGGTAATTAATGGCTATTAACAAACACTCGTTGATATTTGAGTTGTTAAAATGAACAAATCAGAACTGCAATTGAACCAATAATTGAAAATTAAATTACCTCAACCGCAAATTTGTAGAATTCCAAAACATCTATTACTATTACTATTATGCGGGGAGCACATATTCCTGTGTGCAGCACTTGAAACTATTTGACAGATTACAGTGCTGGTCAGAAGTTTGTGGCAACATAATTTGCGGTCATCAATGCGTAGCAATCATCTTATCTGCATTGCACTGCGAGTCACTTAATTATGCCACAAGTGCGTATATGCGAGCGTGTGTGCGTGTGCGCGTCTGTTATATAACTGTAAATAGGCTGTGGTTTATGCGCTTGTCGAGCAACGCAGCGAAAGTTATCACATAAACCGCTTAACTAAATTGCAGCTAATTAATTGAAGTCACTCGCATTTGCCATAATTAGCGATGTCATGTAAAAGCGAAAGCTTACACATGTGCACATGCGTGTGTACTCTGGCGTATGTATGTGTGGGTGCGGGTGTTATGATTAACGCTGAAAGTTTGCAGCTTAATAGCGGCTTAGATAAAACGCAGTCCAGCAGCTTGGCTAAAACATTTCGAAATTTATTCGGTTAACTCTTGCACTTAACTGCATATTCATATGCATATTTAAACATAGTCTAAGCTATCTACATGTTTCTATCACTCTATATTAATATATATCTATATAGTCATCTATTCTTGTGAGAGCTTTGTTAGTTACTTCTTCATAAGTAGGTGTGACTAAAAATATAAAGAGAGTTTCTTTCTTTCGTTGTTGTTGTTAATATCTCGATTTCTCTTTCTTTTTTAATTCAATTCTTGAAAGACCTTTTATTATACATTTTATTTACATTTTATTATATATGCATATATTATTATTATATGTACATAAATATATTTATTATTTATATATTTATTTCCGTTTTGCAAACTGATTAATTTAGCCTTTTTATTTCTAGCTAGAATTATGATTAACTATATTTAAAAAATATATATTTTTTATTATGCTTAGTTCTCAACAAAAAAATCATTTCAAATGATTTATATTAGCCTCTACTCTCTATTATTATTGTTTAACTTTTTAAAGCTATTTTTGATGTTTTAGCCATTTATCAACTTTTGGCATTTATTATTATTTATTATTTTTAAAATTTTGAACATCCGATTAATAAATCGCTAAACAAATAATCATATGTATATTTATTTCCTTTTATATTCACATACTTAACAATTTCTATTTTTTTTAATATTTGTGATTAAGAATATATACATAAAGAAGGATATCTTTCTATTCCTGAACAATATTTTGAAAATAACTGCCAATGCACAAATACATACATAAGTGTACACAAAGTAGATTTCTCTTAAACTTTTACACCTAACATCATATATCAGTTAATTTGTACCATAGTTCGCTCCATTCTCTTCTTTTTTTTTTTTGTCTCGTTCACACATACATAGAACAACTACCTAAAAGTTTATTTTTACCATAGTTCGATACTTTTTCTAATTTCCTCGTCTTATTAACCCTAAATTTAATTTGCTTAATTTGTATAAACACAGCCTGTCTCGCTCACACTTATACAAAACTCAAGCTTTAGCATAAGAGGAATCAAGAATTATTGAAAAAAGGACAATAAATTGTGATAAACTTAACAGTGCAGCTAATTTCAAGATGTACCAAAGAGTATTTTCTTTATAATTTCGGATGCAATAAAAATAAAATTAATATTGAAACAATAAATCCAATAAGTAAACATTTAGTAAAAGTTATATAAAGAGCTTAACTTTATACTTCATAGTGAGACCATTAAAATTTTGTTGGATTATAGCTTGGTTTATACACTTTCAAGTAAAATATCAAGTGTAGCCGTTAAATTTTTATTACCATTCTAAAATTCAATGTAAAACAAATAGTAAGCGCTTACAATAACAAATGTGGTTAAGTTCAGTGTTGGGCTTCTAAGTTTTTTATGCTTTATAACTGGGTCTGCCCTTAAACGAAAATGAAATTGGGTTTGTATTTTAGTTCAGTTCGGTTCAAAATTTGGACCGCATACTTGCTTCAAATATATATACATATATATTGTTTTTATAGCACAACGGTTAGAAAAGCGATGTGAACATTAAAAGCTGTTTCAGTGCAACGGCTTTGGATTGTTTTTATCCCAAGATTTTTATACCCTGACCCATTGAAAATGGGTAAACAGGGTATAATTTTATTGTGAATGTGTAGTAGATGTGACCGACCCCATAAAGTATATATAATAATATAGTTGATAATAAGTTTAAGTTCTTCGAGTCATCTTAAAAACTAGTTGCATTAAATTTACTATATATAAGAGAGAAAGTTGCACTTTTAAGGATACACGCATTTTAATGTCAATTACTTTCACCAAAAACTTTATAAATTTCGGATAAAAAACAACAAAGTTAAAGCATTGCGCATTTTTGTAATGTTCTTGAGGTTGAAGCAGCGCAGTTGCAGCTTAATTTTCGTTTGTATGTGTGTATCTACGCCCAGGGTATCTACGGGTCGAGCACACACGACTAGAGTTTTCTCATTTGCCTTAAACGTATTGGAATACCATTCCGGTAATCTACATAGAATGTATCTATTTTTAATGGCACGAACTGGAACTAGTTCAGTTTATGCGTAATTAATACAAGTTCAGTTTATGCGTGTTCTATAGTACTCATTAATTTAACCAATCGATTGCTGATCCACAGGAATTGCACCATCTCCTATGTGCCACAGACTCCGTGGCTGCTTAACGACACCATACGGGAGAACATTCTATTTGGGGAATCGTTTCGGCCGAAGCGTTACGATTTTGTGCTGGATGCGTGCGCACTAAAACCGGATATTGAACTAATGCCGAGCGGCGACTTTACGATAATCGGCGAGCGGGGCATCAATCTATCCGGCGGACAGAGGCAGCGCATTGGCATAGCACGTGCAATTTATTCATCGGCTAACGTGGTCATAATGGTGAGTAAGTAAATGCCAAGGACAAGGACGTCGCTGTTGACTTAACTGCAGCCCAATCCGACGCTTCGGTGCACTTTATGCGAATGCATTCGCTCATAAAATCGACGGAACATTTTAACTTTAAATTTGCCATAAAAATTCGACACATTGTCGCAGGGTAAACAAGTTTATGGGTGCATTATGAAAATTGCTATCATATTATCTGAATTTTCTTTTTGGGAAGACACGGCTAACAAATTCAAATTGCAAAGTTTTAACATGGCCTTAGAAACTAATACTATTTACCTCCAAAAGTGTATTTCAAATTTCGAACGAACGAAAGATAAGACTTTAGAGCTTTTTCTTATATGACTTTGAAAATATAAAAATGAAAGTTTGGAGTAATTGCGGGTTAAGTAAAATATTAAATTATATCATTTTTTTTATAAATAATAATTTTTTCAATATATGTTGACATGTATTTAGAGCATACAAATCTGGTATAAGACGTCTGTAATGGTACGCTTTGCAATTATTCTATTCAATGTCTTGCCATGTCTTCCATAGCGCCTTTCTATGCGATTTTCATGATTTTACATCAGAAAGAGTTTTTATATGTAGAGTAGTGGCAAAGATGGATGTAAAATATTGCAAGTTAGGAACTAACACATTTTAAATACAAATTGAACAATATTATGGCTCTGAATGCGGATAATAAGATTGATAATAAATTGAATTAAATTTGACTTTTCTAGGACGATCCGCTGTCATCGCTGGACAATGAAGTGGGCAGCCATGTCTTCGAGCAGTGTGTGCGTCAAATGCTTTTGAAGTCGAACCGCACCATTATTCTGGTGACACAGCAATTACAGTTGATCAAGGAGGCGGATTATGTAAGTGGCCCTGTCGAAATGTGCCATTCCCCGGGGCTAGACAGCATTTCATATTCAAATTTCTCAACTCTGACAACTGTCCAGTTTTCTGAGTGGAGTTGCGTGTGGCTCACAATAGGGCTGTGGTTGGAATTCAGTTGGCTCCTCGACCAGTGCTCGACGCTTTTTGCCAGCATCCGTTTGTTACTTTGCGCTCCAAATGCCGGGGCCATTTATCGCCTTTTGGCCATAAATGCAATTGCCTGGAAAGACCATTTGTTGCCGGTCTGCTGGCTCTCACTCCACACGGCTGGCTCCTCCGGCCCCCCTGCTTGCCGCACACATTTTTACAATTATTTCAGCAGCAGCAATTGCATCACAGCAGCAAAAAAAAAAAAAAAAAAAAAAATTATATAACCAAGCAGACACAAAAAATTTCAAATTTAAATTTCGAAATTGAATTTATTGCCTTTTGTGCTGCACCTCTTTTCTTTTATACCATACCCTGTATTTATCAAGTTGGGCAAGAAGTTGGTGAGGAGACTAAAAAAGCATCTTAAAACACAATTAATTTTGTATTTTTGTGTTATTTTTATTCATTTCAATATAACAAACAAAATAATTATTTTGTTAATTTTTCATTGGATGATGATTTTTTTTTAAATGTGTAAAAACATTCGAGTTTTTCGCATAGATATTATAATGAGCCTGAAAAGTTTATAAAAAATTGAAGAAAAAAAAATATTTAGACATTTAAAAGAATTTTTAAATTAATTGTATAAAATTGCGCTTCTTAATTTTGACATACTGTCAATTAGTAGCTGTTGTTAAATTATTCAATTTTTTGATCATTCAGTCAACCTGTCAATTAGAACACTATATCAGTCATTTAGTAAATCAATCAATCAGTCATTCATTCCGTCAATCAATTTACTCATTCCTTCATCAAGCAGTCAACACGTAAGTTTATTATCAATCAGTCAATCAGAACAAATAGTGTGTATCTGCTTACAGTGTCTGTTTACAGGGTAACTACTGAATCATCATTCTCCTACACAATTTTCATACTTGTTATGTGCTGTAATTTTTGTCTCTTCGTTTCATTTTCTTTCATTCCTGCGACCTTTCAGTTAATTGTGATGAAGGATGGCCGCCTGCAAGCTTGCGGCAGTTATAAGGACATTGAGCTAAAGCAGCCGCAAATAATCGCCAAATGGAACTCGATAATTGCTAAGGCAAACGAAAATGCAAAGGACCAACAACAAAAGTGAGTACATGCCTTAACTAGAGACAGAACTAGAGCCAGAGCTAATCCCAAGAGAAAAGTTTGTGTTTTCTTTTGGGAGGCGTAGATTAGTGTATGACTGAAGCATTGTCAACGGCTTATCCCTTTGTGAGGCATAAAGTGAATGAGTCCTTGGTACGTTCACGCAAAGCTTTTCTTTACTTCTTCTATTTACGCCACACTTTTTGTCCTTCGATTGCTTCGATTTCCATTAAAGTTCATTTATGACAAAGCATCTGCATAGCGAAAAAGGATGAGTGAAAAACTGGAATACAGTTTATATAATGGGGCGTTGACGAACGCTAAGAATTACCTTTGAGGACTTTACGTTTGAGTTCTTAAGTTCTTGTAACTGTGCTTTGCTTATTAAGATACCTGCAAAAGAGATTTTCATTAATGTTGCAGTTTTCTTTCATTAAAGTTGGATACTATTTTTGTTGTAAAATACTTTGGTAAATGAATTGTTTAAGTCAGAAAACATAAACCGGGTTCGAATCTCCTAGCCCGAAATATTTCATTTACTTGACAGTTCTATTGATAAGTAGGTTGATAGTTTTCAACTATATTCCAATTATTATTTTAAATGAGAGTCAAAGATAGATTACTTAGTCAGGGGGCAACTGAGCAACGGGTTCGAATCCCAGGCTATTGATAACTTGGTAGAAAGTTTATTATATATATTACAATGATTATATAAATAAATTAACCATTTCTAATTATATTATTAATATTTTTATATTTTTTTCCGTTTCTGAAGTATCAGCAAATATCGATTTTAAGTTACGCCGTTTAAATCTATAATATTAATTATCTAATATAAAAATTTGATTTATAAAGTCTGAGAAGTAATCGGATTATGTATTTCATTTAGTAAGATAGTGTAAATAGTACATTTTAAAAGGGCTTCAGCATACCGAACTTTTTAGACTACTGTCACTTTTTTTTACTGTCTTACAGTTCCACAGAACGCACAGCTCGAGAACGCTGGAAGCTATTCAAGAATGTCAGTAAATTGGGTTTGCAGCGTTCGATATCGATTAACTCGGAATCGGGAGGCGGCAATGGGTCGGAGTTGGATTCGAGTTACAGCGTCTCGATGCCATTTAACAATATGCTCAACAATGCTGTCGAGGAGGATGACGAGGACGACGATCTGCCATCAGTAAGTGAACCGAAAAGAAGATTATGTTTCATATTATGAAATAGTTAAGACTTTAAAGATGTAAATACATATATTTGGCAGATTTTGCCAAAGTGTCATTAAGAAAGTTTTTTCCTATAAAATCTAAAAATCTAAATGCAAAAGTTGGTTTTTCTTTTTAAGTATATATATTTTTTTCTAAATAACTTGTTTTTATATCTTTAAAAAAAGTTAATCGTAGCTAAATGATAAAAAATTGGTATAGGAGTAAAATGTTTGCACTTTAAGATCTTAGACAATATAGTAGATAATGTATTCAACATTTGATAAAATCTAGTAAATGATTTACTTTCAAAATAAATATATAAAATGTTTAATAAAACTTATAAAAATTAATTTGCAGAAATCGGTAACTATAGTTTAAAAAAAATTGTGATTTCTTTGAGAACATTTTATTTAAAAAAAAAATATAATAAAAATTAAAATTATATAACTAAAATTCTATAAGGAAACTCCTTAATGTTTTGAGTTCCAGCTATCAACTAATTTCTTTCCCACTCTCTTATTTAGTCGCTGTCGATGGCCAGTGGGATTAGCTGTGGATTGCAGTCGACTGGCAGTTTCCATCTACAGCGTAAGCGATCGAGTGTCTACGGCTCCAGGCATTTGATCTACGATGTGCCGCTGCCCATTGACGAGTGTCACGCGGATGACGTCATAATGCGACCTCGGCGACGGGCCACGCTGCAGCGTCGAGGCAGCAGTGCGAGGTCGAGGAACTCCTGGCATCGACTGAGCGGTCTGAGCTCGGCGACGGCCACGTCCACCTCCAGCACGAATAGTGGGGATCTGCTGCGGCGGAGTCTGATGACCGCCAGCTGCAGTAGTTATGCGGAGAGCAGCGTCGACGGCGGAGACTCGATTACGGATGGAAGTACGCCGCCGCCATCGTCAACGGAGCTGTGTCCACGAGCGCAATCTTGGCAGCCGGTACAGAAATTGCATCATGCGCCGGTGACACGGAATATGTCCTCGCCGCCGGCTATGGAAGTGGCTGGTATTGAGGCACAATCAGAGCCAATCGCTGAGGAGGCGGTGGCACAGAGTCGCGGCAGCTTTCAGCAGTTCCTCCGACGCATGTCCATGCGACGTTCCAACAAGCCGAAACATCATCATCTACCGCTGAGCGCTGCCAACTCGATTAGGTTAATAACAATTTGCTTGGTTGTACTAAAAGTAACGTCTATATCGTGGCACTCCTTTCTTCACCTTTCCAGGAGCATCTCGGAGGAGTCCAGTGCCACAGCTCTATTGCCAACAGTTGAGCTAACTTCAGCGCCTTCATCGCCTGTCGCTGACATTTCCAATCCGCAGTCAACAACAAATTCCCAGACAACAGTCGACGACTCGGAATTGAAGAAAGAAGCCTCCGTTGCCCCTCCCCCCTCTCCACCAGTTGTGGAGACACCAGTGAAGCGTAAGTTATGCATCTGGCATGTTGTAACAACTAGCTTTCTACTTGCCTAGTTGCCAACCGGCTAAAGTTCGTCCTCCTTGCTGACTTCTTCAGCATTTGTATGCATTGAAAGTTCTCCTGCGACATATGGGTCAACTTAATCGATGGCAGACAGTGCGCATACGTGATTTTGCCTTTAAACAACTTTCGACTGCAGCACAGTAAACAGTTTATTGCTATTAAATGTTGGCATATTTTCAACGGCTTTTTTTAAATTTTAGTCTGCTTCTTGAATTCCGGGCATTATTCTATGTGCTCCTTATTCAAGGCTAACAAAGCCCCTTGGCTAAAAGTAAGATAAACCCACCTGGCTCTTTAACTCCGGTTGGAATTTCAGCTTAGAAAGTTAAAAATTGTCTCTATCAAAGGGTTCTTGGAATATTATTATGAATAGTATTGTTATCTTGCCAAAGGTTAATGTAAAATATTTTAATATATTTTCAATGTATTTTTAGACAATATAAAAAAAGAGAGGGAACGTAAGGTTTATTGATACATATAGCCTTTAAAGTCAAGCATTGCCTACAAATATTTTGATTCTAATTATATTTACTGTTTGATTCTAATTCAATAATTTTATGACCATCAATCAATTTTATACAAATTAATTTAACAGTCAGTAGGTGTCAACTTCTCAGTAGGATTATATGTTCATAAACAGTTGATAGAACCCATAAAACTTATTGAATTAAAATATTACTTGATGGATAACTATTTGGGATTTCTGAAGATCGATCAAAGCAATATTAGCGTTTAATAATATCCAAAGTCGTCTCAGTGAAAAATCTAACTATACAGAAATTATAAATACAAAACTTGTTTAACAGCTAAAGTATCGAAGTAGGCACAGATTATAAGTCCTATTATTTTTCTTGCATGCTTAATTTTAATAGTTTTTAATCTTAACAAAATTCTAAAATCCTTTTTCTTTGATTTGGTTTAAGTTGCGGTTCTGTAAAAACTAAATTGGAAACTCCGAACGGGATCGACTTAAGAAAATAGGAAATAGTACTGAAACAATTAAATGAACTTAATCTCTTCTTAAATTGCAAAAAGTTTGTGAAGCTGTCTTCAAAGTTTTTTATTTTTTATTTTTTGTTAGCTAAAGAAAAGAAAAGAGGGAATTACATACTTTTGCATTTTTCTATTTACACTCGAAGGGTAGAGAAAGCAAATACAGTACTTCGCATAAGTAATTAATATTGAATTTCGAGCATTGCAAACCGTATAATATCGAGAGTATAAAAAAAAAAATAAAAAAGGTAATTGACAATCAATTTGCATAGCTACTAATTAAAATGCGAGTGCGCTGCGTCTTGGGCTATCATCAATAAACGTTGAGGAATGTGCAAAAGAGTTTAAAGCAACAAACAAAAGCTGCAAGAAGTTTGGCAACTCTGGGCGTTGGCTCTCTGCAGTTCATCGTAATGAATATTGATTAGGTTGGGGAACTATATGGCGAGACGTCTGCCGAACTGCAACAAAAGAAAATGTTGGCATATTTATCTGAATATCTGCGTGCATATTTTCGAAACAATTCCCAGTTATCTGTGTATGTGTATGTGTATGTGTGGAAAAAACTTAAATCAAGTTTGATTTTAAAAGTTTTCGACTCCCAGCGGTAAGTCAAAGAAGGAACAAGGCCTGAGTGCAATTCCCCTTCTGAACTTCTCAGTTGTTGAGCAAAAAACTTTTGCTTAACTTAATGCATTGATCTATCCATCCGCTGTCAATATTTGGCTGACAACTTGCCGAATTTTTGGCCTGCAGCGAAAACTTTCTATTTAATCAGATGCTCGAATGTCACAGAAATAGTCGGGATTGCGACCCCTGGCAAACTGCAATGAAAATTGTTTTCCCAACTATTCGGAAATGATTAAACAGTGCTCAGCTATTGATATTGTTCAATCGAATATTGTTGGCTTATGCAGATAATTTTGAAGATAAATACGGAGCAATAAATTTGTTTGAATCAATATTTGCGTAATGAGTATAGAAAGCATGTCTCATATAATAAATCACTCAAATACAGAAAGAAAGAAATAATAAAATAAATTGCGTCAATTATTTTGAAATGAATTCAAATACGATCAACAAAATCTTTTTATTTAATAAGAATATTATACTCCGAATGACCAAAACTACAAGATTGAATGATTTCATTATCTTTCGACCAATTAACAACTTTTATCGAATAACAGATTACAATTATTCAAAAATTACTTTGATTAAAAAAAGATTTTCCGCTTTGAGCGCGAACAATTAGTCATTTGGCAATTTTGATTGCATTCAACTGCTCAACACTGGCTGCGGCACGTGTTGAGCAATGCTGATTGCAACATGTGGCACATTGTATTAAATCGCCAAATGGAATGGCACAAAATATAAAACAAAGATAAATTGGAAGTTCGCTAAAAATAATGAAAAAAAAGGAAAACATTGTTTTTGATTGTTTGCTACGATTGCATGTGTGTGCGTGTGTGTTTGTGTGTGTGTTGGTGTGTGTGTTTGTGTTTGTGTGTGAATATAAAATTGAATTTTTTGTGAAACAAACATCAGAGAAGAAGCGCATTGATATCCAGACAGGTGGAAAAGAACACAAATGTGGGCCACAGCAATCGATGCAAAAACAACACAAATATTTTATTATTCAGCCACATCGATGGTTAACATTGTTTCTCTGTTGGGTTTCGTGATATTTTGAATAATAATATTTGCATAAAGTCAATGCAACGGTATATCGACCTTGACACACATACTATTGCTACAATTCAAAATTAACTAAGTACACGAATAATTTTTATAGGATTTTATGACTACAGATAGAGCACATGCTTGAGTCAACATTATAAACAAATTTTTGTTGTTTGATAATATAAAGAAATGTTATTTAAACATTTTAATAGGCTACATTTTTAATAGGTTTTTCATATATTTTTTCTTATTATACTGTTTATTGTTTATAAAAAGAATTGTATATAGTTGAAAGTCTGTCAATCCATTTCTCACAAAATATTGTTAACTAAAATATAAAAGTTGGACACATATCAATATTTATTCTCTACATTTTGGTTCATGATGTGATTTCAAAATATAGAATGCTAAAAAAATAAAGATTAAATTAGACAACACGAATTTAAAATACCCTTGGAAGAGGCATATTGCAATTTGTGCTATGCAAGATCCTTGTTTACAATTTATTACTTCATATTTATTTATTTATTGCAAATTTAATAAATTTTGTTTAACATTATCTTCTACTTGGGCTAATCCTATTAATTTTAAGAGCTTAGTCTACATATACATACATATGTATGTACTCTTCGCCTATCATAGCTTTTAGAAACCTTAATACATATTATATATATATCCGATTAATGTCTCTCAATAAAGAGTCTATATAATAATCTATATTATTTGTTTGCTTCGTCTAATAATATTATATTTAAATCGAGGCACATGTGTATGGCAAAGGTAAAAGCTATCCGACTTTAATGGAGTTCTGGAATAGTTCTAAAGAGAATAGATTCAATGATATCAATGTTTTACTTTCCAATAATAGTTGCGTTGTTCAAGTCTTGGCACATATATTGAACATTATTCAACTTCTTTGCAGATGTTAAAATCGACTTCAATGCATTGCCAACAAATGGAAGAAGCAACAACAACAGCAACAACAACAACAATAACAACAATGAGGACATCGAGGACCACAATGGCGATGAAGGTGATGAGGTTCACGTGTCAGACGTGACGTCGCTGTCAATGCTGCAGCAGTCGGAACAGAGATGGGGAAGGGAAAGAGAAGGACAAGGAGAAGGAGGACGGGGACAGGCACAGCCAGAGGCGGCGGCAGAGGTTGCGCATGGGTCAGGTGCAATGTCAACGATGGCAACGGGGACCGATGTGGCACGCAAATATGGCCAAATATCGAATCATATATATCTGCTATATATACGCGCCTCCGGCCTGCCCGTAATCATTGTCTTTTTTATCACCGCACTAATTTTGCAATGTTTGCGTGTCTACACGGACGTTTGGCTTCAGCATTGGAGCGACCATGTGGAGCATCAACAGGACGCCAGCAGCCACATCGACATCGACATCGACATCGACATGGATGCGGATGCGGATGCGGATGTGAATGCGGATGCGGGCACTGTCAGCCACGAAGTCACGTACTATTTTCGCATGTATGCAACAATTTCGTGTGTTTGCATTATAATGGCCATGATATCAACACCGGCCGGACAATGGGCCGGCTGTAATGCCAGCCGTAATTTGCACGATAAACTGTTGCAAACGATTTTGCATAAAACTTTGCATTTTTTCCAAGTGACGCCGCTCGGACGCATTTTGAATCTTTTCAGCAACGATATGGCGATCATTGATAAGGTAAGATTTGTGATTGTTGTGATACCCTGCAGCGCCGGGCAATGGGTATGATCGTTTTGATCAAAGTATACAAGCTGTAAAACTTTCAATAGATTAAGCCATGTTCGTAAGCCTGTCTGACCATTTATAATTGAAAATCTCTATTACACCATTACAGAGTATATGATAGTCGAGACCATTCAATTACCCACTTGCTATTTACCTTATGAGTGCTTGAATATTTTTTATTTTAACTTTCACCAGCAATTCTGAAAAATTGGTGGAAAATCTTGTAACTTTTTAATTGAAGGTATTAGGGAAAATTAATCTGAGAATATATTTTTTAATCAAATTTATTTATAATTTTTTTATTTCCTTATTTATTCTCTTCAGCCTTAGTTTAAAATATATGTGTAAAATTTAATGCTAGATTGGAATAGTGGGAAGAGCAATGTCAAATATTGAATGCCCGGGCAAAGCCGGGTAGTACCCTACCATAGCTATTTATATGTATAGTATATATGTATATACATATATCTGCATAATTTTCGGTTAGCATTTTGTATTGTGCGGCATAAAATATGAGCACATTGCCTGTTCTTTCTCTTGTTGTTGTTGTTGTTGTTGTTGTTGTTGTTACACTGCTTTAGATTTGGGGCTGATAAGCACGCATTATGCATTGACGTTTTGTATGCATGTGTGCGTGTGTGTGCGTGTGTAATATATGAGTTTGTCGACGCCATTTTTAGGGTTGCTTTCATTATAGTTTTTCACTTTGTTTGTCAATTTTGCATACAAATTTGGCAAACTTGTTGGATTTTGTATGCGTGTGTATGTGTGAGTGTGTGTGTGTGTGTGTTTTCGGCTTGATTAAAATGACATTGATTGATCTTTAATGCAGTGGACTTATTACTATGCTCTTTTCCTAATTAAATGTGCCTAAATTTCATTTATCCTTAAGATTTATTAGGACTTAATTAAATATTCCCATCTTTTACTTAGAACTTTAAAATTATTATTATGTATTAAATACAATATAATTTATAGTATTTTATTATATATGTGTATATTTATATATAAATATAATTTGAGTATATTGTGAATTCGTTATTCGTTTATAAAAAAAGATTTTTTTTGGTTTGTCTTTTAACTCATAAATATTTTTATTTTTGAATATAAATAATTACTCATAAAGAAATTTAGAATTGATTAACTTAAACAAAAAAATTGACACCTATTAGCCTGTCTATGTGTGTATATACACTTTGAATTAAATTTTTTAATTAATTATCATCTTTTAATTAATTAATATATCTCTTAATTATTTAATTTATCAATTGAATACACTTTTAATGCATTTCTTTAATTAATTAGGATGAGCGGTAGATTAATAATAAAAATTACAATTAGTGAAAAAGGCGCATATTTTTTATAATATTTATTTTATTTTGTGATGCACTTTTATATAACTTCCTAATCTAACATTTTGTTTCAAATTGACTGACATAATATTTATGGGTGTGGGTGTGTGGTGATGTGTGTGTGGGTGTGTGTGCGTGTGTGTGTGTGTGTGTGGTGATATGTGTGTGGGTGTGTGTGTGTGTAGACCTCAATCTGCATGCGTGTGTAAAATAAATCTTCAATTATCGTGCACTTTACAAGAGGTCCGGGCACTTTGTGGAATCGGAGCGGCTGGCAAACAAAATTTGATTATGAAACATTGTCGGATGTGGTGTAAGTGTGTGCGTGTACTGTGCGTGTGTTGTGTGTGTGTGTTGTATGTTTGTGGCTCACATTTGTCAAAACGTGAGCAGGGATACACAATTCATTGCATAGGCATGGAGCTGCAAATGGTAGTCGTTCTCGTTAATTTTGGGGCAGGCGACAAGCGACAAGCGACAAGCGGGGACGGTGGGCGTGGCATGTGGCATACACAAATTTAGTCATTTGTCAATTCGTGTGTTGCAAACGAGCAAAAGTCATTTAAAAACGTTGCCCAAAAAGCCGCAGCTAGCTACCTACCTGGCTGCCACCTAACTGCCTTCTGTCTCTGCTGCTACTGCCGCTGCCTCTGCTGCTGCCTCTGCTGCTGTTGCATGCCACATGACGATTTTCATTTTACTGCTGGCCATGTTTATACACTCTCAGTACCAATAATAGGTACACCCAATGTTCTAGTGGTTCAAAATAGGACTGAGTTTTAAATATATTTACGATATAATGATAATTTGTATAAATTTATTATTTTATTATTATTTTTTATTGTATATTTACTTTTATTTTTTATTATATATTTATTTTTTTATTTGTTATATATTTATTTTTCAGTTTTTTATTATATATTTATTTTTATTTTTTATTATATATTTATTTTACAATTTTTTATTTATTAGTGAACGAAATGTTCATGACAAAGTCTTTAAAATTTTTTTATATTTCTTTATTTTTTTCTTTACCAAAAAAGATTTTTTTAACCATGTCCGAGCTTTTATTCCTCAGTAAGAAAAAGAAAAACTCTGTAATAACAAGAGCCAAGGATTAAATTATATATTATTTTATAGTTCAGATGCATAGCTATAATTTTTATAAATATCTATTCATATAAATTTACGGATGCTATCAAACAATTTAAGAAAATTATTCCAGCTTTTATCAATGTTCAGTAACAGAACTCTAACTCTATCTTAAAATCAAGGATTTGAGTATTTCCTATTAAGTAGCTCTCCTCTAGAACAAATCCGCTTATTTTGAGTTAGTTTAAGTTTTAGTAAACTTAAATTATCACATCTTAAGTTATTCTTGTAATAAAAATCTATTTGCATGCATGAATTTATAGAATATACCCTAGACATGTACTTATTAATATGACCACGACTGTACGCACATGCCTCTATATAATCGTGTACATATTTTCATCTACAGAAAATCGCTGCAACCAGTCAACGCCTGCTGCAGTTCACGTTGCTCTGCCTCTGTGCAATACTCATAAATGTGAGTATTACGCCCTGGTTCCTGGCCCTCACCCTGCCCATTTGTGTGGCCTACTATGCCATACAGAAATTCTACAGGTGCTCTGCGCGGTAAGTGATAAATATACTCTATACATATACATATACATATACATATACGTATACATATACATATATATATCTAGATATAGATATATTTGCTTGACTTTTATTTCCTGTGTAATGTGTAATGCTGACAAAGCGTCTATCATAATTCTTGAGTTAACTGTAATAAATATGCATCTGGCACGCCCCTACACCAGACGCCCTACAAGTTGGACAACTTTTAATATTTTTGTAGCCCTGAATCGCATTTGTGGATGGGTGAATTGTTCAGCAAAGTTTATCAACATTTTGCTGCCCAAAGTATTTGGCCAAAGGCAGTTAAAGTTGGACATAACTACATATTGTCAACAAAAACAAAAGATTTTTGCATTTAATACTTTGCCTCAGCTGCTTACAGCCCTTTTAATACACTTGCCAAAGGGTATTCGAAATATTTTACGTAATGTGTAATCCATAGGGGAGAGGAACTCAACTCCTTTAACAATTATTATGCTGAACCCATTTTGATAGTTGGTTCCATATATTCGTCGATATGCATATGTGGCATAGCTGTATCTGTATATATCTGCATTAATTTTGGCATTTAAGTAGGAGGGGAATTAATTTTTGGGCATTTGAATTTCGAGATTTGCTTGACAAGTTTATTTGAGCTTTAGAGCTTAAATTGTCAGACTATTATTTTGTATTGTATATAATATATGTACATATATAACATATATTTTATACACAATATTATATAGCAAATACGATTCGATATTCATATTAACTTATTTTAGTATAATTATTTAATAGTATAAGTATTTAATTAATTTTAACTTAAGAAAGTATATTTAAATAAAGTATGCGAATATTTGTAGTTAAAGTCTGTAAACTTTACTAATTAATTGAATTTCACAGGCAATTTATCTCTTTATACAATTTTCATTTATAAGGTAATTGATATCCGGCTCATTGAGAAGTACAACATTTAAATAGCATGGTCTAAAAAATAGTGACATTAATTAATTATTATTAGTCTTAGTTAAGCAGTTAAGTGTGATAAATATAATGCATTGGACTATGTTACCCCTCCTATTTGCTCAGTCTGATTGTCTTTTATTTAAATTGCTTTAGCAATAAAAATTTAAATATATGTATGTAATTTGTCTGTAAGTGTATACAATGTTCGGCACTGCGCTAATCCCAGTTAAATCTAGCAGATCCTTCGCCTCTGGTTTGGTGTCTTTGTGTTTGTTTAGATAGTGCGAGTGGCTCTATTAGCAGATTTCTATTCAAGTATTTGTGGCTTATAATTGTCTTTCAAGCATATTTTGCGCAGACAAAGTTTACTGAATAACTCAGTAGTGCAGAAAACCGACTGGGGGGCAATTGTTGAGGTCCATTAGTCGAATGGACCTCAAGCGCAAAAATATAATTTAAAAATACATTGTCCAGAACATCTTAAAGAGTTTTGCAGTTAAGGCAATTTATTTGTCTTTCAGTTTTTGTCGCACAGTTGGGAATGTAATTTTCAATGGAAATATTCTCTTTATTATGTATAATTCATTAATTTTTTTCAAGGACAAACGAAGACATTTTATTTTTTCTTACACTTTATTCGTCTAAATATATATTTGAAAGTTTTTAATTTCAAGTTACTTAAATAATTATTTTAATGAAATTATTATATGTATAGTAATTTTTTTTTCGATAGTAGCTTAGGCATTAATTAGTTTTAGTTTAATGGAAATTGTTCTTTATTTTAAAAATTTTATAATTAAACCAAATGCACAAATTTGGATGTAATTAATGATAGTGAAGGCTATCCGTACATATAGTTCATATAAAAAAAAAAATTTCATTTTTTTTTAACTTTTCAATTAACTAATTTAAGATCTAGATCTAAGAAAAGGCAACAAATTGTAATAATTACAAAAGTATTTAAAATGAAAATTACTAAATAATGGGGTGTATTTATAAGCCATATAACTGTATATGTTATTTAGCGTAATATCATTTTAACCACAATTGAAAACTGCAACGCATGAAATTGAAATGCAATTTGGACAATCTGCCTTAATATACATACATTGTGCATTCCAGAGAGCTGCAGCGCATCGAGAACGCAACCAACTCGCCGGTCATATCGCATCTGGCGGAGACAATACAGGGTGTGACCACAATTCGAGCATACAATCAGCAGGCACGTTTCACCGAGATACTCTTCAAGCGACTCGAGGCGAACACAATTGCGTTTACCATATTGAATACGAGTAACCGCTGGATGGGCATATCATTGGTGAGTCCTTTGTGTGTCCTTTGGCCCAGCTTCCCGTTCCACATTCTCCGTTCCCCATTCTCCGTTCTCCGTTCTCCGCTCCTCGTTCCTCGCTCGGGGCGTCTCCATGTCCAGACGGTCTGCTGCGGTCCACAGGCAGGTCAATATGCACATTTGATTTCCGTAAAATATCCTTGTGTGCGTTTCAATTCAATTGGCATTTCAGTTAGACAGACGCGTTCCGATGCAAATAGCAGATATACCCCCCACTCTCCCTCTCTCTATCCATCTTTGCAGTTTGCAGTTTGCAGTTTGTTGTTGTTGCTGTTTGTAGCTCAGGTGACGGGTGAAATCCCCAAAGCAACATACAGTTGCATACTGTCAGCCTGCCCTGGGCAATTGAGTAGTACAGGGTATAGTTAACAGTGTTCAAGTGTCTGTTATGGATCTTAAGTATCCATTGATTGTGCTCAAATTGTTGCACATTGTGTTGACGGCTGCAATTGTGGCATCTGGTATTTCGTGTTAGCCATGAGGGCTGCTTCACTTTATTGGGCGTATTGACAGTGCGGTCGACACACACACGCACAGGCAATAATCTGAAATTATCTTGGAATTGAACCACAATACATTGACTGCGGCGTGACGCCTTCAACAGATCCTAGGCACTACATAATTTGAATATCTCAGGTGTGGCATAGTTCAATGTATCAATCGCTGTTATTGTTATTTGGGATATGTGCATTCTCCTTTGAGGTAGTCCTGCCAAGGATAAACATATGTATATAGCGGGGTCTAACTAAATAGACAAACTAGAATGTCAGTTGGTACAGTCAGGTTTTACATTTAGATTTCAGTCAATAGTGTTTCAGTTATAGTATAATCGATTGCAAGTGAGCAAAAATATATGAAATTCATTGATTAACATTATTCTTATAGTTTGTGTAAGGCTTAGAAAAAAATATTTTGAAACACATATTTTATTAGTCATAGAAAATATATTAATATAACAACTTTGCTATTTATTTTTTAAAACATTGGTCTTAACGAAAATTAGTTGAGTTAGTAAACTTTCCATATTCTTAACTATTTGTAGTATATCTTGGCTGAAATAGGTTAAGGTAGGTCTTCAGAGGATATATGTATGTACATAGCTGATTAAAATAAATAGACATGCTAGAATTTCATTTCTTACACTTGTGTTAAACAATTTGATTTTAGTCTCTTATCTTTCAGTTATAGTATAATGGATTGAAAGTGTGCAAAAATATCAGAAACTGATTGACTAAAAATTTTTCTATTATTTTTTTTTAAGGCTCAGAAAAAATATATTAAAATACATGTTTTATTTAGTCTTAGAATAATTTTTATTAAAGAATAAATTTTTTTTTTTTTTTTTGTTTTTTGTTTTAACTAAGATCATTTGAATAAACACTTATTTCATTTTGTGGTAAATCATGCTTGATATATGCGATATAAATAATACTTCTTTTTGCTGCAAATATTGTTTGACAAATTAAAAGTAAAGCATAATTTTTTTTTAGTTTCATAGCAATAAATAAATAAAAGTATTTGGTAAAGTTAAGCAAGGTTTTTCTTAGCAAAAGCTCTCCATATTGATTGATAAAATGATGCCAATTTTTTACTCTGGCTAGAAAACATATTTTAATGAGAGGCACACACTTCGAAGGGACATTACTTACTAATTAAGGTTTAAATCGATTAAAAATCAAACAAACTAACTCAACTATCAAAGTAGTTAAGACTAAAACAGCTTTTACCTATTGCAAACACACAGTTTTGCATGCCGAACGAAGTCAAAAACTGGATGGGGTGGCAAATGCAACAGCTTTGGGGTTCCGTTCAAGGATTACCCACGCACACACACCCACACACCCACACATACACATGAACACATAGACGATATATGTATATATTTAGAAAAGGAGTGAGAGAGACAGAGGCAATCGTCCCAACTGCCCACGAGGAAGCAAGCAAAAACTTTTCAATTGTGGTTTGGCAGCTACCCCGTAAAACTTTCATTAAGATGAAAGAGAGTTAAAAGTTTGTCCTGGCCGGGCGGACGGGCGGGTGGACGACGAGCTGACGGATCCGTTTAGAAAGATCAAAAACACAAAAAGTGGAAAAAAAAAAAACAAAATGGAATGGTGGAGGGGAACACACACGCACACGTGGGCTGATTAAAGTCATGTGGAAAATTTTTGTACCACAATGCCAACACTAACAAGCTGCCAGGATTTTCGCTCTCTTTCGCTCTCTTTCACTCTCTCACTCACACACTCTGACTGTCTCCGTTTGTTGCAGGATTACCTGGGTGGCTGCATTGTTTTTGTGGCCATCGTAACGGCACTGGCGACAGCAAGCGTCAGTTGCAGCAACTACGCCAACGAGGCAGGTGGAGGCAGCAGCAGCAGCAGCAGCAGCAGCAGCAGCAGCTCGTCGGAGATGGAAGGAACTTACGCCATCAATAGAGGCGCCAGCCCCAAGGAACTGACGCCAACGCCCTCGCTGGTCGGCCTGGCCATAAACTACACGTTGTTGGTGCCGATTTACCTTAATTGGGTTGTAAGACTTTTGGCCGATATGGAGATGTATGCGGGCTCGGTCGAGCGCATTGCGCAGTATGCACAGCAGCCACACTTGGACCACCAGGAGAAGGAGGAGCAGCCAGAGCAGGAAGAGCAGGAAGAGCAGGAGGAGGAGGAGGAGGAGCAGAATGCGGAAATCAGCAATGAAGTCGATAGGTCGTCCTGCACGACTACCGTTGACAAAGTTTACCCAGGCGCAACGTCAGCTGGCGTTGATGTTGCACCCGCCTCGGATGGGGTTGCTGATAAATTAAATGCAGGCAATGCAGCAGCAGCAGCAGATGCAGCAGATGCAGCAGCAGCAGCCGGCAATGGCAATCACTTAAACTTCCACACGGCGGCAGTTGTTGACAAGCAGCAGCTGGCGACGACAGCGGCAAGGACGTCGATGATTAAGGATAACAGAATAACGGCACTTGGCGGCAAGGTCGCGATATCTAATGAGCCGGCAAGGCGCATCAAAACTTGTGAGTATGTGTGTGTGTGTGTGTGTGTGGAATGCACCTGCAACTAGGTGGCAGCCATATTTTAAGGCTCATTGGCTTGCAATTGATTTATGACAAAACGAAGCGAAAATTACACTGCCCAACAAAATTGAACTTCAAGCTAGAGCATTTCGAAAGAACTTTTATCTAATGGTGTCTGGCTTCTTAAATTGGGTTTACAAAGTTTAGCGTCCGAGCATCAATTTAAGTCTAATTGACACGTCGCATTTATTTTTAATGGATTCTTTGAAAAGTGTAGAAGAAGCTTTTTTTGACACTTCAACCTTGAAATACTGAAATAGACAAATTGAAATTCCCTTTTTGCTTTGCTTTCAAATTGTTGTTGTACAGTGTAATTTATGTTGGCCAAGTTTTTGATAGTTATTCTGTGCTTAAGAACTTTATTAGATTTCAATGGCTGCTCATTTAAGGATTCACCTGAGATATTTTCAATTCTTAAGTTTATTTCGTTTCATTCTTAAGCATCTGCAATGAACAGCTAATTAATATAGAGAATCGGAGCTCATCCAGTAACTCACCCATGTCTGTGTATTGCTGTGGCACATGTATGTGTCCACCCTCGAGCAGTCCATTGCTCATATAGAACTGAATAATCTGGGCGGGACAGAGCTGCTTGGCCACCTCGGATGTCAGTAGCTTGGTTGTTTCATCCTCCAATAGGACGACGTAAATGAACTTATTGATGATACGCTTGACTCCCAGCACTTCCTTTATAAAGAGGGTCTCCTGCGGCTCTGCCGGATTCTCAATTGCGGTGACCATTTTAAGGCGATTACGATTTCAAAAGTTATTCAGCAAAGCTCTTCAATTGGAATTGTGAACTCAATGGATTTCTTCCAATGACTGAAAATAGGTTATGCTCCTTTCAAAGTATTTGCTTTGACGTTTCGTTCGTCAAAAGCTCAATTGAACTGCTTCCCACTAGGAACTACTTTTGTAGTTCTTTGGTTTCTGTTACAGTTGCGAGCGTGAATCCGATTTTGTTCGTGACACGTGACATAATTATTAAATAATTATGTTGTTTATCCTTTATTTGAAGTGCACGTCGAACAAGGCTTCATCCATATCGATTAGATTAGAGATTATATCATGCAATGTTAAAAAAGTAAGATAGAAGGAAATGGAGGTGTATCCGATTGAAAGATACCCTTAACGGCGGTCGTTCGCTTGTTTCAAGTGTTTGAGTAAATGTTAAGTCATATTATATATTAAATAACATTCTCGTACTTGTAATACAATGAAAAAGCCCTTAGCATAACATTTTTTTTTTTATAGGATAAAGTTGGGAACTTCAAAAAGTTGAGTATTTATTTATATAGCAATGTATATCTGATAGGAATATGTTTATCTGTATCTCTGATTATTTAGATATTCTCAAGTAACGATAGTTTTATATTGATTTAAATCGATTCCTTGTTATCGTTGTTTTGGAACCAACATGTTTGATGACTGATATTTCAAAATTTGATTTAAAAAATCAGAATACTCTGAATTCTACTGAGTAAGAACTAAAAAGAGGTAGGACTAGTCTATCTCTGGTTAAATTCCCTTTGAACTTTACATTCTGTTACCTTTTTTGTTGCTTTTTTTAAAATCAAACGAAAACAAAACTGTTAAAAAGGTGTTTCAAAATGATTTCCTACGTAAATTACAAAGCAAGTGCTACTATATTAGTAGTATAATAATTGTTAATTGCTCGAATAAAATTTTTAAGATCGATAACCGATAACGATACTCAGTCTATCCGTCTGCATCTCTGATTATTTAGAAATTCTTAAATAACGATAGTTTTATGATTTCCGATTTACAAATCAAGTGCTGCTATAGTTGTAGTATAATACTTGTTAATTGTGTTCGAATTTGTAAGATCGATAACGATACTCACGTATTTATATTGGATTTAAATGGATAAGATATATTTCAATTTCAATCGGAAATTTTCATAAAATGGTTCTTCTCTAACTTTAAAGAGTTACCCATTTAGAAAATAAATGTGTAATAAAATTTAAATTGTTCCAGTGTTCCGCTGTGGACTTTATACACATGTGTGCCCCCACATAAATTAAAACTATTTCGGGCAATTGTCAGCTTCTTTTTAAGTCCAGTGTCAGTCGGGATAAGTCCTTCGACCACACTTTAAGCCCACTTAGGAGTATTTTCGAAAGTTGACTTTAAAAAGCACTCAAATGCGTGCCATGATCTGGAAGACCCTTTTCACGAAGTTTTTGTTTGTTTGATGCCCTCATCACTTTTTGCTTAGCTGGTTTAATTTTTTGGCTTTCATTCCGAGGAAATTTTGAACTGACAGTTGCGGGCGCAAAATACTGGAACTGCGAAAAGGTCACAATTTTTATGCTTTGTCGATTTGGGTTTGAAATTTAATATAAGCGTGTGTTTACATTTATTCATTGCATCCGTTTGGCTGCCCCTCTGTTTGCTTCTTCGCAGACCAAAGCGTTCCCATTTCCTGGCCACAACGAGGCGACATCTCCTTCGAAAATGTTGGCCTACGTTATGAAGGACAAAGACAGAATGTTATCAGCCACCTGAACTTGCAGATACCAGCGGGCCAGCGGGTAAGTACAGTAAACATTGTAAACAAAGGCTCTAAACGGAACGGGTCGAAAGAATTGGCGCGAGTTCGCTAGTGGGGAGTTGCAGGACTTGCAGGTGCCCTGCTAATGGGTTTATAAGTAGTTCGAGCTTTATGATGGATTTAAATGCAACTAATTATTTATAGTTATATATCAATAATATATTTGATGCTTATCGGTTCTTTAAGTTTAAAAACAAAGCCAAAAAAAGAAGATATACAAGTAACAGTATACTCTGCTCCGAAAAAAAGATTTAGGGTATCAAAAAATCAGCTCGATATGTATGCAGCAAATGGAATCTCATGAAAGATGCAAGAAGCAGAAGCCAATCGCTCTCAGCTCAACAAACTGTAACAGAAGCTCAAACATCATCCATTGAGCACCGAGTGTGCACTTTGGCCACAAACTAACCAAAGCCACACAAATCTATTCTGGACTGGGTTGGTCAGACATTGCAAAAGTCAACAACTGATTGAAGAGTCAGCAACTACATCTATGAATGTGCATATTGATGTATCCATTAGCATTATTGCAGGGTATGCTGCTTAAGTGAATCGCCTGCGAGGCTTGCGAAATAACAAAAAATTGACTCATTTAGTCATGCATTTGTAAGGTATGCATCTGTTTTAAATACCCTATAGATATCATTCAAGGGATTACTCTTGGGATTACTTGTTGCTGAATATGAGCATTAGATTTCTGTATATAAGCATAATTAAGGGCGAAAGGTTAGTTTTAACTATACATACAAACACTCGCAGTCTTTCAATCAGGAATATTCTTAATTCTCACTGTTGAAACTGTATAACGGCAGCTTATCATTGAATTGTAAATTTCTCTAAAAGTTACAAAAATATTTAAAAATTTGTATTTGGGTCATATGTAAATTTTCTGACGCTTGAGTTGGTATTGTTTTTATAATGTCTTAAAAAAAGTATTAATATTTACAATTTTATTGTTAAAAACATTATTTAAACCAAGTAAATATTCAATTGATTCAAAAGTTCAAAATCAATATTGAATGATTATAAAACGCTAAAACTAACAACGAAGAATTGAAAATACTCTATAAAGAGTATTCACATTTATAAATTTAAAGAAAACTTTGTCGATGTTTTTACAGTAATCCAATTTAGATTTAGACTCCGATTAATAATTTTTTAATAATTTGAAGATGTGTCTGGTTTTTAATAAAGAAAGCTCTTATGGTCTGAAAACCGTTTCTGACATATTTACTTATTTGTTGTTAAAACTGATTTAGTGACACAATAAAATAGAATTTCTGCATGTCTGCAAAAAATGCTTTTTTGATTCAGAAATGTTTTAAGAGCACTTTTTGCCAATTTTTTGCTGTCACGAAATTGTTTTTTCTTCCCGAATATACAAATAATATAAAACACTGAAACATTAACAAAAAGCAAAAAATAATTTGGGAAAATGATTCGTGAATGTGATTTGGAAATATGAGTTGAGAAAAAACTTTGCTTCCAAATAAAGCGAGATTGCGAATCAATTTATTTGCTATTTTATGCTTCAGTTTTAATGTGAAGAGAATATTTATTTAAACTTAACATAGGATCTTTTTATTTTTAATTTAAAATATATTTAGAAATATAATTACATAAATATTTAGAAATAAAATGTTTGGTATTTGGAATGTCTTACTAATTGTAAATCTTTATTTATTTATATATGATTAGAATTTAGTTTCAATGCAAAACTTATTATAATGTATATAGGGAATAGTAAGCAAACCCGATATTTAGTTTGAAATCCAAGAGCTACTTATATCCACTACAAAGAAATTTAAATAATGTTTGTGAGCTGATGTCGAACCATTTGGTCAAGATATTCAAAGCCCGGAGCTGCAGTTAAATCTGTTTTTGTTTGGCTTGGGAATTGAATCTGAATTGACAGCTAAAGGGAAAATCTACAATATTGGAGTATAACGAATGAACTGCAAATGCAAAGCAGAACTGGATACTTCATATATAAAAGCATTTTATTAAAAAAACGAAATTCAGTATGAATTTAAACTATAACGGAATCATTCCCATGAACGTTGAAACGAAACCCGAGCATAAAAGTCTTCTTTTGCAAAAGCTAGTTATTTTTTAATTGGATTTAAATTTGATATTCCTTAAAAATTCATAAAAAATGTATTATTACTTTTTTGTTAGTATGAATACTATTTTTACATTTTAAATAATTTATTTAATAAAAATTAAATATAAGGTGTAACCCCATCAAGCTTTGGTTTTAAATATATAAACTATTTAAGCTAATTTTGGGTGCTTTAAATAACGATTTAAAGCAATTTTCTGGCTTCGAATGTGAAGCGTTAACGAGGTGGCTTACAAGATGGAAACCAGATTGTAAAAATAATCTTTAATTTTTAATTCGAATTAAAGTGATTTGTTGGAACCCGAAATGAATTTTTGTTTGAACCATTAGTTGAGTGGCTCGAAACCCTTTTTTAAAGCTTTCAGTCTTGATTTAAATTCTCTATATATATAAATATATATAGATATATATATATATATATATATACATATGTGCTATATGTAGTTTATACTTTCTTTGGCTACACACTTTCCCACTTTCTTTCTCTCTATCATTCTCTGTCTATCTCTGTGTTGCAGATTGGCATCTGTGGCCGCACGGGCAGCGGAAAATCCTCGCTGGCGCTTTCCCTGTTTGGAGTACTGAAGACGACGAGTGGCCATATTCGCATCGACAATGTGGACATTGAGCAAATCCGGGCAGACGAGCTGCGTACCAGATTATCGATAATACCACAGGATGTGCATTTGTTTAATGCAACAATACGTGAAAATCTCGATCCGCATGGCTATTATTCGGATTTGCAATTGTGGAATTGTCTCGAGTTGGCGCAGCTCAAGGAGTTTGTCAACGTGCAGCTGCCACAGGGATTGGGTAAGTGCACTTTGCTCAAATTTCCCATTTGTTAGATGTTGTTTCAATTGTTGTTATTGCTGCTTGTTGTTGCTGTTGCTGTTGCTGTTGCAGTTGTGTAAACAAGCCAACAGTAAATGTCAGTTCTATGTGCTGCGGCTCACTGACTCCGCTGGCTGAGTTGGCCTTATGAAAAAATCATGTTTATTTTTGGCAGCAAACATGACGTTTGGTTTGGCCGCCACGCCAGCTTTTCCTCCGCCCCATTTCCCCACCGTCTTCCCCATCTTCCTGGCAGCAAACTTGTCTGTTTGATGTTTGCTACAAAAAATGAGCAGAAAAAAAAATATAACGTTCATGCATGTTTGATTTTTTGTGTTGATTGGCTCACATGTGGCATACGTCGTATATATCTGCATCCATATATGCGTGTATTTGTCAAGTTTATTTGCCTAAGCCCAACTTGATTAGCCCGACTTTGCAAAGATGAAACTGGCAATTATTCGAAAAACGGATTTTATTCACAGCCATAAAAATGCGTTAGCTTGAATTGGTATTTTGTTATTTGTAAACAGAAGTTATTAAAATCGAAGCTTATGAAGTTGCGTTATGAAGATACAAGTTATAAAAATTGTTAGTGTTGATAGAGATAGATAGCTAGATAATAGATTTATTAATCAGCTGGTCAGATATATAAGAATTAAGCTTAATGTTAGGGATGGAACATAAGATATGTAGATTATCGTATATTTTAATTTGTGCATTGCTAAATTTAAAAGTAAAAGTATAAAGTTAATAAATATAAAATTAGTATAAAGTTAATAAATATAATATTAGTATAATTCATATATAATTAAAGTTAGTCTCTTTAATCTGTTTACTGAGCAATTACAGTCTATAAATAATTTCCCACAGCAGAAAAAACAACTTTTAATAAGATAATAATATAATAATAATTATAATGTGGGAACCTATACTTCATGCTATTGATATTGATGATAATTTAGATGGAGTTAACGATAATAGGTATCTCCTAGTCGAGTACTCCCAAGCACTTTAATCGTCTTTATTTTTTATTGTTTTTTTTTTTTTTTCAAAATTTGTAATCCCAATAAAAAATGAAGCTAAGCTACTTATTAAAGTTAAGTCATCGATTATTTATTTCTATAGAATTGTTTATAAACAACTTGTTTGTTTATTTTATATTAACAAGCAAACTCTTTAAAAACACTTGCATGAATATTTTTGCTTTGTAATAAACTTAATCAGTGACAATCATCAGCCAAGTTGCCAAACAGAACCTCTGCCACACCCACACACACATACACCTATAACAATGTTGGAGCACGTTTTTCCTCTGCGCTTCGGTTAATACGCCTCATTAGGGCTTAAGGGCGTGCTTAGCCAGATGGCCATAACGTCACGATTATTAAATACAACTTTAATTACGCACTAAAATCCGGCTTTTTATATTTTATACATATGTATTCGGCATGACCACCTGATGGCTTCGCCTGGCATCCGACAACTATAAACTGCCAACTACCTGCGTCCTGCAGACACGGAAATCTCTGACGGCGGGCTCAGCTTTAGTGCCGGCCATCGGCAGTTGCTCTGCCTGGCACGTGCCATACTGCGAGGGTCCGTTTGCCTGGTCCTGGATGAAGCAACAAGTACTCTGGACAGCAGCACGGAGCGTGCGCTCCTCAAGGCGGCGGACAAGGCCTTCCAGGGTCGCACAATTATAACCATTGCCGTGAGTTCAGCCAGACACCTTCCACTCCCTTCCAGCCCTCCTCTCGGCGTGTTGTTCTCATTGGGCTTTTATTTTATTTACAGCATCGTCTGAGCACCATTCTGGATTATGAACGCATTATTGTGCTGGAGCAGGGTCGAGTCGTTGAGGATGGCAATCCGAGGCAGTTGCAACAGCAGCCAACCTCCATTTTTTATGGCCTGTTGCACAAGGGCGAACAGTTGAACGGCTCTGAGATCTAGCATTAAGCTCAGATCTCTACAGTGGATTTTTGTGGTATATTTTATTGGGTCTGATATAGATTGCGTTTATTGTTTTACTTAAGTACTTATTTAATTTTTAATTCGAGATCAAATGAATTTATTTCTTGTGTATTTCATGTACTTTGTAGTTGTGCGCTCGTGTGTGTCAAATGTGATTTATATCTTATGTATAATATATATATATATATATACACATGTATTTACTTTTATATGGATGTGTGGTGTTTTTCTTATTAAAAAGAGCTGATGTCAAAAGCAAGCTTTAAAATTCTAGCTCCATAATTTTGCTTTCAAATGGCAACTGGCAACCGGCAACTGGCAACTGGCAGCAGTGCGTATACGCTACGTGACCACGTGACAGTAAGCATACGCAGAGTAGTACAGTTTATTATATATAGTCATATATATATATATAAATATATATTTCTGTATGAAATTGCTAGACATATGCACGGATATTTGATTTTTTGCAGCGCGTAAATACATGTGCATATACTTATGCTATAGCAAGAAGTTATGTCTGTGTGTGTGTATGTGTGGATGGGATTTTGCTTTGGTTTATTTGTTGCAAGTGACATGCGTGTGTGTGCTAGCCGCAGAGAGCCCATCAATTGCACGGAATACGCACGTGACATAAGCCAACTAAATGGGAATTCAGAGAACTTTGTCAACTTAAAGTCCCTTATTAGAAAACGCAACTGAGAAATTAAAAGCAGGTGAGTTATTTGAGTTAAAGGTGGGTATGAATATGTTTAGTTGGCAATGGTTATAAATTTAATAAATATTATAAATCAGTTATAATTTTATATATAAATGTCTATGTATGCTTTATATATAGCCTACAAAAAATATTGTCTGAATAAAGCTGAACATTTGTTTCTACTTTGGAATTATTAAACAGAAAAATTATTAAAAATGTTGTATTTTATACATTATATTAATTTTGAATAACTTTGGAATAATCGTAAATATTGGAATGTAAAAAACTGACAAGCTCGAAATTAACTTTTTTTTTCTTATATTTGGATCCATCATTAAAAGTTTCACAGCTTGCTTTTCTAGGTTTTATACCTTGAACACTTTAAAAATGCGAATTACGGCAATACTGGTTTAATGCTCTTTCTAGCTGAATCTAAATAAATAAATTTAATTAAAAAAAAATTTTAGCTTTAGAAAAAAAATTCTGTTAATGGTGTGTAACTTAGTTTAAGCAGTTGGTTTTGCTTGCATTCTAAATTAAATCCTTCTATAATATCAACAAACTTTTTCGACTTCTTTCGAAAAAAAACCTTTAATTTCAACCTGATAAAATTTTACATTCAAATTTTCGCAAGCTTACAGAAACAGAGATAAATAAAATAAATAAGAAGACCTAAATGATGTTTATTTTAAATACTCATGTTTCAAGCAGGCTACAGGGTATTAAAGTAATATGCTAAATACCAAAATCGACCGACAAAAAATATGCTCGTTGCAATTATCAATAGGCAATTGCATTGAAAGCTGTGCAACACTTGCAACACTCAATGTATTCAACACTCAAAATGTTTTCGGTTACTAAATCAGTCCAATTAGAAACGGAATCGGCATCGAAATCGAAATCGGAATCGCTTTAGCAGGCACTCAATAATTGCATGAATATGCAACGAAATGTGGCAACAACATTTATGAATTTATGCATTCCCATTCCATGTCCAGTCGGCCACAAAAGCAAATTTATTGTGAAATAAATTGATTGTTAAATGGACCTACGTACGTCCAACCGCCCAGAGCTGGGCCTATTTTTGGGCCAAGGAATTTTTCCGATTTCGAGGGCTCACTTTGTATGCATATTTCAAGTAGTTTGGCTTGGAGCCATTTAGCCTGCCGGGCAATTAAACTTAATTGGCAATGAGCAGCGGCTACCAAATGGTTAAGGATTTTCTTTTTCTTATTTTCGTTTTTTTTTTTTTTTATTTTGTTATTCCCCCCATTTTTGCTGTGCGAAGCTTTGATTTTTTTGAAGAGCTGTGAGGGGCGCGGCTGGAAAATTGACTGGTTTGACTCGGTTTGACTGAAATGGGTTAATTGATATGCAGAAGTGGCAAAGAGAGCAACTCGCGATACGCAATGCACTTTTTGCACAATGTGGAAAAGTCAGCGGGAAAACGTTTCCCATGCCAATTTCCCATTGATTTTAAACACGTTTCTGTAATTGGCGTCAAAAGCCTTTTCTTAATTCCAATCAAAACTAATAAGAGTGTTGCTCTGCTGAACGTAACCGACTGCACTATACTCTGTAATTAAGAGAAAGACGTTTTGTAATCTTTGCTTATATAATATAATATACTTACATATACTTATATAATTATACCTAAACTGATAATATACTGTATAATATAATACTTATCTATTATACTAATACTATATAGTAAATTAACTCATTTGAAGATTACTTCTACTAAGACTTTATTTTTCTTTTATCTTTTCGAAGATTGTGGAAGATGGATCTGCAGATTTAATATATGATAGTTTTCCGATTAAAATGAATATACCCTTCGGAATGGTATTACCAATGAGAAAAATATGAATAAGGTCAAAATGAAGGAAATTTGAATTAGAAATTATAAGAATGAAAAAAGAGAATAAGACTTATAAAATGAAGAAGGACGAAACTAAGTCCCAATTACTTTTCATTGCCAAAAATCAATGTGAATATAGAATATACATACATATATATGTATATATAGAGGGGGAGAAAGATGGATATAGATAGAGATAGAGATAATCATAGAGATAGAGGTAGATAAAGAGATTGAGATTAATGGAGATAAATAAAGATAGACAGAGACTTCCAAATTTTTATTTTCAATTTTTGAATTTCTAACTGAACTTCAAAATACATACGCTGTATTACTAAGTCGATAATAAATAGATAATGGTAAAAAAATGACGTCTGTGAGGACATAGAATTAAAAAAATATATATTGCTCCAAATACATTTAAATCCTACAACGGGTTTTTCGTCTGATTCAATGTAAAAACAGAGAAAATATTATATTAGATTCAACACGCTGTACTAGCCCGATAAGTGCCAACAATAAATTATGCGTTAGACACACTTTTTGACGCAGCGCGTTCGCATTAAGGGCGTGTTAACTGCTTTTGACTAATTGCCGAAGCGTCCCAAATCGCTGCCAAAACTTTGAGCCACTCCCTGCGATGGCGTCGCAGGGCTGCAGACTAAAACCCGGCAGTCAGACCCACCAATGTGGCTAATCCACATAATTGGCAGGGGTTGACTGCCTGGTTGGCTCCATCATTCCCATGCTTTGAACTTCTTTATCGTCGTCGTCTCCTTCTTCTTCTTCTGCTTCTTCTTCGCTGTTAATCACTCTCGTCGCGCTGTCAGTCTACTAGCTCTGTTTCAATCGCTCATATGTGAATATACATACATACATAGATTTGTAGGTAATTCTATTTACAGCTATGCGCATACAAATTTAATCAAATTGTGCATTTATTTAAATCAACATTTCTTACAATTTACAATTAGTTGTTGCCTTTATTTTGCTTGCCAATGTTTACGTTACGTTTAACCTTCGTCTGTCCCGTTATCTATCTGCACTGTGTTATTCGTCTTGCCATAACTGTAAATGCTGCGTTGCGTGTTGCTTTACACATGTTTCTCACACTCGCACTCGCACTCGCACTCTTAAACTCACATTCCTAATCTCACTCGCACTCCTAACATCGCTCGCACTCGCACTCCTTCTCGCACTCGCTCTCACTCTTACTCTCAATCTCTTTTACTAACCTTTGTATATATTGGTTAATTCATTGTATTCGGCGCGCCGCGGAGCGTCGAGACTCGTTTATTTCTTAGTTAAGTTCTTTGATTTGTTGATTTATTTGTTGCTGGCGTGTGTGTGCATGTCTGTGCATGTGTGTGCATGTCTAACTGCTTATGCTGACGCACTCATCAAGCTTTGCCTATTTCTTTCGCTTTGTTGCGGCGTTTCCACTTTTTGCTTGTCCAAGCATATTTTCAGTTCCTCCTTGTGGCCTTTTGAATGCTCTAACTTTATTGACAGCTCACTGCAAATGATTGATTGAACCCGATTGATGGACTTGAGGAAAAAAATGGGACTTTCTGTAGATTTTTGTCTCATGTTTATTAAATGTGCTTCATTAACAAATATAGTAATAACAATATGATAAGATGTGGCTATAAAGTATTTTGTCTACCATTTTTGTAATAAATAAAATAAATAATTGTTAATAAGTAAAATTCCTTATTGTAGGTTAAGTTCTAAAAGTTGCAGTATTTAACTATTTTTTTTTATAAATTATTATTAATATTTATAAATAAAATCTTTTTTACAATGCAGCCAGATTTCAGCCCATAAGATAAAAGAAAAATTTAAAAAATAAACAAAATAAATATTGGACTCTATCTAAAATTGACTGACATATTTATAGTTAAATATTACATGCTACCCAATTTTTGAAATAATCTGATCGAAAATTAAAAATCCTGCTTTAAAATGAATTACATTTGTATTCATTATCTTAAATATATGTACATGATATAATCTAAAAAATAAATATAATAACATTTTTTTTTAGTTATAATATATAATATGATAGATCCCTAGATTAACGTTAGTAAATGCCTTAATCCTAACTTTCCAAGCTGATCCTATTTGTCATTAATACTCATTACTATCTGTTAAGTCTATCGAAATTCAAAAGCAATACTAGAATAGAGTACTAAGAAATTCAAAATTTTCGCAAACCTCATTTTGAGAATCCTGGAACCTATTAAATATAAAATTTTTGTTTTTTAATATTAGATATGTTAAGTCTTTTGAAGATTAGATACAATGTGGGATTATTTTTTCTGAAACAAGATTCATCAAAGTCGTAGTTGAACAAAATGCTTTGGAGGTAGAGCAAAAGTGTTGAAAAAGTCTTCAAAAGCATTTTGTGTGCTAAGCTAAATTAAGCTGGAGGCAACTTTGATTTGACTTCATGGAGTTGTGTACATGTACTCTGAGTGGATAAAGCCTTGACTTTATTGTTTATGCCAGTCGGTGCCTTGAAATATGCTACAAATTTCTTTTGCCTTATTTTCTAGATTTCGGTCCATGTTTTTGCTATTGTTGTTGATGAAATTAATTGTTTGCGTGCGCATATGTGTTGGGCTGTGTGTGAGAGAGTTTGTCTGTGGGTATAGGTGTGGGTGTGGGTGTGGGTGTGCGTGTGGGTGTAGGTGTAGAGGGAAAATGCTGGGAAAGCACTTAAGCAAAAAGTAAAAGTTGCAAGTTAATTATTTCATTAATTAGGCGCCTAGACAAGAGGCGCTCAATATTCAGATCTCTCCTCTCTCTCTCTCTCTTCTTCTTTGTAAGTGTTGATTGATGCATACGTGTTGAAAGTGCTGCGGGGACGTCTAATGCTGGCGGAGACTGTGCGACGGCATTTATTTTGTTTGTGCAGCATTGATATGAAATTGAAATATGCTGCTGAAGCACTTTGTGTCCAGTTTTGATGACCCTGCGCTGCAGCAGTGCTGCACAGTGCTGTTTTTCTCCTAGTTCCATTTTTTTTTGCTGTATTTTTCTTTTGCCAGTGTGGTAAAACGCGCTCAAGTGCGCAACGTGTTTTATGACGTCTTTATGTGATTTGCTTTTTATATCGCCTCGTCTCTATTGCGGTTTGTTTTTATTAAATTTTCCACAACACTCACCCACACTCACACCCCCACCCACAGTCACACTCATTCGCGCACACACACAAGGCGTATACAATTGAATTTAATATGCTTGAGCGGTTGCTTTCGTCGCTTCCAGTATCTGTCGCTTTAATAAAAGAAATCTGTCAAATTCAAACGCTCGTAAATGTCTTTCACAGCCTTTCACCCGAGCAGCCAGTCAACCAGACCGCTCTCTAGAGGTATACTGTATACTGTATACTGTTTTGTAATTCGCTTTCCCATTGACTCATGTTAGCTAATCATATTGTATGTTCCAGCAGAGAAATTTCACAATTGAATGCATTTGAGTAAAGTTTTTTTTCTCTTTACCTCGCCCTTATCCTTTTTCCTTGAACTTTATGAGTTTTTGCTCGGAAACTTCTTTTGTATTTGTTTTAACTTACATTTTTTAACTAATTATTATTATAAATATATAATGATTAATAAATAATTTAATATTATGGAACAAGATTTTATTCTAATTGCAGTTTTTTAGGGCTTGTTCATAAATATTTCGGAAATCTAAAGCTTACCATTCATTGTTTATAAATATATACCATAAATAATATGTCCATGAACATTTCTATTATATAGAAATTATATTACACATTTTATAAGGTAACAGAATGAAATTCAATTTCTGATTACCTTTCATACCAAAATTGTTTATATATGTACATATTTCATCATAAATAATATGTAAAGAAAATTCTATATATTCTATTAGAGCTCGGATAAATTGCTGTAATTAATAATAGGTTTTCTATGGACGAATTAGAAATTCCGTTTAGTAATTATTTAAAATCAATCGTGATACTTAAGATGAATAAACACACATGTTGCCATATAAAATATATATATGTGTATAATTATATATTTACGTTATATGTTTACGTAAATAACTAAGGGATGCCTTAACAAATAGCCATAGAAATCAACTTAATGCCAACTTAAACATATTGACCTCATAATTTGGACAGTTCCATAGACGGCTTCATTGATTGCGTGCCGTGTGTGGACCCAAAATCCAAGATGAAAGTAAATCTAAGAGCACAATATCTTCATTATCATTGTGCACGCATGATAATCAGACGAAGGCCTCATATAGTATACCAATTGAAGCGGCAAATTCATATACGAATGTCAACGCAGCGAATTTATTGTGACTCTATAGAGCGGTATTCTAATTTTGATGACGTTTATGTAACGGATAGTAGAGGGCATCATAAATTGCGTATATTCAGAATAAATATTAGCTGTTTTTTTTTTTTTTTTAATTTAGTTCGTCTATTTTTTTGTTTGCCTTACACTATTATAAACTAAATTTCAATATTATTTCAGAGCTTTACTTTCTACTCCGAACTTAATATAAAAATATTTTTCAATTGCATTTGCTGTTCAGAACCCTTTTGTTAGGGTATTCAATGTTTGCTATGCCGTAGATGTCCAATCTTTCCTGTTTGTATTTGTAATCGTATTTGTGTTTGTATTTGTATTTGTATCTTGTCCGCATCGGGATGTGCACCCCAAAGCAGGCAAGGCAACAATTTTATTGGTCGAATGATTTTCACTTGGGCATTTATTGATACACCTATAAATATATTGATTTAATTTGCTGCCTCAATTGTGGTAGACCTTTGGGTCGTAATGCGATCAGCTCTGGTACGGGGCTCTCATTCAGGTGGAGTTAAAGAGCGACCGCAGACACAGTGCAGTCGAAAAGTATGCACATGAGCGTCATTTTATATGCTTATATATATGTATGTATATAAATGGCAAAGCCAAGTCAAAGCCAAAAACCAAAGCGTACCAAATGCTTAAAAAAGAACAACAATAAAGGAAGAAATGTATCAAGGAGTAATCCACAAAACCGGCCTGGCGTATGCGGCATTGACAATGTGAAGAGCCTGCACACACACACACACTAGCTCAGCAAACAATACTGTATATTGACCCAGTGAACGAGTAAGGAACTTACCGGTCTGTCCACGTGTGGAACCCATTGCCTGCGCTGTATCTGCACATATGTGTGAGAGAGCCTTTCGCACAGCATCCACACGCAGCCGAAGCGTACAGCTGACGGCACGGCACGAAGTGTCAATCGGCTAAGCATAGGCGACCTTCGGCTGCATAACAGCCCTGTCTGTTAGCGGCTCTTAATGCTGTTGCGCCTGGCTCAGCATAACGGCATCACCAGCAGCACCAGCAGCAGCAGCAGCAGCATTGGTTGGACTTTGCCGTCCGTTTAGTTGTTTCGTGCCTGCCTACGCGTGCGGTTGTCGAACAATTCGTGCGATTCCATTTGTCGCGTTCCTCAGTGATAAAGCGCGCGATTTTAACGTGATTTTTCACGAGATTTTCATTTCGAAATTCGAATTAACAGTGAGTCGAGTGTGTGTGTGCGTGTCTCAGAGTGTGGCAATGCGACCCCCAAATAAAAAAATTACATATGCAAATAGTGCGGCTTTAGAGCTGCCCGTGTAAATTGTAACCGTTGCGAGACGCCTCGCATTTTTGTTTAGCTTATCGCGCGCTGCTTTATAGCACTGACTGTGACCTAACCCAAGCGTTGCCACCCGTCTCACATAACTCCGCCGTACGTGCGGTAGGTAGCTCTACCAACTGTGGCCGCTCCTGTGGGAATCTCTTTCAATGGAGTTGCGCCTCGTTTGCTTAAATGGTGCGCCGCAGATTTGTGATTTGTGATAAGCCAACCAATCATAGTAGCTGAAAAGAATTTGACACTCCGGCCGAGATAAATGCAAATCAATTTAGTTTTCAATTAAAAAAAAAAAGAAAAAAGAAAAAAGAATTACAAACGGCTTGAATTAAAGTGCGAGCAAAACTGTCAGCGCAATGATATAGATCCATAACTGTGAGTGCCACACATATCTTTTTTAAATTGTTATTAATAATATTTACTTGGTCAGTAATTCGATTTTACGTTTTAATAGAATTTTCCATTTTCTTCTGGACTCTTGTTAGGTTTCCCAACTCAATTAATTTTTATTGAGTTTCAGTTGAATTACTTTGATGTTTTCATCACAAGTTCAATACATTTTATTTTACTTATATTTTAAAATATGATATGATTTTCCAAATATTTGCAAGACTGGCCTCTAATAAGATGAATTGATTATTTTCTATTTCGTGACACATACAATTTATGACAAGCTGCCGCCCTGTTAAATAATGCATAAATTTATCACTGATGCCTCTCATAATTACGTACATCATTTGTCATCATGATTTAGCACCTTGCCTTTGGCCTATTCAATAAGTGGCCCTTCATTAGTGGCAGTCCACGGGATACCTTTCAGAGTCTTAAGCCAGCCCTTATTGTTGTCCATTTACTGAGTTGCCTTTTCGGTTTTTGCGACTTTAATAAATAATCCGCATCGTATAACAAAGTTATTCTATTATAACGAAATATCTTAAATTGTGCCTCTAGTTTTGTGTATGGTAAATACAATTTATTAAATAATAATATTACAAACTAATGTAAGCAGTGTATCTTATTTATAATAAAAATAATAAAAACAATATTAATATTAATAATAAAAATAATAAATAATAAATGATTGATGAAATTTTACCTTACCTTAATAAAATGAATTTATTTTGAAGTGAATGGAAATTGTTTAATTAAAAGAAAATGAATAAATTTCATTGGTAGGCTAAAATGATTATAATCTTTTAAAAAAAATGCTGTTTAATAACAAAAGGATGCACTTAATAAATTAATATGTGACTATTAAATTAACAATTATTGTATTTATTTATATTTAACTTATATTTTAGTTTTTTTATTGATATCATTATTATTATTTTTGCTTATCTTAGTAATAATATTACAATTTCTATTTAAAATACTATTCATACTGTTAATCTTAATAATAATTATTTCCTAATTATTGTTACTTATATAATTTATATTATTGTTTGAAATTATTAGTACTTTTATTACAATATGTATTATTTATATTATTATTTACAATTAGTATTATTGTAATTGACATTATTAATAATATTACTTTCGACTTTATTAATTTTCTTATTTAACTATGTGAATTATTTTTCTATGAACATTTTAAAATATTATTATATTAAGCATTATTTAAATTTAAGTGCACTTATAAATATTTATATATTTATCATGCCAAATTAAACAAATGTTATCAACTTTATTACCGTTTAGCATTAAATAGTACAGAATTGTTTGACTACTATGAATAATTAAATGCAATTCGAGTTGCAACTGCAGCAAATTACGCAAAAAGCAAAACTTTGTTTGAAAAAGGAAACCCAAGTGTCATTTGTTGTCCTTGCAGCTGTTGTTGTTGTTTTTGTTGTTGTTGATGTTGCTGTTGCTGTTGCTGTTGGCCCTTCATCCGCGGAGCACTTTACAATCAGCTGCGATTCACATTAATCCAAGACTAATTAGAATCGTGTGCTTAAACAATTATCAGACAACGGGTGAAGGTTTCTCTCTCTGTGCTCGTTGTTCATCTTCCGCTTTCAGAAAGTAAATGTAATTAAATACTCGCACAAGTGGGCTGCAGCAGGCTGCCACATGGGGCATGGAGAGCAGCTACAAAGACAATCCCAGGGGGGTGGGGGAGAGTGTGGGGAAAGAGAGAGAGTAAGTGGCAAACAAGTACTTTTAGCTGCATGCCACACAATTTGAATTTTTAATTAAAGACAACAACAATCGGTGAGCGAGTTGCGTGCGTGAACTATGACTAGTGTTCTTTTCCTTTGGTAACTCATGTGTGTGTGTGTGTGTGTGTGTGTGTGTGTGTGTGCGGCAATTAATTAAGTGAGCATAGGCAAGTGCAGGGGTTGCATTGTTTTGGCAAATGATGCCAAGCTTGACCCAAAAGTGGCCCCGAAAAACGCTTTCGCTCAAAGGCCAAAAGAAGCCGCACAAAAGTCAAACAACTTTTGCCTGCCTCACAAGGCACAACACCTGCAGTGTGCAAGTGTGTGTGTGTGTGTGCGTGTGTGTGTGTTTATGCTTGCACTTTGCATTAGCATAATTAAAACTCAACAAACAACCAGCTAACTGTGTGAGTAAGTGTGTGTGTGTGTGTGTGTGTGCTATTAACTGGGCTGCCAAAGTCAACATGGGCGCAACTTGACCCACGGGCTATGCGACCGCAAAGTATGCAACAAACTCTATAACATATGGCCCCAACAAAAACACGCGCATTCACACAGTCCCACACTCGCATACTCACACATTTGTGAGTATGTGTGTGTGTGTGCATGTGTGTGTATCCTTGAACTTTATTGTTTGCACATCAGCGGTTTGCCAAAGCTCAATGCGTGCTGCGTTTTGAGCACTTCGAGGCCTCCGCTGTGCCGCCCCTGGCCACGCCCATTTTGCTGTACTTTACTGCGTGTGTGTGTGTGTGAGCATTTCTTTTATTGCATGCTGTCAGGCGCAGCAACATATCGGTTTACCATTGAAAAATATATGCGCTCGTTTTTCAGACAGTTTTCACAAAATTGTACAGAATGTTATTTTTTATATTTTTTATTTGTATACCCTCCAGTCCATTGAATGCGGGTAAACGAGGTATGATAGTTGCGTGGATCAGTCTGCAGCTTCAGATTGAGCCTTCTCTTATAATACAAATATATACATTTATATTCCTGAACAGTCTATTTGTTTACAGAATATTTTTCTGGCAGGCATTTCCTGCTTCAGTTTGAATTCTGCCCTGATTTCAATTGTGGGCGTGGCACACATACAAATAGACTTCAGCTGTGGTATATCGAGTGGCTTCTTTCTTTGTGCCTACTGCGAAAAATTAAGCCCTACAGAAGCTTCAGTTAATCCCATTTAAGAAAAAATTGGCATTTTTCTTGTTTCAACTCGGTTTGGGTTTCACTTATAATAAAATCTTCGTATTTCTATAAATTCGATATGGTTTCATTTAATATGTGTGCAAAAATTATTTACTTTTATAAAAAAATGACTTTTGCACAGCTTTTAAGCAAATGTGTTAAGAAAATTTTATTTAATTACGAATATAATTTTCAATATATATTTATATTTGATTAAAAGTAAATTCTGGATTTTTTTTTCCGTTTTTCTTAACTATATTATTTAAGCAATGGCTCTGTAAAGATTGTATAAACTCAACAAAATGTGAGCAAACATTTTTGTAAAAAAATAACTTGCAAATTTTGGTAAATATTATACAATGATATTTGTATTTATGCCCTATTAGATATAAATATGATAATATTTAAAAAGGTTAAATATAAATATCATTGCGTATTTTTACAAAAATGGAATTGTTGACCCAAATGTTTATTTCTATTTATTTATCTTTTAAAAAACATTTAACTTTATTTGAATTTCTAGAAATTTGTGTAAATTAAGTAATTAATGCCAATTAAGTTGTGCATTTTTACCGAATTTTTCAAGTATTTCTTTTTATTTCAATAGTTTTTCGAACTTCAGTGTTTATCTAATAAGTTATTTTAAATTTTAGTTCAATTGCTATGGATAATGGGTTTAGATAGTAAATGTAACTATTTTAGCTCTTTTTTCTATTTTTATGCAAATAACACATTTATTTTGATATATTTAAAGAGAAATCAAAGTTAAATGCAAGCTCAATAATTCTGATAATAAAAATTGATAAATTGAGAAGGTCTTATATTTAACTAGTTTACTTCAAATGAAATCAGTTGCATTTATTGCAAATACGATTACAATTTCATCAAGAATCAAAGACTTGAAATATTCGGCTTGATTGCTCGCAATTGATTCGAGCCAAGTTGAATGCATGCTAAATCAAAACCAAATCCAATTGCCAGCCAATTCGATATGGAGTCCAATTGCCCAGGGTATTACATGTAGTTTTCTATGACTGGGAGTGAGGGAGAGAGCGAGAGAGTTAGAGAGTGGGAAAGTTCTGCTTTTAAGAGAGAACTACTTTAGAGTTGTTGTTGCACGCTCGTTTGTTGCACGTTGCCAGCATAAGTTGCACGTTTGCGGGAGTGTTTTATGCTTCGCACATCTGCGAACAGGCAGCATTTACACCTTTAAATATTGCCACAACTATACACCCTTATGTGTGCGTGTGAGTGTGTATGTGTGTGTGTGTGTGTGGTTCTAAAGTATAGCCTTTTCTTTGCTTGACAGTCGCGTCAACTTGACTGCTGTTTTAACCACTTTTATATCCTATAAGCAGTCGCTTATAGGGTATATGGATTGATTTATGGCATTCTGGTTTTGTTTTATTTTATAATATACTTTAAATGTCAAGTATCAAGACTTTACAATATTATAGTATATAATAATAGTTTTATTATATTATATTCTATACTATGGGATACTTAACTATATTATATGTTTTTTTTCTTACTATATATACAATATTCTAACTATCTCAAATTGAAATATTTGGCCTTTTATACCGTTCTTATCATTTGATTATTATTATTTATTGTATAAAAGGTGACTAGAATTTAAAATTATGAATTACATTTTAATTACATTACATTATTATCAAGTAAAAATAAATAGTATAATTAAAGTCTAAGATATTGTTTCATAATTTATACCCTTGCCATAGAATAAAGTTTGCTTTTTGTTATTAATTGTTTTATGTTTTCTTCTGTTTTGTTGTTTTAGTTCCAGGGTGTTTGTGATCTTAGACACCGCTTACTTGCCTCTAGCAGAGGTGCTTAACCTGGTTTACTTTACAGTTAAAGGCAGAAGTCACCCAGCGCTGCATCAATACACATAAATGTATAAATATAAGAATGTATGTGTATGTATGTATGTATGTATACTCGAATTTATATATTTTTATTTATTTATTTTGGCCACGGCGCATTGGCTTTCATTTGTTGTTTATTTGTGGACAAAGTTTGTTTGCTGGCTTGCTGAAAAGTTCAAATTGTTGGAATTGTCTCGGTTTCGCGTACAAAGCAACAACTCCCAACAGTAACTGAAACTGAACAACAGTTTTCTCTCTCTCTCTCTCTCTCTCTCTCTCTGTTTTCGTCTATCTCTATGTTTTCCGGCTGACCCGCAGTATGGTGGAAAACAGCCTAAACTAAACTATGAAACAGTTAAAACGCGAGGCTTATTAAAACTCGCTTAGTTTTGGGGAAAAGTTAACACGAAATTTAGTGAAAAGCGTGCGGGCAGAAGATATACACGAAATACGTGTATGTAAATTTAAAATTCAGCCAAAAAACATACACAAACGAAAAAAAAGAATGAGAATATATGCGTATGAAAAACAACAACGCCGAAAATTGTGCGAAACAATTTATATGAAAAGCAAACAAAGCCGAGGCGCCAGCTGCTTTTTAAGCAAACATAAAGTTAAGGCTTCGGGTGTATATATGTGTGTGTGTGTGTGTGTGTGTGTGTGGGTGTGAGTGTGTGTGGGTGTGAGTGTGTGTGGGTGTGGATGTGGGTATGTGTGTGACTTTCTGTGGTGTCCACAGTGAGCCGGGTACTTCATAATTACAGTTGCTTGTATTTAAATTTCATCACAGCGATTGTGTTTTTGGGGTCCGCATAAGGAACGTATACGTAATGTGGCGTGCACATTGGCAGCATACGTGGCGTATGCTTTATGTGAGTAGTCGAACAACTTTTTACACTGGCTTACACACACACACACACACACACACACACACACACACACACACACACACACACACACACACACACACACACACACACACACATGAGTTTGCTGCAATGTACTTTGTTGCTTGCTTGCCAAGCTTGAGAACCGTGCAATGTGTTTTGTCTGCAATTCCACAGTTTGACTTTGCAGGAAGGAGATGTGGGAAAGAGACGGCGAAAGAGGGAGAGAGCGCGGAGAAGCGCGTGAAGTGAAAATCTAGTGGGAAATTTAGTCAGGCAATCAAATGATTACAATGCTAAGGAAATTGCTTGGGGCTGTATTTGTAACCATTTTCCACAAGTTGCGAACTCAACAATAATTTGAATATTGAATTAAAGAAACTTTATTGAAAGTACAACTTGCAATGCAGGATGGTATTTATAAAACATTATTAAAACCACACGCTGGTTCATATCTCACTTAGTTATCTAAATTGTAGTATTACTTCACATTTTAATAAATTTGATTAAAATTATTTCAATCGCGAAAAGCAACATTTTATTCTTGCTTCAGATATATTTCTTCTTAATAACTTTTTATCAATATAATATTGTTCACGTAATGTAATTTTTGTATTCATTTTTATTTATATTTTTTTAACATTTAATTGATATTTTCCTGTATATATTTGTAAGTTTAATATTACAGTCAATTTTAATGAACGTGTTGCACATATTTTAATTCAATCGTAAAAGAGAATATTTTATTTTTTCTGAAAATGTATTTCATTTCGTTTTATTTTTTTTCCTTAGTATTTTATCATTTTTTGTGATAGTAATATTTATAATAATAATATTAATTAATTTAATCAATATTTATATATTTTTTAATTTAAAAATTATCTCTTAAAATTTACAATAATAAAATACTTATATAACTAGACTTTTATCTCCATTTAATTATTTTAAACTTATTTTTTATAGTTTTTTAATTATCATACACAAGGTATAAATTCTCTCTTAAAATTATATATATACACATAAGATACTATCATTCATAATACAATATTCGAGTTTCCCAACTTCTCGCTTCTCCTGTAAAAATTAGCCAAATGCCAAATGCGACCCTGGGTCGGAGATCGTGGCTTGCAATTTGCCAACCAGGCCGACCTGCTTTTCGCACCAGGCCCATTAATAACGTATTTTTATGTACACAATAATAAGTATTGACAAACATTTCTAAAAGCCATTCGCCGAGAGCCATAAAACTTGGTCACCAACTTGAAGCTGGCAACAATTTGGCCAAAAGCTTTGGTTAGGCTTAAAGTTAGTTTTTGGCAGCAAAGAAAAATTAATTATTAACTGGAATCGGGCGACGCAGCGAACAAAAATTAAAGCCAAGTAAATGGAGAGGCTGCGAAATGGTCGAGCAGAAAAGTTTTTCGGTTTCCATTTAGTTTTTCTTGGCCAATTTTTTTTTTGTGTTGTTGGTCGCTTTTCTTGTGGCTGTTGTTGTTGTAGTTGGTGAGCGCTTGAAATGTTTTACGTTTTTATTTGTCATTCATTGCTGCAAAGTTTTGCCGTTTTATATCCGACTTTGTTATTGTTGTTGTAGTAGCTGCTGCTGCTGCTTCTGCTTCTGATATTATTGTTGTCAAACAGAGAACTGCGGCTACTCTGGCTGCGATGCGGGCTTTTCACAGTCGACGTTATCTTTCAGAGCCTTTGTCTTTTTGGCCAAACTAGCCGAGCAGCGAGCCCGGCCGAAAGCCGGGCCTGTGTTGAAGGGCCAGACGTAGTTAGTTTGGCAACGCGTAACTAAGTTGAGGAGCGGCATACAGAATGGCAACAAAAATGGGAAAACAAAAAAGAAACGAAATCAGCTTTGAGCGAAATGAGGCAATAAAGATTTATCTCGAACCAACGCCAAAGGACACCGCCGAAAAAAATATATAAAATAAAGCAATGCAGCAGATTTGTCAAGGATTTGCAGCTGACAATTTATGTTAGCCGTTGGCTTTACAAACAACAATGAAAACCTATTGCTAAAGATACATTGATTTCGAAGAATTTCTCGCAGTTTGTATGTATATATGCATGTGTGTGTGTGTGTGTTTAAACACACAAATTTGTAATCTATGACAGATGCAACATGCATCAATTTTAATTAAATCGTCAGCATGGAAAACAAATTTTGTTTTATTCTCAAACAGAACAAACTAAAAAAAAAAACACAATTGAAATTTATACTTGTAGATGTTATTTTTATTTTCGCCAAAATTAGAAATGTTGAATGAAATTTGCCATATGAATGCAATTTTTCTCTTCAATGCTTGAAGCTGTTTTTTTTCTGCAATTCATTTGTGCCCAAAAATATGAATAAATGCATTTAGCATTTAGGCCTTGACATCTTTAGCCTGCTGCACAGGCATTCATTAGAAAATCACACAGACGAAATGAGATGGACCGAGAGGGGTATAGAGTTGTAGAGAGGGAGAGAGCAGCATCAGCTGCTTTATCAAAGGGAAAACACATTGCATTTTACTATTTGTTTTAAAATTTATTTCGCATCTGCAAACAATTTTGTTTACCAGCTGATGCAAAGCTTAAAGCCTGGACTTATGTGCGACTCACTCTATCATATGTAGGGTATATTGGTTGCTTATCATTTATCTTTATTTGAATGTATATCATACATTACTTATTTTATTTCTCATATATGTATTTAAGAGTTCGACCTAACATCCATTATAAATTATTTAATATTCAGATACTTTCTGATTTCAGTGTATATACATTCAGAAAAAAGGGTTGGGCTTAGAAATAAATGGTTAAGAAATATTTTATTTCAGATAAGTTGCAAAGATTATTATAATATTTCTACAAGGAAGAGTCATGAATAATATGTTAAGTAAAAATTTGAAACATATTTTAATCTAGTATAAAAAATTTATTTATGATATTATTCTTCTTTTCTTTTATAGTCTAAGTTAAATAAATTCGTTATATTGTATTAAAAATACACTCATAAAATAGTTGTAGATAATTTAAATTTTAGAATTCTGTTAAATACTTCTGAACTGGTTAATAAAACAATCAAATTTGTATGTTTAAAAAATATTATTATTCCTTGAGCTAATAATTAACGAACTTACGAAATGTCTAATGTAGGACTTTCCAATTTTAATAAAGGAAAGTATATTTAAGTATTAAAATTATAATTGGAAATGTGTTGTTGTTGTTGTTGTTGTTGTTTTTTTGTGCTACTGTGCAAAGGTGTTACAAGTTATTTACTTAGACTAGTTCTGAGGTGTCTGCAATTTAGTTCAACTTTCAATTACTGACTTAATTTTATTTTAAAATGTTAAGTTCTGGCCGACAGTTGGACAAGTTTTCGTTTTTCTATTTTTTTTTTGGTTTAAAGTTAGGTGAACTGTTCGCAAATATGATGTTGGGTACGGCAGAGTTTTAGACAGGACTGGTTATGACAGTGTCGGAGAAAAGTTTAGAGCCGCAACTTGAAGCCAATTGCCGAAGTAGTTGTAAAGTTGACGCCTCACCAACTTGCATTTGGCCAAGTTGTGCAGACAGGATGCTGCGTTTCCTTTTAAATTTGCCGTCACAACAATTTCAATTTCAATTAAAGGTCCTTCGTCCAGAGGGTGCACGAGCTCAAATCAAAAGCAATACAAAGTCGTGTGAAAATTAAATAAAAAATGTATAGAAAAAGCATTTATTTGTAGGAGTTTGTCACACCAAGAAATATCTATTCAAAAATGAAGGTAATTGCTTGATCTTAAAGACTCAAGATACAATCTTTAAATAAGCGAAGCAACGTTTAATTTATATGTTATAATTATCCTTTCCCGTATTTCTAATAGAATTTTAAGAGCTGTTATTGCCACAAAATTTAACAGCTGTTAACGAAATATTAGATATTAAATAACTGTACTTAATATAAGATTAAATACGTTTATATAATGGTTAAGAATACGATGAAAAGGCATAAAAAATAAAATGTAATATTTAAGTTAAGTGCTATGAAGTTAAATTTTTTTTATTGGTTTTTTAAAAATTTTAAATTGTGAGCAATGAAATTTAGAATTTTTGAGTGCATGTACATATAATACATATAATGAAAATATATGTGTCTAATACACATTTTTCATACATTTTGCTCCTGAAATCCTTTGTTTTTTTTTTCTTAGTCTGTAGAATTGCAAATATTTAGACTGTCTGTCCGGAAGTCAACCCGCTGTTTCGCCGGATTCTGTGTGGATTCATATGTAAACAAGCTTCGAGCTTCGAGCTCTACACGACTTTATTTTGGTTTTGTTTTGTCTGCTTTTATCAGGTTAAGAGTATAAAAGCCGCACGTGCAAGAGGTTTTGTTGCTTTAAATTCTCATAAAAATTGCGCAATCTTTGCCGAATTTTAGCAGTAAATCAAGTTTTCATGGCAAGCCACATAGAAGGTAATAAATTATACATATGAGAAGAGGAAAAAAAAAAATAGAAGTTGTCCAATGTTTCGATACCGTCATAAGGCTAAGAGAGCCAAACGATCGCTAAGTGTCCAGCCAAAACAAAACATAAATAAAATACGGAAAGTAGCTGAGTTGGAAAAATAGCTGATGGCTGACTGACTATAACATGCCCTGTAGTTTGAAGAGTACAGTTATTTATTGATAAAATAGATGAAAAAATTAATTATTCAGTTTTGGCTAAGAATGAGTAAGTAAACTATATATATATAATAACTTCGATAACTAGAATAATAAAGACATTAACTTCTGTTAAATTTACTACCCACCCCTTAAATTTCTCAGTTTATAAATACACAGGGTATATTGAAATTACACACACACACACACATACACAAAGGTTAGACAAAAGTTGTAAAACAGAATACGCTTTTGGCCAAAACAAAAATTAAAGCAAGCGCCAATTTATTTGGGCTCTGTTTTCCATAGCCTGCTTCGTAAAAGATAAAAACGTGACCGCGAAAACATAAAATATGTATATATAAAAAAGAGAAGAAAATCAGGCGGGCCAAATGAAAATGAGACAGAAGCGTTAAGGCCGAGTCGTCAGTTGCTTTAATAGGCCAACATCCGGGGCACTGGGAGACGAAAAAATGTGGCATACTTTGTGGCGCTTGTCAGCTGCAAGTGGCGCCATAAATCAGGCAAGCCACAAACAAAAGTCAAGTCAAAGGCGAAGCCACAACAAATGCCGCAACTTGAAAGCAATTTTAGTTTTAATATGACCCCTTGTCGGGTTGTTTTTTCTTTGACGTATACCCTGTATTTATTGAGAATGGTTAATCGGTGGTTGAATGTGTGCAAACAGGTAAAAGGAGACCGGGATAGTATTGGTATTCCATTCTGTACCTGTACACGTCTTTCCATTTATTCCAAAATAAGAAAATCAAGATTAATTGAAAAAAGAATTCTATAAGAAGATTAGAAAAAAGATTTTAACTATTTGCTTGAGGAGATGTATATTCGTATATAGAATTCAGGGTATGCAAAAGTCTGGCAGCTTCAACTATCACTTGACAGTTTTGTCAAAGCCTTCTTAAGGTTCCACTTCCGAACCGCACAGTGCAGCCAACACTAGAGAACACAAACGCGTTGCGAATTATTGATGCCTCATCGCTGATTGCTTTGCGTTTTCGCCATTTGACACAAATGCTGTTGTTGGCTTACCAACAACTTTCCCATTTCCCCTCCCTTCCCAAACAAAAAAAAAAAAAAACAACCCCCTGCTCAGAGCTTCCATTCTAATCTTCCCCGTCCCGTTTACAATACGATTCGCTCTTGGGCATAAATAAGTAAAGTTATTTGGTATGTCTGGCATGTACTTGACTTGGATTCTATAGCAACACATTCAGTTCCCATTACCAATATCCACCTCTTCCACCTACCAGCCCCCGCCCTTCTTCTTGCTCATGTAGCATGTTGTTATTATTTTTGTTTCCGGCTTGGGCCTCTCTAAAAATATCAGTGCACACATTGCCAGCATCTCAATTTTTGGATAAATGAGCAGGGGATGAGACAGAGGGGGTGCTTGGGTAGGGGTGGCTGAAACTTTTCTCTTTGCTGATTTGCCGCATTAGCATCGTTTTTTGGTATCTGTGCTCAAAATATGGCAAAACAATAAACGTTATAACAATTGCGGCTGCTTCTAATCGCAGCGAGGTGGCCAAAACGCTTGACAGCTTGGCCTAAGTGCTTTGTGTGGTTCACTCGGCGCTCTGCCCAGCAGCTCAAGTGTCGAGCTTTAAATTTCTCTTCTTCGGCTTCATCTCTGCAATGTCGGGGAAATACTTGCAAGTGCTTCAAATAGATTTAAGCTCCTAGACGAAAATAGTTGCCTCTTAAGCTTTTTGTATTAAGTTTTATAAACAAAACATTTATTGAAATAAGATATTTATGTAGATATAACTAAAAGGATTTCAGTTGCAAGCTTTGAAGCTATTCGAGGAAAAGGTATAATTATTTTATATAGGTACGTCATGCATAGAAGGCGTTGTCTACAATTTCTAAAATTTATTTATAATACTATGAAAATTAAAGGGTACAGTTATATGATTAAGTTAAATAAGTGGTTCAGTTGTTCAAGCTGCTAAATATATAATTATTTTATATCCATAATGTCGCATTTCTTCTATTTTAATGCTGCATCGACTTTCACCATTTTCTAATTAATTTTAACTAGCTTGGGTACAATATGGAAAACTTATTTTTAATTATTAATATACTTTTTATCTACCGATATCAAAACCTTATTATTCTTTCTTTTCTTTCTTTTTTATTTAATCTTGGATTCTGTAATCGCTCAAACTTATAGCAGTAATTGTCTATTTTACGACTGTTTGCTCAATCCAATTGCCTGCAAGTTTTCATTACTCGAAAAATGTATTAAAATTATGAATGCAATATGAAAAGTAGTTTTGTCTTATGCTACTTTACTGCAAGTAATTTGATCAAGATCTTCCACTTAATTTTGCGCTGGGTATTGTGTCATTAACCAAAGGACAGCTTAAAGCCACTTTCAAGGATAATGTTTATATATAATTCCTATTTGCAGGCTCTTCGGCTTATCAGCAGCCTTTGCTTGTGAAATGTCCTTTTCAGTTGTCCCATTCATAGAGATATTTTTAGGTCCCGCAGCACAGGATGAGGCTAAGGCTATTAATTTTAGCCAGCGGAATAAAAAGCCACAACTCGTTCTTTGTAAGGGCCGCGTCAAAACTCGCCAGCTTTGGGTCTATTAATTTAGTTTATGGCACTCCTAAGTTTTGCATAAGCCAATGTCGATGTCGATGTCGATGTCGTTGTCCTTGAACGGCGTAATGAACTTTTGGCCACTAAATGGCCAGCAGCTCAGGGCTTGGGCCGAAAATCTTTTCAATTGTAAATGCCGTACCATAAAAGCGAAAAGTGAGTCATAATTTAATATTAAGCGCAGCCCTCCCCATCTACCCCGAAGCCCCCATTTTGGAGTCCGTGGGGCAGTGCAGTCAGTCAGAGTTTCCCTCGTTGACGTTTGTTTGTTTTTGTGCGTCCTGCGTGTAGGAATCGAGGTCCCAGGAGCTGGCATTTAGCGGCATTATGGGCCGCATGTATTATATTTACGAGTGTGTTTATGTTTATGTTGATTATTAATATTCATACAAACACATTCATGCATTGAGCGTGGCGCAAACAAACATTTAAATGATTTTTATGCATGCGCACAAAAATATGCTATGTTTTTTTTTTGTTCTGCTCTGCTCTGCTTTGCAGCATTCAAGTTTAATGTTTTGTGCAAAGGAACTTTGCATAAAACAAAAGGAAACATACGCACGCACACAGGCACACGCGTATGCGTGCAGTGTGTGAGTGTGTGAGAGCGTGTAATAAAAGTACATTTTATTTATTTGCTTTTTCTGTTGGAACCATCCGCATACCAAAAGGTAAGCCATTCGATACGCTCCTTGTGGTGTCCTTTTTGAGCATCAGATTCCGGTAGTCCTTTTTGCTCCTCTTAGTTCCTCGCTCTTGCTAGTTTCATAGCCTTTGGGTAATAATTCAATTAGCTGTGCCAGATAAGCCCAATTTATGGACTGGCTGCGAGATTCACCTGAGCGATGTCAGCCCTTATTATTTATATTATATGCTTTTTTTGATATAGCAGTTAAGCTTCTTTTTAATTTAAATATATATTCATTTCATATTACTGCGGTAATTAATTTTATGTTTATTTTAGTTAATGCATAGTTTGTAAGTAGCTTATTTATTTGTGCCAATTGAATATAAGCTAAATTAATTAACCGGCGACAAAAAAAAGTGTTAAGAGTGTCTTAATGTGATATACAATGAGATAATTTATGCGAGTGTGGATTTTATTTATGCAAAAGTTTGCGGCTAATAGGAATTATAGACAATATATTTAATCGCTATGATAAAATAACTTTTTAATACTGATAATATCTCAGTTTTTCTTTATATTCAATTGACTACCAATTTAAAATCTGTATAATATCCGGATATATCGAGATATACTTAAAGTTCAATATACCTTAAGCTCTGCCTCTAATTTTGATTTTATAACTATATTTTTTCAAGTATTGATATATATTTGAGAAACAAAAATAATATCGTAAAAGAAACAATGAATAGCAACAGAAAAATAAGAAAAGAAAGTGAAGTTTTTTTTTATTTAAGATTATGATTAAGATAATTAAAAATTTAAAATAATTTTGTAATTCATTATTATTAATATAATTTAGTGAAGTATTTTTTTATTTAAGATTATGATTAAGATAATTAAAAAATTAAAATAATATTTTTTCATTCATTATTATTAATATAATTTATTATAATAATCTACTAAACAAACCCATGTTAAAAGATAACTTTATAATTTTCATGCTGCTCAGGTATATTTAAATATATTTTTGCGGTTACATAATTTATACCATATTTTCGGTTTCATAACCCGAAGATTCCCGTTTCAGTGTTATTTTTGGCTTAGTGTCCCAATGCCCGAAAGGTGATCTGCATTGAACCCGACCCAATAAATAATACGCATTCAGGGGAATTATAATGCATTGCGACCTCACTATTCTATCGAAATCCTTTTAGGCAATTCACAAAAGGTTCTTACACACACACACACACACACGCCGGCATACACAAGTGTGTGTGCGTGTGCTAAAGCCTATTGGCATCGGGCTTAGATGTAAGTTGCGAGTGGGCCAAAACTCGGAACAGCCATTTGGCCATTTGGCGCTGCCTTTTTGCGTAATATTTATAATTTATGGAGGTTTTTCGCAACATTTTCTTTGCTCGCCACCCTCAACTAACCTCACCACCCCCCTCCCCATCCCCCTTCCACGGTTTTTCCTGCCGGCAGCTGCTGTTTATAATTTGCAAAGGTATTCAGACGATGCTCAAAGCGAAGCAGGTTTATTAAGTAAATTGTTTCCGTTACTTTTCGGATTTCCTTTGAAATCGCTGCGAATTGCCGCTGTTTGAAGTGGCCCACAAACTGTCGACTGTCCAAGACAGCAGCATAAAAAAAAAATGAAGGAAATAATATATAGTATATACTTTTAAGGAAGAGCCACACAGGAAGTGAAGTCAAAAGGATTTTACTTTGTGGCACTCCCGACTGAGCTTTCATTAAAGCGATTTTCACAGTGTGTAATTTATGTGTCAATGAATTTTGCCGGCTACGCCTTTGACATCAATTCTCGGATTCTGCTGCAAATTGAATACGCCAGTCCAACGGTTTGTCAGTCTGCCTGTCTGCCACTCTGTCACTCTGTCAGTCTGTCAGTATGGCAGCTTGTCTGTCGGACACTCGACAGTAGTCGTCGCCATTTAGATCGTAATTTTTATAGCCCGTTAGGCCTCATTTGGTCACGAAGCTCAGATGCGACTCTACATGAGATTTTATTGCTGTTGTTGTTGGTGCTCTATATTTATACGATTTTCATAGGCTGTCGCCATATAGCTTAAAAATATTTGACTCAAGGTCAAATGATGTGTTACCCTGTTTTCTAAAATATACCGTTGGGTATATTATGTAACATTTTTACTGAGCTTTCTAAATGTTTATTTGAGTTTTCAATGTGTAAGCTTTTGATTAAAGATTGTTTTTATTAATTAAATAAATATATATCATATTATTAATTCCTTTCTATAGTGCCATTAAAACGCGATAAAAAAAAACTTAAGAAAAAATTGGCAATTGCTCACAAAGAGAATGACAGAAGGACAAAAATTATTGTGATACTAACAGAGAGAAAGAGAAAGAAAGAAAACTAAAATTAAAAAAAAAAAACAGTATAAGCAAAAAAATCAGAGAAACAGAAAAAATTCTTACTAAGATTTAATTTTTAACATTTCCTTCTGTTGCCTCAGAAATACTGGAAATCTTAATCTGATTTACAGGGTATTGCCAGGTCGACTACCTGGCTTGGCCGTGGTGGCTTGCTGGCTGCTTTATGACCGCTGCAGAGCTCGATTTATAGACAACTGTTCGAGATGTGTGGCTGGCTTTTGCAGCAGTGCTTATTGCTTTTCATAGCATGCTTTTAGGTGGTAAATAAATAAACTTAGTGTCTGAATTTTGTCGCAATTACCAAGTATACACGCTTATATATGCATATGTATGTCCAACAGCCAGCTGTGTGCATTAAGTCGGACATAATTTATGAGCTTCAAGCAATTTGTGTGTCTTCTCGTCTGCAGCTTCACTTGCAAAGTGAAATCTGCTGTAATTGTGTGGAATAAGAAAAACTCGTCTTTTTTCTTGAGGTCTTAAAAAATGTCAAATTTGTATACATACGATATTTATTCTGATTAATTGAATCATTTAGTAATTGAATTGTTATGGAATTATAGAAAATGCAGCAAATTAAAATATGTTTTTATGCATTTTTAAAATGTTTATGGGAAGCATTAAAAAAGGTACTTAAGCTGGTAAATATGGAAAATTTGAATATTCTGCATTTCATTGCAGATATAAACTCCACTAAATATCGAGCAGAGTAAAACTAAATAGGAGCATGAGTAAAAACTTTTTCTGGGCAATGGCTGCAAGCATCCCCTACATATATATGTATATATGTATATATATATATAAATATGTATATATATTATGGTGCTGGGCTAACTAACTAACAACACATACGTAAATCATTTTGCTGTTTCAATAGTTGTGCCTAACGGTAAATTAAGCAATCTGCATATAAAAGAAATGCCGAACTTACCAAAAAAAAAAAAGAAATGCGCATCATGGACAATTTTTTTTTTTGGTTTTTTTTTTAGTCATGGTTGCTGTAATTTGAATTTATTTTGGTAAGCAAAAAGCGTTGTTGGCTGGAAAAATGCAAATAACGGCAAAATGTTGCCTCTTCCTGCTGGCCGAGGTCGTTTTGCTAGGAGGCAGAGGGCTATTGTTTGCAAATTCGTATTTGTATTCGTGTTTTCGTTCCATTATATTCTTTTCTGTTTCTTGTTTTTTTTTTTTTTTTTTGGACTGTCGCTCCTTTGCTTCGGTCAGCGCCTTGTGCTGGGCCCCAATTCACTTCCGTCTGCTGGCACATAATCTACGTCATTTCCGTTTTAAATTATTTACATAGGAAATATGGCTGGCTCACATCAGATCTGTGAATGGACGCTGACTGACGGTCTGGACCTCCTTTCATCGCTGGCTCAGCGCTCCTTCAATTGTTATGATTGTTTCTCTGTTTCTTTTTTGGCTTGTGGCTTGCCTTAATCTTTGGTTTTTTCTCCTTATTTTTGTTTTGTTTGTCGGTCTTGTCTGGCCCATGATGTGCTTAAGTGGGCCAGCGATTTATATTGCGCATTTGGCTCACTTTGGGCCATTTTTGCTTTAGGTTATTGTATTTGCATTGCCAGTATTTGGTTCCTTTTTTTCGCCCCGTTGCGGCTGGCATTGCAATATTTTGATTTCGCGCTCTTTCAGCTTTTCGGCTGTTGCTGTTTTCCGGTGCTTTTCGCCGTAATTGAATTATACGCTTGCATGCATCAGGCTGATCTGCCCCACTACTAATCCCGTAGTACGAAACAACAAAACAAAAAAAAAAAGGAACTCGCAGTTCGCTGTTTAAATATTTGAACAACATTTTCGGGGCCTGACATTTTGCCTGAGATGCTTGCGAAAAGTTTTGCTCGATTTTTGTTGTTTTTGTACTGGCGCAAAACTTTGAAAAATGAATTTCATATAATTTATGCAGATTGTGATAGGCGACGTTTGGAAGAGCCGCATAATTGTTTATGCCATAAAACAAATCCAGTTATCACCCAAAATATTTTATCAATTTGCATAAAAACAAACGCCAATGAACATTTTGCTAATTGTCAACTTTGGCTAAATAAACGAAAAGAAAAAACCGAATTAATTGAAAAGAGTTCGATATGTGAGTAAAGGATGTAGGATTTAATTTACTTAATTTTTTGTGAAAAGGAAATATTTTTATATTTTACTAAACTTTTATAAATTGCTATTTCTAAAGCAAGCTAGATAAAAAGATATATTTGTATACTCTGTACTACGGTAGAGTTTTCCTTTTATTATTTTTAACATTATTCTTTATTAATATATAATTGACAAATTAATTTTATATAAGTAAATAAATTAATTCATTTATATTCTACAGTAGCATATTTACCCAATTATTGATATAGATAATTTTAATGCTTGCATACTTGTATCTATTTTATGAATCTATCTAAAATAGAGATTTTTCTTTGCGGTTGCGTATTTATGCATATAAATGAATAAAATATAGTTATAAACCATTATCCCATTTCTTGAGAGAGCCATTTGACAAATCGTCCTCAATGGAGTCTGTTGGCTGTTGCACTCATTCTTAAATAAATATAAATAAAATATGATTTAATATTGTAAGCAGTTTATTTGTGTATATATTTTCATAAGCACACAAATAAATTTATGCCATTATTTGTAAATATATGAAGCCTACAAAATATTGTTTTATTTGGGAATTCTATTTATTGTTGTTCCACAGTGCACATGCAACTATATTTTAAATATGAAATGCAAAAACACATCTAAATTAATTATTTTGCGATTAAGCAAAAATTTATCTTCACACGTTTGAAAGCCAATTAATCGTGCAATTATTATGATAATAGTGTATAAACTAAATAAACGCAATTTCCTATTATTTGGGTTGCGATTAATTCCATACGCTTGTTTATTTATGATTGCATAAATGCCTATTTATTAATAAATATCATATTTATTCCCTTTTTTAGTGCTTAATTTTTGTTTTGGGTCAATATTTATGAGCACTGACAACCTTTTTGCGCAATTCATTAAGTTTTCTTTTGAGAATTTGGGTCTAGCAAAATGCCAATTTGTGACAGCTGAGCGAGTTTTCCATTGGACTGATGGTAAACACCGAAGCACATAAAAGGCATTTGTGCCATTTAAATGTGTGTCCACAATGCAGGGAAAAGAAGACATTTCTTACGCTCGGCGCACATAAGTATGCTACAAAAGTGAAAAACACGAATGATTAATGTAGAGCAAGTCTTGTTTTAAGTATTGAACTCTTTGTAGACCTTGGGCCCAATCGCATTTGCAGTGATGCAAATGAACACGCTGGAGATAAAGTGAATTTGTGTGGAAGTCCTTGACGCAAATTGGTCAAGTTGAAGGAAAATTTTTCAATTTTGTGAAATCAATTTTCATTATGCGCTCAAATGGTTTGCGTCAACCGATGCTACAGTGTCGTTAAAAATATTCTACACCACTTACCCAAAATATTTCTCACATGTGGCTGCACACATGCGAGCCCAGTCTATCTGTGTGTGTGTGTGTGTGTGTGGTAAAATTTACTTTTGTTGGCCTCGTCCAGGGAGTCGTTAAAATGCAGTTTAGAAAAACCCCAATGCCACCAAAGACAAAGTGCCTGATAACGAGCGCCCTGGACATTCTCTCGCTGGCCTTTAGCGTTCGTCGAGGGTTTTTCTTTTTCTTGATTTTTTTTTTTTTTTTTTTTCAAAACAGAACGTTTCCTGTTTCATTTTTTTGTTCAGGGTTCCATGAGCTTGTTTTTTTTTATGCGATAATAAAATTCATAGCGACTGCATATAAAATCAACTTACTGACCAGCAATAGCAGCAACAACAACAACAACAATTCTCACACATGCGGCAAAGCTCTGGCTGCATTGCACATTGGGTCAGGGTGAGGCTATAAATAGAAAAATGTCCACGAATATGGTTAAAGTTTCCGTTAAGAATGATAAATTGCTGTTACCTTAAGATTTTACCTTGCTCAGCGGTGCAAAGCCAAAAGAAACTGTCAAAGACTGGACCGAACTTTTGCTTCGAGTTTAGTTTCATGTTTCCACTTAAATTTAAAGAAGTTTTGGATGCTTCAAAATATATTTTGCAATTTGCTATAAAACAATTTAAGTTTGAATTCATCTTCTGAAAATATGATATTATAAAGTCAGTTTTTTAATTATGCTAAAAATAATTTGAGTTCTGATATTTAGAAAAAGTCAAAATTTACATATAAAACAAACAGATGAATTTGACATGCATGTTAATCCTAAAATTCGTGTCTTTTCTATTTATCAGAAATATAACATAGTTTGTATTCAGACCACTGTGCAGCTGCAATGTGTAGGTCTACTTTTATTGTATTTTTATAGACTTTTTTACGTATTTATTTATATTTCGGCTGGGGCAGCTGTTGGAGCACAATTTGATTTCCATCGGCTTAGCGCTAGGATTTTCCTTAATACTTCTGCTTGCAATGTCCTTTTTTCAATGGCTTCCATGCCGTAGCTTTATTTTACGTGTTGGCCCGGTTAAGCGCAGTTATGAGCCCGGATTTTCTTTGCTGGGTGTCCTAGCATAAATATATTTTATTTCGGTTACGTTTTTATGCAAGTAGCATTCAAAATGCTGCAATTAAGGTAAATAAAATAAATTATTAATGAAATTTTGTGGTTAATTTAGGCGGAACAAAGCCCCTCTAACTAACCGTTGACTGTTTGGGCGTAATTAAGCGCAATGTCATATGAAATATTCAAATTCTATTAGTGCAACACATACGCTCTGTAACGCAGATATTTATCCATAAATGTTTGCTTGCATGTGTGTGTGTGACTGTGTGAGTGTGTGTGATAAACACACAGGCAAGTGGTGAAAATCTACCGCAATTAGACGACAAATCGTTTTGACGCCAACACTTCTAGTTATCTTTCTCCCTGTCTACCTCTCACACTCTCCTTCTCTGCCTCTCTCTCTCACGCTTCACTTGTGACGTCAACATGTTTGTGCGTGAGTGTGTGTGTGTGTGTATAAGTATTTGTGTGGCTGCGTGTTTATGTGTGTAGGAGCATTAAAGCATGAAATTAATGCACAAGGCATAGCAAATAGCCCTAAGGACATGCGTGCCAAAGGGGCCAGAGCGAGAGAGCGAGCGAGATAGACAATGCTAAGAGACCGGCGCACATTAATTTGTATGAAGCACTGAGGCAGGCAACCGCAGCCGCTGCCTGCCGTATAAAAATTGTCGAAAGTACATTTTTATTTTCAGGCCAACATAATGGCAGCCGAATTGCAGCGACTGCTGTTGTTCTTGTTGGGTAAATTTAATTTGTGCCGCACATGGCGTATGCGCAATTTAATTAAAGCACAAATTAATGCCTGAAAATCTGCATATGAATTTTTGTAAGTGATAATACCGAACTCTGTGCCCTGGGCATATTCAATCCAAGATGATTTCTGTTTGGCTTTCAAATCGATTCTGTCTCTCAAAATATATGACAACAGGACATTTACACAATAGTTCTGTCAGCAAATTAGACAATGCTTTAATTCCGGAACATATTTCTATATAAAATTAAAGTGAAGCGGAAAACTAGTGATGGAAGCGTGTCACGTTATCGTGAATAACTGATGAGCATAAAATAACTTGTTATATTTTAAATCGTTTTTAAATTATAATAAACAGTTGATTAATTAAAACTGAATATTGCATACTGTTAATTATATTTACTGTATATTTATATATATTTGTATATTATAGATACAAATATTTAATTTTAAGTTTGAGAAGTTTTTAAATAATTTAATATAATGAAATAAATCGCAAATAATCTTAAGTCCACTTTAAGGAAATTTCCTTCTCATTTTTGCATGTTGATTGACAGATGCGTGTGTCGGTGCGTGTGTGAGTGTGTATTGGTGCGTGCCTCTGGTGGGAAATATAGAGAAATTATGCATGCATGTTGAAAGTATTCTTCAGCATAGTTTCGTCCATTTATACTAATTTCCTGCCACATATTTTGCATCTCTTTGGAAAAGTTTGGTAAGTGCAACAACTTTTGTTGGCCGGCTTAGCCTTGTAATTGCGCTTCGATACGATACTCGACTTGAATTTCGGGCAACCCCTTCGCAACATGTTGAAGCGTTTTTGAAACAACTTTCGAAACTTTGCTCCAGTGTGCTTGCACTCAACTATTTGCACTTAATGGCCGTTAGCAACATTTTAGTTTTTCTATTGCAATTTTGTGGCTATAGCATTTTATTTGAGTTTTATTTTCAGTTGTTCGTATACATGACGTATACTTGATGCCGGCCGACCAAAAGTTTGAATGGAGTGCAGAGAAGTGGAGCTTGGGTATGTAAATAGAGCATGATATGGTTTTTGTGTGGTTATGCAAATGTGGTTTAGGGTTTGTTGCTGCTGTGTGCCGCAGTCATGGACTGTGGATTGCATTTGCTGAATGCTCAAGTGGAAATCAAATATAATTCAAATCAGTTAAGAATGCGGTATTCATTTCATTTACAAAGCTGTTCGGCTAGTTAAGTAACTGCAGATCAATATTGCACTCAAATGTCAAGCTCTATTTAAAAATGAATTAAAGACATGTAATTGGCTGAATCCGAAATGTTTCAAACGGAAACGAAAATTTGCACAAAAAAATTAATTTTCACATAGTGCGGCAGCAACAACAACTAAAAGCTGGACTTATTCGAATTAAGACCACTTCATAACTGTCAAGCGCCGCAAAAGGAAAAGTATTAAAAAATAAAACATTAACTAACGGCAAAAGCAAACACGTGCAGTACGAAAACAAATGAAACGAACAACGAAGTGCGACCAGTTTACAACGAGACAGTAAAAAATGGCTTACCCGCACACACATACACACAAATATTTGCATAATACCCAGGCGTATATGGTTGACATTAAGTTGCCATATGAAATGGGGGATACGGGGGTGTAGACTTAAGCTCCTTTTCAGCTGGCCAACTAAAGGAGAAGCTCGTGATAGCCCAGGCCATAACTCATTTCGGCATTACAGCTAGAGTCCAGTTGCACAAGAACCAGACACACACATACACATACACATACAAAGGAGCAAAGGGGCTAACGGTAAATCAGCGCTGCGTCGTTTTGGCCAGTTTGCGAAATTAGCTACCTGTTAAATGGTCGCACCGCATTGCATTTTCATTCAGCTCAAATTCACACTTAAGTAATTTTATGCGCCTTTCGCATGTATTTTTATCTTTATAAATATTTGATCAGCCTGCTTTGTATGCGCACTGCGTGTGTGTTTGTATGTGCGAGTGTGTAGGTGTGACTGTGCGTCTCGCTATGCGTGTGTGCTTCTTTCACCTTTAACACTCACACATACACATACATATATTCACGGCTACCCACACACTTGTACAATACATATTACATGTCAGCTTTGTTGAGGATTTCACTGCATGCTCTGTCATGCATATTTTATTGGCCCATAGTTGCCCATGGCTCTTGTCCACTCCCTCGCTCTCTCTCTCACACTCTTTCTGTCTAATTCCCTATTATTCTCTGTCTCTCTTTAACTATGTGCATGAGCTCCGAGTACTCTGATTGCAGCACTTGATTATTGTAAAATATTTAGCAAATAAAATGTGGGTGTAGTACACCTATAAGCCAGGCTATTTACAGACCATGAGAGTTACGCTTTATGTTTTTCTACAGATTAGTTCTGTTCTTGCCCATAGATAATAATTGCATTTTTCATTTTGCATATACAAATTAAAAACTGGTTTTAGCGAAGTAACAAAAAATGTAATACAGAATGTTTTCCATATGTCAAATACAATGGAAAATCAATGTACGACGCCATTTTGTTTAAAGTAAAGCTTAACAGCTGAAATGAGAAAGAAAACTTTTTGAACGTTTTGGATCCATTTAGTGGATACGGCATATGAAAACGTGCTTCATTAAGCCAATAAACGATTTGTTGAAATTCTTTTGTAGTGGAGGACACAACAAAAAACTTTTCGAAACAATGAAAACTGTGTTAAATGTGCGACTAAAACAATGGCTATGAGAAGCCAACAAAGCTAATTAATCCCACTTGACCTTTTTTGCTTTTTGTTGCCTTCAAATTCAGTTAACAAAAAGGCTAACATTGACTTTGGCAGAAACATTTGGGTCATTCGTTGCATTAGGATTTTCAATTTGAATACTTGCTAGAATAAATGGGTAAAAAAGTTTACAGTTAAAGAGTTTTATGGCTTGATGAATATTGTAATATGATGATGAATTTGTTATCACGATAGTTAAATCGAAGCTAATTTTAAAGTAATTTACAACTGCACAACTTATCGCAATCATTGCAATCCATAAACATTTAATTAAGAAATAAAATTAAATAAAATAATTATAAATTAACTACATAAATGAAGAAGTTGGGGATAACTTATTTTAGAGGATAAATTATGTAGCATATGTATATTCATTTAAATTCGTCTGGCTTCAATGGTCTACAATAATAGCTAACAAAATCTTGATCGCTATAAATAATATTCCAATATTATTTTTACTTTTGTTATTTTTAAATCAATAATAAAATGCTTCAATGCATTACTTAATATTTCTATTAAGTGTATTTTATCTGGAAAATATTTTTTTTAAAACATCTTTTGACCCGTCTTTAAGCCTACGTTAGCTTAGTCTTCAAGTCTCAACATGGAATTTGTGATAATAATAACTGAAATGCTGGCAACTTTTTAAGAAAATGTTTTATCAATTGACGACCTCAATACGAAATGTAATGTGACATTCAGAGATGTCTTGTGGCTTTTTATTGTATTGACTCGATGGCTTTAAGAAGAGCATCTTTGCTACCTTCGACTTGTTGGTCATTCGGCCATAATCTGGGCATTACTTTCAACATAAACAAATCCACACAGACAAATCCCGGTTATGCTTATTATTTTAAGTAAATTATGAAAACGATAAGCCTAATAGCCTGGGCGCTGCCCGCTGCTCTGCTCTCTCTCTCTCTCTCTCTCTCTCTCTCTCTCTCTCTCACTCTCTTGCTCTGATTTCTTTCAGGACATGTGTTGCCAGGCCGCCGTTGGCGTTGCATGTGGCACAATGTGGAGAAAGGAAGAGGCGAGCGCGATTGGAGGCGTAGCAGATAACGAAGCAAAGTAAAATCAAATGGCATGAAAATGTTAGCATAGCTTTAGGCGTTCGACTCGACTAAGCTCCTGCTAACTGTGTGTGTGTGTTTGTCTCTGTCTGTCTATGTGTGAGTGCGCGTGTGTGTATGTGTCGACGCCATTTTGTTTAATATGCCAGCTGGCGGCTAAGGGCACCGCATGCCAGCGATTATCTAAAAGACATTAGCATCCTCGCAGCTACCACAGCTAATGTACTACAGCTTCCCAGCTTGTTTTAACTATTCAGAGCTGTCTGCGCGTCTGCATCTAAATGCCCTGTTTTTGTTTAGCAAATTCACACCGATGCGTGAACGTGGACTCATTTGTTTTTTTATTTTTTATTTTACTTTACTTTTTTTTTTGCCACTGTCTACGTTTCTTTTCGTCTCGTTTTAATTATTTCAAATGCCCACACGGCTGGCCTTTATATATTGCTAGACTGTTATGGCACGTGTTGTTTGTCCTTGGCTATTTGCTGGCATTTCGCATCGCGTTTCGCATTGCATTTCCCATTTGCAAGCCTTTTTCGCATATTGCAGCAGTTTTAATTTTATTTTGTCTCGTCGCGGGTTTATGTTGGGGCATTTACTTTGCACCGACAGTCTGTTTTTCCCTTTTGACCTCCTCCCTGGCCAGCTAGGATTTTTTTTTAGTGCTGTTGCTTGTTTTATTATTCGTTATAGTTAATTTCTGCAGCAAGATCTTTGTGTCTGCATTTCTGTATTTGATTCGAAGCAATGCCAATATCGTAAATCCCTGTTATGCCTCTTCAAAATGAGCTTTTGTAAGGCGGCTCTGTCCATATGCTAGAACGCGTGGATCTCGGAAGACATAAAGTCAAGAGACTTGAAACTGTAATTGTATGTTCTCCTATACAATACGTTAACGAAAATCGATAACTTTTCCGGTTGTTTGATATCGACAACACAAGTTGCTCAAGTAAGTTGGTAAGAGAGTTGGTAGAAATAGCAAAAACATTAAAATTTTCTTTTTACTAAATTTATGTAATACATTTATTTCAAGTGCATTGAATAACAAATCTTAGGTCTACTATAGGTACATTATAACATTGAGGTCCATTTACCAGGTGCCAGGATCACGATTCAATAGCTTATTTAAATTACTTGAGTTTAACCAGATCTTCTTGACTTTCTTGATCCTTTACCGCCTTTGCGTCTTCTGCCGCCCTTACCTTTACCTTTACCGCGTTTGCCCCCTCTGTGCCCTTTGTGGCCACTGCCGCCGTTGCCACCGTCGCCGTTGCCACTGTTGTCGCCGTTGCCGACAAACTTGTTGAAGAGTGCCTCCTTGCCTCCTTTGCGGCGCCTCGTGACGACCGTCTTGCCTGGTCTAATCACCCTCCTGCGCCTGTGCTTCTCCCTTCGCTTCTTGCCGCATGGGGAGGACGTAGTGGTGGTGGTATCGGAGGAGGTCGTTGTGGTAGTGTCAGAGGCGGCGGTAGTCGTCTCTGCCGCCGTTGTCGTTGTCTCTGCCGCTGTCGTCGTCGCCGCCGTTGTCGTTGTCTCCGCCGCCGTCGTCGTTGTGACGGCCGCGGTCGTGGGCAATGTGGTATCTTGTCCTTCGGCCGCCGGCAGGTGGACAAGACACACAGCCAATAGGACACAGTTTAGTACGATTGTTGCGACTTTCATCTTACTCAGATCAATGGATGAATGATACTTTTCTGCTAAATTCTATCGGTTATATAGTAATTCATGATTATTTGCATTATTTCTACAGCTGGTTTCCAATATCAGATTTTATTGCTTAAATTCGAAAAAGTGGAACATTCGTTATTTTGATTGTGTGGATTGGCAAGCAAAATAAATCCGGAATTTCTAGCTCGTATTATTTTCACTAAAATGAGGACAAGGGAACTGAGATATTTTGTCAGGTGAAAGTAGATGTTGTTTGATGCTCAAAATTCTAAATGGGTAAATTGAAATTTAAAATATGTTCTAGTTTAAAATAGGAGCAGGTTATATAATTGAAACTGGTTAGTCTCATAAGTGGGTCAAATTTATTTTATTTTTTATTTATGCTTATGATAACTTTACAGTTTTCTCAAATAAGTTGTCGTAGGGACATTCAGATTGAGCTTGGTTTTCCCGTCTGCCTGAATATATGTACGAGTGGAACACGGTCAAGGTATTTTTTATATAACAGTCTGAGGAATCGAGATTTGTTGCTTAATGTACTTTATATATCTTCAAACAATTTGTGTAATTTATTATCTTTCTGTGAAAACGAAACTTGCAAATGGAGGCTTGGTAAGCCCTGCTAAGTATATATATTTTGGATCACGATGAACAGCTGAGTTGATTGTCCGTTCGTGTGTATTAATTTATCAATCTGAAATCTTTTGGGCTAGAAACTTGAAATTTAACATGTAGCTTCTTCTAAAGCATGTGCAGATCGACCTTTTTTTTTTGTAAAAAAGGCTTTTTTTGTTTGCTCGTTATCGATAACACATTTCATATTTGTAGGTTAGGGATACCTCAAAATTTCCCAATATTGGTAGAAAATCTCAATTTTGAAGATAGAAAGTTGCGTTATAAGAAATATTTGTTCTTGTGTGTTCAGCAGCACTACAATGTCTAGAAATTGCCAACTTTGCAAATAAAAGATCAAACTGAGTAAATATCAAAGATTCCCGACAATCCAAATACAAATATGTCAATACCGAAATTCTTTTAACAGCCATAAGCATTTAAATTGCATAATAAGCTCAGCTGTTTAAACTTTCAAAAAAATGTTGGATTATATATATAAGAGCAATTAGATCCAGAAGAACATTATCATTTACCAACTGATCTAAGTAAGATGAAAGTCGCAACAATCGTATTGAACTGTGTCCTATTGGCTGTGTGTCTTGTCCACCTGCCGGCTGCCGAAGGACAAGATACCACATTGCCCACGACCGCGGCCGTCACAACGACGACGGCGGCGGAGACAACGACAACGGCGGCGACGACGACAGCGGCAGAGACAACGACAACGGCGGCAGAGACGACTACCGCCGCCTCTGATTCTACCACAACGACCTCCTCCGATACCACCACCACTACGTCCTCCCCATGCGGCAAGAAGCGAAGGGAGAAGCACAGGCGCAGGAGGGTGATTAGACCAGGCAAGACGGTCGTCACGAGGCGCCGCGAAGGAGGCAAAGCAGCGCTCATCAAAAAGCTTATTGGTGAAAGGGATGACCGCGAGAGTCACAACGTAGAACAAAAACGCAGAGTCGAAAGACGAGGCAGAGCCGGATCAAGGAGAGAAAGAAGATCCGGTTAAGTTTAAGTTTTAAATAAGCTATTTAAAACTGACCCCTGCATGGTAAATGGACCCCAAATTTAAAAAGAAACTACAGACATAAAATTTGTTAATCAGTGCACTTAAAATATAAATGCATTATATAAAATTAATTTAAAAGGCATTTTTCTTATTCATGAACCGCTTAAAATTGTGTAGTTCTACGTAATTGACAAATTACAAATTTCAATATCTCACATATGAGCCCTGACCACTATTAATTCGTACGGCAAGCTTTCTTACCCAAATGCAATGTTCTACAGACGATATTTTTAATACTAAAGTAGGTAACACATGCAAAGTTTTTTTTTTTTGAAAGATTATTTTATTCTCTTAAATTTAGAGCAACAAATTTTTGTTGTACTTAAACAATAACAACAAAAACAATAATTTCATTGAAAGCTTTGCTTAATTGATATGAAAAAATAGACCACTATTAATTCGTACGGTGAGTTAAATATGTACTCTTCGATTAAGCATGTATTTTTTTAAAATATTAATATTGGCCTTTTCAACATTTTTACAAAGATTTGGCACAGATTTTAATAAATACCTTCATTGTTCTGTTGAAATAGAGTCCCACATGCCTTGCACTTTTGTTTTTAAATCAGATAGGGTTCTTTGAGGCCCATTTTTTAGGTTTCTTTTTATTATTCCCCATATATTCTCGATTGGGCTTAAGTACGGACTATTTGATGGTCAATCTAAGACCCCAATTTCTTTATACTGTAGCCTTGATTTGTTTCGTTTGCCAATATGAGGTGATAATCCATCCTGTTTATAGAAAGTATATCCAATATCTCGCATTTGCAAGCGCGTCCACTCACGCTTAACACTTTTTCTGGTTTTTTTTTAGACCATTCTTAGGAAAAATGTCTCAAACTTTGGCGACGATCAGCTTTCACAATTGTGGCTAGGGCTCATTTATCAGGCGCTGTTATTGCCGATGTTTTGCCTCTATTTGAAGTATTATTTTCCAAATTGCAATTTTTTTCAAAATTTTTTATTATTCCTTGAACGGATGATTTAGCCAGATTTCATTTTTTGGCTATTTCACCAAAACTGTTCCCAGATTTATAATAATCTAGAGCTAAACTTCTTGATATTGTTGAAGTACAACAAAAATTTGGTGTTGTTTTTAAGAGAATAAAATGATTTTCCAAAAAAAAATAGGTTTGCATGTGTATCGTCTATTATACATTGCATATGGGTAATAAAGCTTGCCCCATTAATTAATAGTGGTCAGGGCTCATATATTTATATCTAAATCTGTACTTATATATAAAGAGGAACATTATTTTTGCTTATTTGCATTGAATTCTGAATGCTTTATTATCTTATCATATCTAAGGAACATAGGTAACAAAATATTTTGAAGGATCCACATATTAGGATTAGTAGGATATTAAAAAAAAAAAACAGAATAAATACCACGATAATATTAAATAATATTCAATACTATTGAATCAAATAATTACAGACTCGATTTGGCTTTATTCTTTAGTGTATCTATTCGTGCTTTCTTAAGTCTACGAACTTGGAACAAGTAATTGCTAGAGATTTGAAATTTTACATCTAGGTTTTGATTAAAGTTAGCGATTGTTATATTATACTTGTTTGTGTTATACTTGTTATCGGTACCAAGTTTTTAACAGTTGGTATATTATACTCCTTACAAATTGTTGCTAGAATATTTCTGAATTTGAAAACGATTAAAACAAATTTGTATACCCTGAACCCAATCTAAATGTGTAAATGTAAATGGTTTTATAAATGTATGTAACAGCTAGAAGGAGGTCGGCCTCATTGTACTGAATTAGAGAAGATAGACAGTTCTGCTTCTAAACTTATACGTAAAAATATGACATTCAAATATATAAAAAGTTTCATTACGATGGGATGAGAATCAAAAAAGTTATAGCTTTGCGCATTTTTAAACGAGAGCGCGAGCGTAGCGTCGACATTAGCAGTTTGCATTTTCATGAGTGCGTATGTGTGTTTAACATTGAGTTCAACTTGTTCATGCATATCTGCCTAAGAGTTATTTTTTAAGCATGTAGAGAACTTCGCAAAATTTGATATATATAACAGCATTGCACGGGGTTCAGGGTATCTTCCAGTCGAGCACACTCGACTAGAGTTTTTTACTTGCTAAAGAATGAAAGCTTCCTTTGGTAAAATAACACATTTTTGCGTTGAAGAAAAACCGATGAAGTAAAATAATTGTAGTATGTGTGTGCAGAAGTTTGACTCTATAGATTTTTTATTTAAAAATAAATGGGGTCATGGGTTCGAGCCCCATAAACATATGGATCGAATGCCGCACCAAGCATAAACGACTGGATTGTCACGACAAAAACCTATTTCTTCTATATGACAAGTACGAGCCACTTATAACGCTAATTATTTATAATTGTATAACCTGCTCCTATTTTAAACTAGAACAATTTTCAAATTTTAAATTACCCATTAAGAACATTAGTCATATCAATAAACAACATCTACTTTCACCTGACAAAACATCTCGGTTCCCTTGTCCGCATTTTAGTGAAAATAATACGAGCAAAAAATTCCGGATATATTTTGCTTGCCAATCCACACAATCAAAATAACGAATGTGCCACTTTTTCGAATTTAAGCAATAAAATCTGATATTGGAAACCAGCTGTAGAAATAATGCAAATAATCATGAATTACTATATAACTGATAGAATTTAGCAGAAAAGTATCATTCATCCATTGATCTGAGTAAGATGAAAGTCGCAACAATCGTACTAAACTGTGTCCTATTGGCTGTGTGTCTTGTCCACCTGCCGGCGGCCGAAGGACAAGATACCACATTGCCCACGACCGCGGCCGTCACAACGACGACGGCGGCGGAGACAACGACAACGGCGGCGACGACGACAGCGGCAGAGACAACGACAACGGCGGCAGAGACGACTACTGCCGCCTCTGACACTACCACAACGACCTCCTCCGATACCACCACCACTACGTCCTCCCCATGCGGCAAGAAGCGAAGGGAGAAGCACAGGCGCAGGAGGGTGATTAGACCAGGCAAGACGGTCGTCACGAGGCGCCGCAAAGGAGGCAAGGAGGCACTCTTCAACAAGTTTGTCGGCAACGGCGACAACAGTGGCAACGGCGGCAACGGCGACGGTGGCAACGGCGGCAGTGGCCACAAAGGGCACAGAGGGGGCAAACGCGGTAAAGGTAAAGGTAAAGGCGGCAGAAGACGCAAAGGCGGTAAAGGATCAAGAAAGTCAAGAAGATCTGGTTAAACTCAAGTTATTTAAATAAGCTATTGAATCGTGATCCTGGCACCTGGTAAATGGACCTCAATGTTATAATGTACCTATAGTAGACCTAAGATTTGTTATTCAGTGCACTTGAAATAAATGTATTACATAAATTTGTTCATAAACAAAAATGAAGTTTTTGCTATTTTTAGAGCTATATTGCTCAATTTGTAAAATAATTGATTATGTCTTCAATTTTTAGAATTTCAGCTGACGTCAATAAAACTTACATAATAGATATAGCTTTCTGAATCTTTTCTGAAACTTGAAGAGAGAATTGTTCTTGGCCGCATCAATCCCTATTCTCTAGTGATTTGTATTGCGTAAACAGCTCTTTGAAATGTCACTAAGATCGCATACAAACATATACTTAATTGATATATTTATTAATACCTTATCCTATTGATTAATAAAATCGTTCATCCTCTTTGGGAATGTGTTTCGAGGATCGTCAACTATGGTTTTCACAGTCTCAAGGAGAGTAGCAAAAGTACGACATAACCTACTAAAGGATTATGCAATTCTTTTACCATACTGGCGTGCATAGCATATGGCCAGACTCAGCTTAATATACTAATTTAGACATTTCATTTGTTGAGATTCAGTACTTATGAATTAGTCTCATCTTACATTGGGTAGCTGGGCTGTAAATGAATTTTTATTTATTTATTGTTATTGTTTAAAATAATAAGGGATAAGTATTAATTAAGAAACTTAATATATGTTAAATTTCAAGTATGTATCTCTCGCATTTTCTGAGATCTTAGCGTTCATACATAGGGACACACAGACTGACGGACAGACAGACTGATGAACAGTGCTCAATTAAATTTTATACCTCTTATTCATGAAAAGATAAAAGCGTTCATACTAATTTGGTAAATTCCAAAAATAATAAATAAGGTCAAAGTACGTGAGTGATCCAGATTTGTTGTTTATTTTACTTTTTAAATGTTCCAAATTCAAGTTTAGCTAAGAATGTTCAAACTGAGTAAATAGAAAAGATTCCAACTATCAAAATTCGTATGTATGTCAATAATGAAATTCATTTGGGAACCCATCAGCAATTAAGTCGCAGCTGTTCAAACATTAAAGAAATTTTGAATTATATATAAGAGAGGTTGGATCTAGAAGAAAATTATCATTTACCAACTGATCTGAATAAGATGAAAGTCGCAACAATCGTACTAAACTGTGTCCTATTGGCTGTGTGCCTCTTCCACCTGCCGGCGGCCGAAGGACAAGATACCACATTGCCCACGACCGCGGCCGTCACAACGACGACGGCGGCGGAGACAACGACAACGGCGGCGACGACGACAGCGGCAGAGACAACGACAACGGCGGCAGAGACGACTACTGCCGCCTCTGACACTACCACAACGACCTCCTCCGATACCACCACCACTACGTCCTCCCCATGCGGCAAGAAGCGAAGGGAGAAGCACAGGCGCAGGAGGGTGATTAGACCCGGCAAGACGGTCGTCACGAGGCGCCGCAAAGGAGGCAAGGAGGCACTCTTCAATAAGTTTATATAAGGATGAAGAGGGAAAGGATCAAAGAATCAAGAAGATCAGACCAAATGATAAATGGACCCCATGATAAATTAACCTATGTTGTAGACTTAAGATTTGTTATTAGATGCACTTAAAATAAAAATATTGTATTTGTTTCCAAAAACTGTGATGTTTCAGTGACCGATTGATAAGGTTTTATCCCTGTTGTCCCTGAGTGTCACTTATAGATTTTTTTTGAATTATACTTGTGTTTGGGTCATTCGATATCACATTACGTATTTGGTCAACATTTCTCCTCCTATTTCTATAAACTATAAATATTTATCTCGTTTTAACGCCATTTAAACAACTGCGTCTATTTGCATACAAAGTTTTTTTATTTATTTATTTTACTTTATATGGAACCATATTTGAACAGTAAACCATAATTTAAATCTTTATATTCTAAATTTCACGAAATCAGAAATCCTTGCAATAATTTGTATGTTTGGGCAATGGTGTGTTTTTTTTCTGAGCAAACTTGTTTTATTTTTAATAATTCGGAAATACAAAATCCGAAATATTCAGAATGTGTGTCTTCTTTAGTTAATAATAATTTTAATGACTCTAGCTCTCAAGATGTACAAGATATGCTCGAAAAATGGGTTCTACCACGCCTCCTTCTTTCCCTGTCTACCCATTTGCAATAGTTTTAGGATAATAAAATTTTAAACAGATAATTTAATTTATATAATTTATTTATTTTTAGTAAGTATCTGAATATTAAATCATAAGTCTACTATAGGTACATATTAATATTGAGGTCCATTTGTCATTTAGCCTGGTATTCTTAATTCTTTGATCCTTCCCCTCTTCATCCTTATATAAACTTATTGAAGAGTGCCTCCTTGCCTCCTTTGCGGCGCCTCGTGACGACCGTCTTGCCGGGTCTAATCACCCTCCTGCGCCTGTGCTTCTCCCTTCGCTTCTTGCCGCATGGGGAGGACGTAGTGGTGGTGGTATCGGAGGAGGTCGTTGTGGTAGTGTCAGAGGCGGCGGTTGTCGTCTCTGCCGCCGTTGTCGTTGTCTCTGCCGCTGTCGTCGTCGCCGCCGTTGTCGTTGTCTCCGCCGCCGTCGTCGTTGTGACGGCCGCGGTCGTGGGCAATGTGGTATCTTGTCCTTCGGCCGCCGGCAGGTGGAAGAGGCACACAGCCAATAGGACACAGTTTAGTACGATTGTTGCGACTTTCATCTTACTCAGATCAATGGATGAATGATACTTTTCTGCTAAATTCTATCAGTTATATAGTAATTCATGATTATTTGCATTATTTCTACAGCTGGTTTCCAATATCAGATTTTATTGCTTAAATTCGAAAAAGTGGCACATTCGTTATTTTGATTGTGTGGATTGGCAAGCAAAATATATCCGGAATTTTTTGCTCGTATTATTTTCACTAAAATGCGGACAAGGGAACCGAGATGTTTTGTCAGGTGAAAGTAGATGTTGTTTATTGATATGACTAATGTTCTTAATGGGTAATTTAAAATTTGAAAATTGTTCTAGTTTAAAATAGGAGCAGGTTACACAATTAAAACTAGTGGGCATTATAAGTGTGTCAATCTTGAGAGAAAAGTCTTTATAGTCAGGATCTTTAAATAATTATGAGTCGTGAAAATCCAGCCGATTATGCTCGGTCAGTCTGTTGGTCCATATACCCATATGTTTAATTTATGATGCTTTTGTTAAAATGCAGATGGACGTGTGGTCGACTACATAAAGTCTATGTATTCATTATCAGGATAAGAGGTTTCGATTTTAAAAGTAGGTTCAAAATATATGGATTTTCTGTTTGCTTGTTGTCGGTATTACTTTGTATATAAATATTATAAATTTTCCGTAACTTATAGGACTATAGACTTGAAATTTTGAAGATAGATAGGTATGTGTAGTCGAGCTTAATACAAATACGGGTAAACCTGTGTCTTCTGAAGAAGTAGAACCTGCTTATGCATTTTAAACCGGAAAAACTTTTTCTTCCGCAGTTGCTGAGTACAATTTAACGAAGAATCAAGATGGTACGCATTTGAGTGTATGAATGCATTTGTGCGGATACATAGAAAAATGAGTGTTTCCTATTAGAAAAAGTGGTTGGCAAAATTGGTTTCCGTAATATTCATGTACTTATAGAATAAATATGCTCCTATTAAGTTAAAAGATAGTCTAATGAAGAATACACAGTATTCGTGTATAATTTTCTCACTTCTCCAATTTTAGTTCAAACTGAGTAAATAGGAAAGATTCCAACTATCAAAATTCGTATGTATGTCAATAATGAAATACATTTAAGACCCATCAGCAATTAATTCGCAGCTGTTCAAACATTGAAGAAATTTTGAATTATATATAAGAGAGGTTGGATCTAGAAGAAAATTATCATTTACCAACTGATCTAAGTAAGATGAAAGTCGCAACAATCGTACTAAACTGTGTCCTATTGGCTGTGTGTCTTGTCCACCTGCCGGCTGCCGAAGGACAAGATACCACATTGCCCACGACCGCGGCCGTCACAACGACGACGGCGGCGGAGACAACGACAACGGCGGCGACGACGACAGCGGCAGAGACAACGACAACGGCGGCAGAGACGACAACCGCCGCCTCTGACACTACCACAACGACCTCCTCCGATACCACCACCACTACGTCCTCCCCATGCGGCAAGAAGCGAAGGGAGAAGCACAGGCGCAGGAGGGTGATTAGACCCGGCAAGACGGTCGTCACGAGGCGCCGCAAAGGAGGCAAGGAGACACTCTTCAATAAGTTTATATAAGGATGAAGAGGGGAAGGATCAACGAATCAGACCAAATGATAAATGGACCCCATGATAAATAAACCCATGTTGTAGACTTAAGATTTGTTATTAGATGCACTTGAAATAAAAATATTGTATTTGTTACCAAAAACTGTGAAGTTTCAGACCGATTGATCAGGTTTTATATCTGTTTCTGTGTCCCTTATAGATTTTTAGTTATATTAAGGTCGCTCAATATCACATTATGTATTTGATCAACATTTTTCAAACGTCTGTTTTTGTATATATTTTTTTTCATTTCTGATATAGATATAGATATAGATATAGATATAGATATAGATATAGATATAGATATAGATATAGATATAGATATAGATATAGATATAGATATAGATATAGATATAGATATAGATATAGATATAGATATAGATATAGATATAGATATAGATATAGATATAGATATAGATATAGATATAGATATAGATATAGATATAGATATAGATATAGATATAGATATAGATATAGATATAGATATAGATATAGATATAGATATAGATATAGATATAGATATAGATATAGATTTAGATATAGATATAGATATAGATATAGATATAGATATAGATATAGATATAGATATAGATATAGATATAGATATAGATATAGATATAGATATAGATATAGATATAGATATAGATATAGATATCGTTTTTTATTAATATGACACTAAAATAATCATTTTAAAGAAATTCAAATTCATCATTTATTTTCTAAACAAATTTATGTAATATATTTATTTCAAGTGCACTGAATAATAAATCTTAAGCCTACTACAGGTATATTATAACATTGAGGTCCATTTACCAGGTGCCGGGATCAGGTTTTAAAAGCTTATTTAAATTAGTTGAAATTAACCCGATCTTCTCGATTTTCTTGATCCTTTACCGCCTTTGTCTCCCCTGCCGCCTTTGTGATGATGATGGTGTTCTTCTACGTGGCTCTCGCCATCACCCCCTATCTCTCCAATGATCTTGTTGATGAGCGCTGCTTTGCCTCCCTCGTGGTGCGTCGTGACGACCGTCTTGCCTGGTCTAATCACCCTCCTGCGCCTGTGCTTCTCTCTTCGCTTCTTGCCGCATGGGGAGGACGTAGTGGTGGTGGTATCGGAGGAGGTCGTTGTGGTAGTGTCAGAGGCGGCGGTAGTCGTCTCTGCCGCCGTTGTCGTTGTCTCTGCCGCTGTCGTCGTCGCCGCCGTTGTCGTTGTCTCCGCCGCCGTTGTCGTTGTGTCGGCCACAGTCGTAGCTACTGTCGTGGTGTCGGTGCCGTTGCTGGTCGGCAGGTGTGAGAGGCAAATGGCCAACAGGACACAGTTAACAATAATCGTTGTGACTTTCATCTTGATCAGAGAAGTTGATGAATGATACCTTCTATTCAAACTCAATCGATTTTATAGCTATGCGCAAATGTTGTGCAAAATGTATTCAGCTGCTGCTAAATTTTAATTTGCCAAAAATTAATAATTTAGGTTTTGCATATATCGACATTCGTTATTTCCGTCTGACATTTAACTAGTTTATTTAATCAGATGAAATTTGCAGGCAAACTTGCAAAAAGTTAATATTCTAAGTAATGCAAATATCGACACACTCGTTTTATAAGTATGACAATTAAATATTTTATTTGATCAGTTAGAATTTGCAATATAATTTGCCATAACTGAACATATCGAATCAATGGTAAGATTTGTTTTTGATTGAATTTATTTAATTATTAGAAACTATAAAAATGTGTTTATGAAGAATCTACTTTTTAGAGTCTTTTTCCTTAAGTTTAAAGACAATTTATTTAGTTGACATCGAAAATAAGAAACATTTACTAGAAACATATATCTAGATCATATCTTTATACTTTCGCCACTACGCATTACAAATTTGGAATATAAATAGGTGTGTACCCGATGGATATAAAATAATGACGATTAAATATTGCCCATTTTTCACTGGAAACTGAGTTAGGTAAGGCGGACTAACCGTTAACATGGTAAAGCGATTACAGTGCAGTCCAAAAATAAACCATCGATGAACCATTTATCAAAACTAATAGCGCAGCGATAAGCCAAACTAAGACCATTAAGGCCAGCGTCTAAGATGAACTGACTAACCTGCTTGCCCTTTGCCCTTTGGTGTTGCTGCTGCTGCAGCCAATTTACAATTTATCGTTGCATTAATGCCGGCATCAAGAAAAAGTCGGTTCAAACAAAAAAAAAATTGCAAACGTTTCGTAGTACACGGACGTGGCCGGCAGCACACTTCGAGGCTACTTAATGAACGAAAAACGACGTGCAAATTTTTAATTGCATACATGCAGGCGTCGAGCAGTGGACGGCCAAAGACTGAATGAGTGTGTATTTGTGTGAATGGAGTGTGTGGCTGTGAATGCAGCTACGATTGAATAAATAGTATATTTATTTACAGCGTTTAAAAGAGCATTTAAATGCGACAATTTCATTGTCGCTCTTTATGAAAAATGTGTATACGCCGCATATGTCGCGGAATACTTGCATTTATTAAATTTGTACTTTAAATTCTTGCTATTATTGTTCTTTTTTTTTCTTTAATAACAATCGTTCTTGTGTTCAAAAATGAAATTGATTTTACATGTTTATGTGCACAACATTAAATTTTTGGCCCATGAAAATCATTTTAATTATGCTCTTTGTTTTATGACCCAAAAAAAGTAAACTAACGCATAATCATAAAAACAGAAATTTGGCAGCGTTTTATAGGCTGTCGCATTATCTGTGAGCTGCTCTACCCAAATCAAGTCAAACAAAACAAAATGAAATTATGCGGGCATCAAACCATAAATTGACTTTGCCCCAACAAACAGACAAATAACAAAAGGCGAAACTTTTATTTTATTCCACTTTTCTAAGTATGTTTGTGTGTTTTGTAACTTTTACGCATGCTTTGATCTCACGTATTGGGATTGCGTGTGTGTTTGTGCTCGTGTTTGCGCTGACAGGAGGAATCGAGAAGCATATGACGTGTCCTGCACCAAAAAGTAGCACACAACAAATGTTCGAAAATTAAGCTGAGTTTAACACCTCCGAAGTCCTGCAAAGCACATGCCAAACAATTGCATTGAAGCGTGAATAAGTTTATGTGTGAGCGACTAACTGTGTGTGTGTGTGTGTGTGTGAGAGAGTGTTTGCGTTCCACAATCGGCTACTATCTGATACCTTGTGCTCGCTTTGTATTGCTTTGCTTGGCAGATAGTGCGTATGGGTGATTTTTGCCCCTTAGTTTTGTGTTCTTGAATGTGCAGTTATTTACTTAACTCTCTCTCTCTCTCTCTTTCACTCTCTCTTTGCTCGTTCTTCTTAACTACCTCTCTTTCAATTTATCATGTGTGGCCTTCCACAGTTTGGCATTTCTTACGCACGTTTGACTTTTGGGCATCGCTTAAAGTTTGGCAACAAATTTCGTTTGCTTTTGTGCGAAGCCTATTAAATATCTATTAGGCACGCTTAAAACTTTTATCTTATTCTCATTTTGATTTTTTGAACTGACCTACCGATTAAAAGGCTATTTGCAGCATTGTACCGAAACAAAAAGTGATTGGCATAAAAAATTCACGCAGGCATTCCAAAGAATTTTTGCATTTGGAAAGTCTCTTAATTAACTTACACAATTGTTAAATGCATTTATTTTCAAAGAGCACGAATCATTATTAATTTATTGAATTCTGTTAATGTTTCTGCGGCAATATTAATTGGCAATTAATGCCAACAACTGTCGGTATAACCAAATAACAGATAAAAGCCTAGCTCTATATTATAGAGAGAGGGCGAAATAAGCTTTAAAATTCACGCATGTGCTTAATATTGGATATACGGATATAATAAGAGTGTTAAAAAAGGAAAGATAAATATATATATGTTGTCGATAATGCCGTGTGTGGAATAAAATTAAATTATATCATAATTAATTTGACGTATGCTGAAAAGATTGCCGTATTATGAATCAATTCAGCAGCCGCATAAACTCATTTCAATTAACCAGCGCGCTGATTGCAAAATTCAGATATAGAAATTTAATTGAGTTTAGAGAAATACTTCAGAACAGTTTCTAGATTTTCTATTTGACTTACTCAAATAATGTATAATCTGTAATATATAATAGAGTGCCAGAATTAGCCATTAGTGAAGGTCATAAATTTAACGCTCTGCTAAACATATTAAGTGGGCAACTAAGACCGGCTTCTCCAGCCATAAATATCAATAAGCACTCAATAGAGCGCAGGCAGCTTCTGCATCCTTCTGCTCCTTTTCCTCTTAGTCCTCCTGCTACGCCTTTATATGAGGTAGAACGGGCTTTGCTTTTAGCAACAATGTCAGCCATTAAGACTTTTAATCACCATCCCAATGTCTATTAGCAACTGCAAATTGAACGCGTAATAGTGTGTGAAAATAATAATAAAGTCATCCAATCCGCAATCAGTTTGACACACACACACACACACACACACACACACACACGCAGACATAATTATATTTTGTGAGTTTTAGCTTTGTTCCTCTCGTGGGATATAAATGCACTAAACATGGCCATAACTACGGTTTCAGCTCATGGCCAAAGACCGTAATTTTCATGGCTTATGCCGAGCTGCATAAAAATAATTATACATAATTATACAAAATGTGCAACAGTTTTGGTGGACCACAAAAAACTGCTCGCTTAAGAGGCATTTCATTTTGATAGTTTTATGAGTCAAGTCTAGTCAGAGCAACTGCAACGGGTTAACTAAATAAGTTATTTTTTCACTTGATAGTCTTTTTAAAACAGAATTTTATTTTTCTGCGAAACTGCAGAAGTGCAATTTCATTAGCAGTTCTATTTGACTTGGCTTAAATTTATTAAGCGTATTTGTACTAAATGCTTCTGATTATTTGGTATAGAAATTTTCTACATTCAAAATAAAAATTCTCTCCATACAGCTTTTTTGCACTCTTGATGGCTTACCTTAGCTTAAACATGTCAACGATAGCCGAGTTAATGGTCTAGATGTCAATTTTAACCATTAGCTTGGTCTTGAATCTCACTCACTCATCTCATTATGAACATGTTACATTAGGCCAAAGCTATCTTTGGTTTAAAAAATCGATGGCTTCAAAAACAGTCTAAAGAAAATACTTAATATTTACACTTTTGTCTTAATGATAAATCATGGTTCTATTCAATCAGAATTAAAAAATTGAGCGAGAGATATTTTGTATAAAAAGTCGCACATAAAATATATTTGAAATTAACCTCTAGATATATGAAGCTTATATTTTCAATTATAAATAACAAGAAATTTCAATATTCAATCAGCGGACAATTTTATTTGGGACTCAGTTAAAACCAGTTGCGAATTGTAAGCACATTTTATATTTGAGTGAGTACGAATTTAAACAAAATATACAAAAGTACACATATGTAGGTAAAAATAATTGTTAATTGATTTCAGTAATAAAATTAAATTTTTTGCTTTTCAGCTTTAAGTTTGTTCAATTTTCATATTGCGGTCTCTTATGAAGTCAGCTTTTTATGGCAGCTGGCGTAAAATGCATTTCTTTACATTTATCTCCGGAGTTTCTCCGCATGCATACAATTGCAAACACATACAAACAGACACACGCATGCATTCAGAGGTGAGTTTGCTTCAGTTGCGCATTCATGTTCAAGTGTACGCATCTGAGTCGCATTCAGGGCTCAAATTTATTCATTCCAGCAGACAGGTTGCTCTAATTATGCATGTCATCTTCATTCGAAGCACGGAAGCTGCTTTCTGCTCCTTGCAGTAGGCTGTGGTTGGTTTTAAATTTCTGGCATTCTCATACAACTGTGCGATAATAAAACTGACAAAAGTAAAGGAGCTATCATAAAGTTGTCGCAGTTAGCATACAGACCAGAGAGAGAGGGAGAGGGAGAGGGAGAGGGAGAGGGAGAGGGAGAGGGAGAGGGAGAGGGAGAGGGAGAGGGAGAGGGAGAGGGAGAGAGAGAAAGAGAGAGAAAGAGAGAGAGAGTGTAAGCTGACCTCTTGCTTAACAAATAGAGAAAGATTAAATTTCTGTCATCTTTAAGATATCTCATAGCTTAGCCTAGGCAATTGTGTATCTTATAAATTGAAATAAAATGTTTGCCATTAGTTTATATCTAAATTGTTTCAATTACAAGCAATTGTCAATGTATTTGACATGAAGTTAAATCTTCAACTTTTTCAAATTGAAAATTGACAAGCGTGTTTCAATTGCTTATCTTCACCGTTAAAAATATTTCAAATTACATCCCGGAAATATCATCTCCTAAGGGAATACTTTATTTGCTCGTGCTGCTGTGTGGTTTTTATATTGGTGGGCTCTAATGCTCATATGCAGCATCATATCATTAAGAAATTTAAAATCTTTTTATATTCAGGCAAAGTGAGTTTTTACGCCTGCTATTCGTGGCCCAAGTAATTAAACAAATGTATTTCAAGGATTGTTTGAGAGCATTTCGACTTCTTTTTTCTTATGCGTACGGGCATAAATTATGACTGGGGCGTGGCTGGTTGCTGTGTGCATAAATCATAACACTAAGAACAGCAACAACAACAAAATACGTGAACAGGAGAAAACAATTTGCACATAAAGCACATAAAGCATTGCCTGCCTTTAGGCCTCTTACAGAAGTGTTTTTTATGCGTCGCAAGTTTTTTACTAAAGGAAGAGAAATACCAAATAATTTATTAGCGCAAGGAGGACCACTCATTGCCACATTGCCACATTGCCCTTGTAAAGCCTGAGAGTGTGCCGCTTGTAAATCAGACAAAGTCAATTTTGTGGCAACGCCTGCCGCTTGCCACTTGCCACTTGCCTCTTGCCTCTTGCCACGAAATGTTTGGGGCAACTCAATTAGAAAATTTAATTACGCTGCAAAACAGCTCAACATTCGCAATTGATTAGGCAATTTAATTGAACTTGCTGTCAGCTAAATATTCAATACATTTAAGTAAGTCTCTATGTTCATCATCATCATCGTCAACATCATCATCGGCTATAGTCAATGGCATCTGAACAATATGAGAATCAATCAAAAGAACGCCTTCAGGTACGAATTCAATTCTCTTGAATCATTCTTCACGCTGTCAGTTTTTCACTTTTGATGCGTGTCAAAATGAGTTTTGATATTTGAAATGTGGCGAATCGATGGAGTGGGGGGCGTGGTTGGGGCGTGGTTAATCTTGAGCCGAACGCAATGTTGGCCATTTGAAGTTGGCCCCTCCCCTCGCAGCGCAAAGAGAAAAATTCGGCTTCAGTTTTATGCTTATTTATTTATGTATTTTATGTGCGTAAACTGTTAGCCCGAGATTCGGGCCTGGCTATTGGGCTTATGTATTAACAAGCAGGCTGCGCATTTGATTGATTAGCTTCTGTTCTTCTTTTCGATTCCGGCTTAATAAGACCCGGCCAAGGCGCTTGAAATTGATTTTGAAAATAGATTGGACAATGTTAAGGCGCTGTTATGAGAATTCCGAATGAAGTTTACAAAGGGACTGAAGGTTTTGTTGTTCGTTTGATGAAAGAGGCCTTTTATGACGCCGTTGCTCTTTTGCTTGGTTTTAATTTAAATTTTAAATTGCATTTCATTCATTTCTTTTGCATATAATTTGAATTAAAGTCTCCTATGTTGAACCCTCGCCGCCTTTGACTTCAACCATCACCCTTCTCAGCGCCTACCGGATAATTAAGTTATGCAATTAGACCCAATTCATTGGCCAACAAAGCAGCTTGATTTAATTTTACAATAAGCAACAAAGTGTAGCTAAATGCCGTAGCCATTCATAATTTGCAACCGCGAAAATTCCACAACAAATTGTTTGAAACGCTCTTTGGGTTGACCTTGCCCAAAGTCCGGGTCAAATTTACCTTATCAATCAGGCCGTGACGCCAGCATAAACTTGAAGAGCCGTAAGTAGATGAGGGCCAAGGCAATGGTCCCTAAAATTTTCGAGCCGCTCAATCAAGCGCTAAGCCCGTAACAGTTGCTAAGACCCTTTGGTAAAGTTTATTTTTTCCTTTGCACCTTTATCTTTTTGTCTTGGCCACCTTTTGACTTTTGTGTGCGATACTTCTGCAAAGTTTTTGGTCCGTTCTGCGGCGCTAATTTGTTGTTGCACGTGGTTCGGCCCAAATGGAGCGCGTCATTAGTTGGCAGCCTCCTTGGCCTCCATCTCAGAGTTTGATTTCCCCGCCCACTCACGATTTATTATTAATTGGCCGCAAGCGAAAAGTTCGCCTTGCCTATTTGTTTAGCAAGTTGTTCGGGCCAACATTTTGCCAGTTACGTGTTTTTCAATTATTAACACTTGTGCGGCAACATTTCTTTTCACTTAATTGTTTAATATTTTACAGCAATTTTAGGTTGCCGAAACTTCCGTTACGCGCTTGTTATTTGCATAAATACTGCATAAATAATTTCTATTTAATTAAAACTTTCCCCGTTTCTGATTGCAGACGCCAACAACATACAAACTCCTGAAAGTCATCATGATTGACGGTGAGTTTCTGCTCAAATAGTTAATAATATACTTTAATATTTTAAATAAATGTGCACCAAATATTATGTATAATAAAATTATAAATTATAATAATATTTACTTATTATAAGTCTGCCAAATATGTAAAAAAGATAAAAGTAGGTTACACACATACACAAACAATTTTGTATAGTTAAGCATTTTATTTATATAATAATTTATTTATTTAAGAAAATGTGTTTTTAGATTCCATTGATGAACTGATTACATTATTTATATTTTTTGTATATTAAGCGATATTTTGTGAAACCAATTTCTATTATGTTAATCAAAGCAAAATAGAACTACTTAGAAACAAGTGCTGGTTAATATCATATAATACTATTTTAAATTTAAGTTTATCTAGTAGTATTAAGTGTTATGTAACTGATTTTTACAAATGTGTATTAAAGGAAAATCACAGCAAATATAAAAAATTGTTTACACACTCGTTTTCATAGAAATGATGAAAATTATACAAACTAATTTAATATGTTTATTAAATTATAACGCTATTACATTTTTTATTTCCATAGATTTTTAAGAATATTTTTTACTATTGAAATCAATTGCAAACATTGATTCACAGTTCAACTAGAAGGCATTGGTTAAACGAGAACAATAGCTTTTTAATTGAAAAATGCTTCACACAATGTAAATAAATGATGATTCGCATTTTAACTAAAAAAGTTAAATATTAAAATTAAATTAATAAAATATGCAATTAAAATCAATATTTAAAATTAAGAATAAAAAAAATGTGTGCGTGTAATTATTATTAATGCTTGCCTTATTGGAATTTAATTAATTTTGCCAAACATATTTCAAATAGATGGCATTGTTTAAAATTTAAAACAAATTCACGTACACATACACACACTTATATACTTATGTCAACATGGGGGAGGGAGGCAATAGAATTAAAGCGACTTTAACTGCGGTCGCAAATCGCTTTTAATTGTAGCCACAGCCGATGTTGTTGTTGCCCAGCTATGCATTAAATAACGCTCAAAGCAACAACAAATGTGTGCACTTAAAAGGCAACAACAACATGTATTGCATTTAAGCGGATTTATTTTGGTTTTATTCCTTTTCACGATTGTATTTGTTTATGCTTTAATTTAGCATTGAATATGCAAGCCGCTAACTACAATCTGTGCAGACACACACATGTGTAGCCTAGCCACGCCCTCCACTAGACACACACACTCACACCCACTAACAGACATCAATTGCCTCATGCAAACAGCAGTTGCAGCCATGCCTGGCTTCTGGCTTCACTCTGGCCTTTATTTTGTAGCATACTTTTGCGCTGTTTGCATTTTGTTGCCTTTCGCCGCAGCAGCGCCAAAAGAAAGCAGCGGCAGAGGCAGAATGGAAAAAGTGCTTTGTAAATACGCAGCCAGTCGAGTCGTGTAGTATTTAGAGAGGCGCAAGTGCCTCAGCCCCAACCTTAGCTCCAGCTCCAGCTCCAGCCTCAGCTCCAGTTGCTGTTCCTATAATTGTGACTGGATATATGTGTGTGGGTGTGTGTATTTGTGCCCTGTTTGCATGGTAGCGTCTTTTTATGAACTTGTTAACAATCTAACGACCTTTTTGCCTGCATGTAAGCTTTTATACAACGCTTGTTGTTGCTTTTGTGTGGCTGGCAACGTTTATTCTAACCGGGCGAATCATATGTTTGTGCATAACAAATATTTGCTTACTTTTGGGCGGCTCATGAAAATAACATAATTTGATTTCGAGGAGAGGATGTGAAAATGTGATTTAAGCACACAAACAGTATGCTTGAGTGTGTGTGTGAGTGGTCTCACTTGACATCAGAAATTGCTCAACGAATTTCGTAGTATCAAAATAGAGAAGTAAGACGATATTTTCACAAAATAATTATTACAATAAATTTTAAAAATTATGTGACATATTTTAAAGCATATGTAAAAAAAAAAAATGTTGCCTAAATATTTCCTCTCTGCACAATGAAAAAGTTTTCACAATTGACAATGTTTCTGTTTGGAATTTCGGTCCAATTTCAATGTAGAGCATGTTCGAGAGTGTGTCCTAAATGCTACACGAATATTGCATGAGCCTATGGCTGAGCAGCGCCTAAAAGCATGCACCACAAAAGGCAAACAAACAACATTTGTTGGTTGCCTGTTTAAAAGTTCGCAACAACAAGAAAAACAACAACGACAACGACAACGACAGCAAACTTGACCGGCAACAACAACAGAAAACTCATTAATTATTCATAGTGTTCAGCAGCAAAGTGTTTATGTGGCAAACGCTGCCCACAAAATGAACAGCATTCCGACAAGGACACACGCACACACACACAAAAGGGACCCAACAACCTGGCACCGAAACAACAACAACAACAACAAAAAAAAAAGACTAACAAAAATTATGCAAATTTTACTTTTTCTCAACATAAAAATAAACTAGCTGCCGCAACCAGCAAACCTCTTCGCCAGCCCTGAACACAAAATTGACAATATTGTTAACAGCTTCTTTTAGAACGCAGCTGATTAGATCGAAATCGAGCAGCCGCTTCTCAATGGAATCAGGACAACCGTTTGTTGTCCTTGCTGCTACTACTGCTGCTGCTGTTGCTGCTGATGCTGCTGTGATACACAACAAATCCTTACGTGCTAAACGCACATTTGAAAACAGGACATTTGCTGTTGCTTGTCGAATGCCATTTGTAAACATTGGGCGGCTGTTAATGGTAAAATTTTAAAGCTTTTCTGCTTGGACTACACGTACGCATGAGCTTGTATATAAATTTATTTGTGCGTGTGTGTATGTGTGTGAGTTGGCGTGCCTATATGTTTGTGTATTTGTATGTGGCTTTTGTGTAAATCGTTATTGAATGCCCAAATTTCAAATTGCACCCAGGGCGGCAGTTTGTGTGTTTTGCCTGTAAATGGACAACGCTTGGGTGTGTGTGCGTGCGTTTGTTTGTATCAGTGTGTGCGCTTCACCGATGATGATTTGTTTTGTGATTTGAATGCAGCAAAAGGATTTTAGTTGATGTCCAGCACTTGCGTGCATTTAAGTGCCAATTGGGGAGTAATCTTCAGTGCGGCCACTGATGTATATTTCCACTTTACAATAATATGCCTATTGTTGAATTGATGAATCTATTTCCAACAAATTGAGTGCTTCAGTTTAGTTAGCAACAAAAATAGAAGTCTATTATGTATATACATATACATTTTATTTATTTTTGAGTAAAACACATTCATTTTCACATCAATTTAATTCTTTATAGGTTATTATTGTGGCGAAAATTATGATATTTTATGATTAAGCGCTAAATGCAATTAAAATGTATTTTTAAAATCTACTTTTGACTAATAAATAATATTTTTAATTATTGAAATACAATGTAATTTATTTTTAGACAGTGCAGAATAATGTAATTTGTGATTTAATTATTTAAACATAATAAATGATTTCCTTTTATTTTTGGTGTTATTTATTATTATATAAGTTTTATTTTTTGCTTGCATCTTTTATATTTGAAAGTCCCTTTCTTACATATATGTATATAGATATTCAATCTTTATAAATATATAAAACTTTTACAAAATTTTACTTTTATTTTTTGCTTGCATCTTTTATATTTGAAAGTCCCTTTCTTACATATATGTATATATATATTCAATCTTTATAAATATAAATAACTTTTACAACATTTTACTTTTATTTTTTGTTTGCATCTTTTATATATGAAAGTCCCTTTCTTACATATACATATGCATAAACATATATATTCAATCTTTATAAATATAAATAACTTTTACAACATTTTACTTTTATTTTTGTGTTTAAAATTCTTAAGTTAAAGTTTTGCAATTTGTAAATCCCAACTATTTTTAGTTGTTTGAGTTTGAGTTAGAGTTACAGTTAGAGTTAGAGTTGAGTTTGTTTATTAAGAGAAAATGTGTACAGACATATATCAAATCAATGAACATGTCTGTCATCAAACGAAATGTGAAATATATTTGTACATAGTTTTTGTGGGCTGGCGGCCATCAGATGTTAGAGAGGACGGTAGGTAAACAATAGTCACATTGATTAGGGTCAGAAAATGTTGTTTGCAGCCCCAATCAGATTGTGGGCAAGTTATGTAAGCTTCCATATTGTCAAGTCCTTTAAGTTCGGCCACAAAATTTGCATTCGTATATTTGAATGGGTGAAGTCCAAGTTGTTAAACAGCTTTTAGTTTGTCGGGGCTGCATACATTAGGCCTGTGTAATACGAAACTGTCCTCTATCTACATATTTTGACCAAGACTCGAAACTATAATAAAAACACTTTTCTTTTGTGCTCTTCGTTTTGTTTGCATTGCCACTCACAAGTTATAAATTGCTTGTTAGTCCACTTTTGACAGTTGTGTTTCAAAAGATTTCAAAGATACACACTTACACACACACACACATGCATCAAGATTGACTTGCTTTAATATTAAGAATTCAAATATTGTGCAAGTTTATCAGAAGTAATGAAACAATTAAATATTCTGACCTCCACATGTGTGCGTTGAATGAATGTAACTCTTTAATCCACTTATGCAAAAATGCATCAAAATTTATTTTGATATTCCATTCGTTTTATTTTATATCATAAATGTTGTTGGGGTCATCATTTAATTATAATTTCTGCAATGTGCAGACATTTCGTGACTCTATTGGCATTCAGGCCTGGCACACAAACTCAATTTAATTCAATTGGATTGAATTGATTTGGGATACATATCTGGGCTGGGGACGTTGTCCAAACGTGCATATCGAGTAACTTTCTTAATCAATAATTTCACACAAATGCAAAGAACTTTATACCCATTCGCTGCCATCGGCCGCATCGGGTATCCTGTTACTTTGCCGACATTCGCACTCATTTAACAATTTCACGCTTCGTTTAAGAACCGTGAGCGGCAGCATTGAGAGGCCTTGGGGCACGAGTGGACTCGCCGTTTGCGTTCTGCGTTTTCGATTCAACCAAATATCCTTTTTATACACAGACATGTATATATATATATATATATGTGTATATATTTGAGGGTTTTTGCATCAAAAGTTTTCGGGCAAATAAAAAGGGATTTGCATGGTTTCTCTTAGTTAACCCTTTTCGCCCGGTGTGCGCTCACAGTTTTACTGATAACCCGTCGACATGCTCGTTTTCTAGTAGACATCGTCCTCGTCTTCGTCCTCGTCCTCGATGTAATCCTCGTTCTCAACGTTGACGCTTGAGCGCGCACAGTTGTACCCAACGGAAATGATGACATTTCGTCCAACTTTGTGCAGTCGCATAGAAATGCGGCAAAAGCGTTGTCTAAGGTGTCTAAGAAAATGTAAAGAAAACATTTGCGACGGTTGAGAAAATGAACAATTTTCACTTGCCGCCAACTGCGGGCGGAAATTGTTGAAATGCTGCGGCGTTTTGCTCGTTTTGGTCGTTTTGCTTGGCTGCCACAAAATTGAAATTGTGGCCAAATGTTGTCGCCATCATTTTTATTGATTTCCTTTACACACTTTCTTTTATTTGGCTTATATTCTTTTACTTTGGCTGCGAGCGGAAGGAAGGTAGCAAAACGTTATTATCAATTATCATTTATTATTGTTGTGGCATTTTCCTGCACAGTCGATTTGTGAGTTTTCCTACTGCCATTATTTCCTCGTTGACTACTTTTGTTAGCATCTACTTTTTATGTACATACACATATATATGTGGCATACTAAAAGTGTAGAGAATAGCTGAAATAATATTGATGATCAATTTTATTTGTGTCGTCTGAATGGGAACTGTTTTTATTACCTTACAACCTTGTATTCTTTCTCAATATGCTTTTTATATTTGCTCCACCATATCGATAAAATAAAAATAGCAAAAAAAAATAATTTTATAAAAAATGGGTAAAAAAAATAATTTGCATCGGCCGGGAATCGAACCCGGGCCGCCCGCGTGGCAGGCGAGCATTCTACCACTGAACCACCGATGCTTGTGCTTCAAGGCAATCAAAACATACTTTTGACAATTAATTAATATTATTATTATAATAAGCATTGATATTTCTCAATTTAGCAAGTCGAAATCTATTAATTATTTACATATTTTGTATTTCTTTTTAATTACTTAAAATAATCAAAATTAAATAAGTTTAATAATAATTTTTATTATAGTTTTAATACTAAACCCAAACTAATTGTAAGTCAGTATCTTTAGAAATAAATATTTATTAATAGCCGAAATATCAGCTGATGGCAATGGTATTAGTGTAACGGATTATTTATTATTTATTATTTAAAGTTGTTTATGTTGTAGGTATTTAAGTACTTTTCTAACTTTTGAAATGAAAGTCTAGAAGTGGCAACAAAGCTGGATACAGTATAATACTTACTGTAAATAAGCAGGCTAACATAATTGCACTTGACTCAGCATCACACACACTCACGCACACACTCGCACTTATAAAGCAATGCTCGCTGTTGTTGTTACCTAAGGGAAACCCTTCGTACTTTGCCAGCCGCAAAGCTTGCTGCACTTTGTTATTATACGAGTATTCAAAAACAATAAAGTTTGTGTCATATGCAGCATGTGGAGCGTGTCGTTGGGTTGTGTTGCATAACAAGCCGCATGCAGACAATAAAATTATATTGGATGTGCTTTTAGAAGTTGCCGTAAGATATAAATGAATGTCAACGGGACGAGGACAATAATGAGTGCCTCAACGCAAGTCAACTGAACTCGACGGGCCAGACAAAGGGACCACAAAGTGGCTTTAAGGCACAGTTACAAAGAGACACTTGCCGCTGCAGTTAAAGCTGTCTGCAACTAAAATAATACTTGCTCTATGTATTCGCAAAACTTTGGACTCTGGCAAATGAAAATTCGCTGAGAGCGCTTAATTGAAAATGTTTATTTATTCTAGTTGCTTGGCTAACTCGATGTGCAAGTTTGGGTGTGTGCGTGTGTGTGCTCGACAACTCGATAACAAAAACAACAACTAGTTTGCGCTTCTAATTGAAGTGGCAAAAACAAATAAACTGATGATTGGTGGCACGAACCGCAGGTTGTTCAGAGAAATGCACCCACCTTCGCAGACTGCTGACTAGTTTTGAAAGTCATTGGCCTTTAACAATCATAATATCAATTTATTTACAACTTATGACACGTATTCGCATCGTACCTTGGGGACTAACCCACTTAACCAACGTTTCACTTATAAACAATATCGCAATTGGCGCAAACACTTTTCAAAAGTCCTTATCCCAGCCGCTCAGCTCTTCGGGCGGCTCGTAGTCGGTCTCGACGCCCAGCGGCATGAAGTATTGCAGGTCTGTCAGGCTCTTCAGGGATCGCTTGATGGGCGAGGGGAGTTGCTTCTGCTTGAGACGATTCCAGTCGAGGCTGTCAAACCAGCTGTGCCGCTTGATATCGGCAATTCCCTTGCGCTGATAGCCCAGTCGCTCGGCGGGCAGCTGCTTGCAGAGATGTCGGATTAGGTTCTGCGCGGACTTGGGTATCCGCGAGGGCATGTGAATGACATCGATGCCGCTGAGGATGTTCTGATAGATTTTGACTTGATTGACGCCGCGGAAGGGCGTCTTGCCCACCAGCAGCTCGTAAACGAGTATGCCCAAGGCCCAGTAGTCCACGGCCCGATCATGCCCGCGATCCAATATAATCTCCGGCGCCACATACTCCGGAGTGCCGGCGAACGTGTTTGTCTTCTCGTTGGGACGCACGTACTTGGCAAAGCCAAAGTCCACCTGTCAGACACACATTGTTGGCTTAGTAAGCATTCAGGTGCTCCACCTGTAGTCGACTCACCAGCTTGCAGTAGCCATCGCTGCTGAGCATTAAGTTCTCTGGCTTGAGGTCCCTGTAGATGAAGTTGTGTGTGTGCAGAAAGTCGAAGGCTTCCACAACGCAGCCCGTTATAAACTTGGCAGTCTTATCATCGAAATACTGACGCTTTGACATGACCGTCCAGACATCTCCGCCCATGCACGCCTCCATCAGGAAGTACACATACTTGTCATTGCGATAGGTGCGGTAAAGTCTGAGTAGATGAACGAAGGATGGATTAACAGGTATTATAGGGTATTATCATTCTCGAATTGGGACTACTTACTGCACTATGAAGGGTGAAGCGCGGCACTTGATCATCACATTCTTCTCATTGTAGACGTGCTCGATTTGGTCCTGCTTGATCACCTCGATCTTCTTAATGATCTTCAGCGCATACGTCTGGTTGCCGTGTGTGACCAGATCCACGCGTCCAAAAGCACCGGAGCCCAGTGTGGCCACCTTCTTCAGATCCGAGATGGCAATGTGGGTGTGCTCGTTATCGAACTCGGCGCTCCTGTTGCTCGTCCGTCCGTTCTCCTTGGCCTGCTCGTGGGGCCTCTCGCTCAGCTGCCTGATGGTGCCCAGGTAGCTGATGAAGGCTCTGTAAAAGAGGAGGATCTTATAGTAGAACCATTCTCTTAGGTCTTCTGTCTGCTCACTCACTCTCGCTCCAGCTTGAGCACTTCGGTGCCGGGTGCATCGGCATAGACGCTCGCCTGTCGAACGTCCGCGTTCATCAGCGCCTGCTCTCCGAAATAGTCGCCCCGCTTCCGCTTGGCCACTATCTGCTCCTTGCCAGCATCGTCCTTCTTCTTGATGGTCACCGTGCCGCCGCGTATGATGAAGAACTCGTTTCCCAGCTCCCCCTCGCGCACAATACAGCTTCCAGTCTCGTAAAATTTCTGCGATAAATTTTAGAGTTTTAACAGTCACATACAATATTAATATATAACAGATTAAAATAGGGAGAAACTGGCAATAATTAATGGATAACTGGAGCACCTACCCGCTGCAGCAGATCGACGACTTTGGTGAGGAGGCGCTCCTCGAGCTCCTGCAGAAACGGAGCCGAGCGGAGGAATTGCAGATTCTCCTCGCGCTCTCTGGAACCCGAGATTAGCATAATGGCACGAAATGTTTCTCGCGTAATCTTCCACACTCGTGCATCGGTGGCAGCTGCAAAGGAGTGAATACATACAGAATTGTTACCTAATCTTAGGGATAGATGGAAGGATGCTCACCCTTGATAGTTGCTTTGCGTGGCGCATTGTAGAGTATTGCCAGTTCACCAAAGACGGTGGCTGGACCGAAGTTTCCGACATGCTGACCCGCTTGTATTACATCATAGTAGCCCTCGGCGGAGACGAAAATCTCGGATCCCTCGTCATGCTCATTGATGATGTAACTGTTCTTCTTGTAGTTGGCTGGTGCCATTGCATTGATGACCATGTCCTTGCGCTCTTTGTCCATTAGATTATTGAGGAAATCATTTCGTTCGATGGCTTCGAGTATGAGATTGCGTGTACTATTCGAAGGGAAGGGAAGGGAAGGGGCAATGACATAAGGATGGGACAATCAAGCAGAGTTGTTTACTCGACTTACGCTTCGTCCTTTGCATTAAATTCGATTTCAATATTCTGCTGCACGGGCAAATTCGGTCGCACATAGATGAGACCCCCCTCCACACGCTGTGTTTTGGTCCCTGAGCTTCGACTGCTTTTGCTGCCACATTCGCTGTCCTCCCGGTGGCCCATTTCATCCTAATTGATGCGGTTGATTTCGAACAATAGCCCAAAAACGAACCAAATAAAATCAAACATCGGGTTATTTAGCTGTTTGTTTTTTCGCTGTCCAATCTTTTAATTGTCAACTGAAATTTGTGGTTATTTGTTGACAGTTCGCGTTGAGCTTCGAGATTAGCTAAGGTTTCTTTCCACGCTGATGCTTAAATGGAATCTCGTTTATTTCATTTCGGTTGAAAAGGGTCAGAAGGAAGCCACTAAAAGTTAACACCGCGAATTAAACATTTTACGAGTTTCAATAATTAGCTGAATTGTGTTCCCGCCAAAAGCTGCCTATTAAATATTTACCTCCAATTGCAGACAACTGAAGCAGCATTTCCGGTTCGGTTGGGCTAATAGAGGGGTCACAGTCGCTGCACGTAGGCGGCAAAAAGGATAATAAAAGGATGGCGATTTTCAAGGCGCAGCATCAGCCAAAATTTAGTTGTGGGATAGACAATTCGCTGGCTCAGCAGCTGTTGGCAAGGGGGAGTGCTTGGCTACAGGTAAGAATGGGGGGCCATATTACTGTAATTGAGCAAGAAATTCCAGCAGCTGCATCCAAGCAGAGAAAGTCGTGGAGAGATAGAGACAAGTGTCCAGCGTTATGGGGTGAGCAACAGTTTTATCTGTTGCCCGGTTTTGTTACCCAAAAGTTAGAGTTCATGTCTGTTGCCAAACAATTAACATTTCGTTTGTAATTAGTAGCATGTCGAGGAGTCGACTGCCCCCTCGATCCCTACGAATGGCTTGTATAATAATATACAAACTTTTGTTCATGTTTTGCTCTTGCTCTTTTTTGCCATACGACTATTTGCTGTGGCAGGAGGGGATTATTTAATTAGTAATGAGTACTTAGTTACTGCCACGCCCAGGTTAGCAAACTTCTCTCACAGATAAAATGTGCTGCACATTTGGCTTGTGTGTAGCACGGAAAAAAGGCTTCGTTTGGTTGCATCTGTCAGTTGCATTTAACAAAGTTTTGCATTTTCAGTGGACAAACCTGCTTACTGGCGTTACATACCAGATAATACAAGCAAATATATGATGCTAGCTGATAGAGGGTATTCATATCTATTATTATATTATTATTATTATCGAAAATTATTAAATATTATTATTTCTGAAAGTGTTCATAAGGAGTATTTTAATAAAAAAATGCTGGCTTTTTTTTTATAAATATATCAAAGTTTAAACTTTATAGTAGATAGCTAGAAAGCGAATCTGTCCATTGTAGGAAAAGTCGTTTAGCACAGATATAAATTGTTAAAGATCGACTACGCCAAATCGTGGCTACTATATCAGTATAAGTATGAAAACAAGTAAGAAAAATCTAGTTGAGTGTGCTCGACTAAGAGATACCCTGAACCACTACACGGCGATAGCGACTAAAATTGTACTGCAGAGCAACCGTTGCAAGGCTATACCTATCTTAGAAAATGAGAAAAACTAAAATGTGTTATCGATAACAAGAAAACGGAAAGAGTTATCGATTATTGAAAACAAACTATTTATACATATGGAAAGTTTAATACATCTAGTTCTTAAGATATAGGAAATATGAGCAGAAAACTAAAACGTGTTATCGATAACATGAAGACGGAAAGAGTTATTGATTATTCAAAACAAACTATATAAACATATGGAAAGATAGATACATCTAGCTCTTAAGATATAGGAGATATGCTGGAAAAAGTAAATCGTGTTATCGATAACAAGACAACGGAAAGAGTTATCGATTATTGAAAACAAACTCGATATGAGCGTGCAATAGGAGAACCTACAGACAAAATTTCAAGTCTCTAGTTTTTTTATTTGCTGAGATCGATAAGTTCATACATACGGAGAGATGGACTGACCAACGCATGGAGACAGACGTACATGGCTAATGCGACTCGGCATTGATCCTGATCAAGAATATATATATTTAATCGAATCGGCCACGCCTCCTTCTGCCTGTTACGTACATTTTCAAAAAAACATTATACTCTGTTTGATCATTTTAAATGGATTTAGGGCTTAATATTTGCCAGATCCATTAAAAGATTTAAGGTAAGGATTAGCAACAACGCAACAAACAATTTCATTAAAAACCACAATTTCTAGCTGAAACTTGCACAGGACTCAACTGGTTTATTACGTACTTGACTGGCTGCACTATCCGGGACATCCGCTGGAGGCACGACCTCCGCACTTCGTTTTTTGCGCAAATGCAGCGGTGTTACGGGCTTCAGGAGCTCCAGGGGCATGGGTGGGGGCGGTGGTATGTAAATGTCCGGCATTGTGGACACACGTCGACGTTGTCCGGTGGTCACCGGCTCCATGCTGGCTATCGTGCTTTTGGACCTTCTTAGATAATTGAGGGACACATTGCTGCAGCTCTTTGCGGGCACTTTTGGTGACGAGGCTGTCGTTAACTCCGCCAGGCGTTGTCCATGTTGGTCAGATGTTAATGTTCCGTTCGACAGCATGAGGCTGTTATTGTTGTTGTTGTTGTTGGCATCGTTGCTGTGCCAGGACAAAGTGTCGTCAGTGTGCTGCTCGGTATTTAGTTCCTGTGTATGACCAATGAAAAATTTTACATTTGCTTTTCCAGACGACGTTCCTGTTGGTGTGAATATCGAAGGCGTTGCTGTCGATGGAGTTTGGACTGGTTCATTGTCGCCACTCTCATCAATTATGCCATTCACATTTTCTTTGAGTTTTGACTCGCCAACCACAACATTGGCATTCGGCTCCAGCTCCAGCTCCAGCTCCAGCTCCTCCACTCCCCGTTCCTGCTCGTCCGTCCCATCCACATCGATGCTGGGAGCATCGGTTGGCAGTGCTGTCGGACGTCGTTCTTTGACAGGCTTCAATTTTGAATTGGTGCGTGTGACATTAATTGCACTTCCATTGGCCGCCCGCTCTCTCTCCCTATCATGGTCCTTTTCCTTCTCCTTCTCCTTCTCTTTATCGTCGGATTGAAGCCTGCTCAAATGTGAGCGAAACTTTTTTGGCTGCTGCTGCTCCTCCTGGAGCTGGCTCCCGAGGCTGTCGTTGGCATTGTTGCTAACGATGCTAGTGTTGAGCACATTTTCGGCCACAGCCTCGAGTGGATGGCCGGAGGAGCTGGAGCTCTGTTGTTTTAGGCGCTGCAGTTGCGCCTAATGGGACCCAGGGGTAACCAGGTGTGGACGTAAGCCCAAACATTTACAAAGACAAACAAAAGTGCGGGGTGCAAGTGGGTCCATGAGCATTGTTTGTGTTGTTGTTGTTGTTGTTGTTGTATTGTGTACATATTTACAGGTGTGTTCGTGTTTTTTGTTTTTTTTTTTTTTGGTTTTTTTTCGTGTTTGTTGTTGTTAGCATCATTTCGTTTGAAAGTATAAGAAACATGTGTGCAAATATTAATTGAGTTTGACAAAGACAAGCAGAAAATGGTTGGATAGGTTAAATGAGTGGCCGCCGGACCCATGAGTTTGTGCTGGCTGAAGTGCTTTGCAACAGGTTTGTTCTCACTCTATAGAGGAGTAACAGAAATAAAACACTCACCTCACTGGCGCTGGGGGTAATGATGGGTGAGTAGAGGGGTTTCTCCTCTCGTCGTATGTAGAGTCCGATTTGCTGCAAATAAATTGAGAGTTTGGTATTAACTATCAAAGTTAATCAGCTTGATTTTCATTTTTTTTTTTTTGAATGTGTGTGGCTGAGTGAGCTGTGCACAGATTCCTAAAAGCGGGAAGTCGAAGTCTAGGTTCACTTTCCGATGAGTTCATTCAAAATATTTAGTTATGAATATTTAATTTACCGTCAACTAATTTAATTGTTGTCTAATTAAAAAAAAAATAGAAGAATGTCATAAAAAAAAAAAGATTAATGTTTAATTTGTCAGCAAACATTTCTATTTAATAAATTATGCAAAATAATAAGTCAAAATTACAAAATTTCATTAAAAAAATCAATCGTTTTTCTATTTTTATTTTTGTATTTTAGCATTAGAAAAATTAGAAAAAAACATTTTTAGTTTCAAGATCAGCTAATTTAATGCTTATTTTATTTATTTTTCAATGTAAATTGAACATTATTATTTTATGAAGAAGAAATAGAATTAAAGTAAGAAATCTTGACTTCAACATATATTTTATACAACTTATTTTTCTTAAGCAAAAATATTGCATAATTTATTATTTAGAACTAAACGTGTGTCTTGCAATATAGATAATTCAGATTGGTCTGTCATACTTAGTTTTACGGCCCTATTCAAGCATTTCTGCTATTTATGGATAGAACTTGCCACAAATTACTTTAATTTGGAAAATTCCAGAGACTTATTGTAACTTAATTAAATAAATATCTGCAGTTGCATTCGTCACCCTGACCTTCAGCTATAAGAAATATAACTTATCAAAAAAGTGTAGATAAAAAGTTGCGTAAGTTTTAACTGACAGCTGGACTTAAACTCGACAACAATCTTAAAATTTATTTGCCGCTCAATTTAGCTTCCATTCGCTTTGAAACGCGAAATCGCGTCAAATGTCGGCAAGTCTCTGTTAAAGTGAAAGATATTCTCGTACATTAAATATATGACAGCTAAGAGAACAACAATTGCGCCGGCAAATGCAAACAAAATAGCAACAACAAAAAGAACAACAAACTATATAAAAAGGAAAAAGAAAATTGCAAACAATCTGTGAAAGTAAGCACATAATGCCGGCTTGCTTTCATTGACTCTCTGCGGGTGTGTTTCTGTGTGTGTGTGTAGGTGTGTGGATGTGTGGATGTGTGGGTGTGTGGATTGTGTGGGTGTGAGAGTGCGTCTGTCCGTTGCTTTGAAATCAATCTGCTGCTGACACTGCTGATAAATACGGATAGCCGTGTAGTTGAATGTCTGCAACAGTTGCCAGCTTATCCGCCATTGAGCCTCAATAAACAACAACAACAACAACAACAACAACAACAACAGTAGCAGCAAGAACAAGAGCAACAAATGGCCATTGTGCTGGCATTTGTATGTCTTTGCCTTATAAATATGTTTCCATATTGTCGCCATTGTATTTCTGTTTGGGTGTATGGGTATGTATTTGTGTGAGTGTGTGTGTGTGTGTGTGTGTATTGTCTGCGCATTAGACTTGAGGCAAATGTTTTTCATACTTGCGAGCTTTGCTCTTCATATTGCATAAAAAAATGTTCATTTGTTTGAATCCAAGTGAGGAAAAAGCATGGCAAATGGGCTTTTCCACACTTTTGATTCGATGACAGTTGAGGATTTATCGGATTGATTGGATTTTCATGGTATTTACTTATCAAAGTATTTGGCACATTAATTATAATTAGCAACTCGCATTTTATAACATTTCCCAGCAGTAATTAAATAATTAGCATTGTTACTCATCAAAATTTTCATTTATACGTATTCATTTATTTATATACATCTGTATATTTCTTAACTGTTTTCCAGTTGCATGTTGATATCTAGATTTTAACTTAGCTTTCAACTTTATCATTGTTTGCCCGTCTTTATTTACGCGCACGTTGTTCAAAATAAATAATACATGTTATTCATGTACCTATAGATGGGGTATCTATAGATATGTGTACACAAATATATAGATACGAATATGTATCTAAATATTTTTGTACTACACTCATGCATAGGGACTATTCATATTAATGCATTATATTTCATTGTTTCGAGATTCAGAAATTTATTACTATTTTTTAAATGTATAAATATAATATATCTATTAAATATAATACTATATATTCTTGTTTTTTAATTCATTAAACGTTCGTTTTAAATATTAGGATCTTCAATAATTTATTAGGAATATTAAAATGTATGTTAGACATTTTTATCAAAGTTTAATTAGGCTTTTAATATTAAATGCTCTACTTAATTTATTTGCAGCTTTTAAGCTGACTTGAAGACTGACTTGTTTGAAAGAGTATTTAAAGTTCGTTACCTTAACTTTTGTTTTAAGTTTTACGTTCACATTATTTGTGTATTTTTATTTGCTTATTTTTTCGTATGTTCGGTTGGTAAAGATAGAACGACTTTTATGAGAAGTAGCAAGAATTCTATTAAAAGCTTTGTTTTATGACGACAAAGCAGAAAAAATCTTTAAAAGAGAATACCTACTTTTCATTATAAAAAATGAAAATTTCAATCTTTATTCTGTCATCTACAGCAATACATAAATTACATTTTTATAAAACAATGAGATTTACGATAGCACAAAATATTTGCAAACAATAAAGTACATAGCCGGAAAATAATTAAAATACTAAGTAAAATGTACGAAAAATGTATTTTAAAGTTTCATAAAGTCAAGTTAAAATTTAAAAGTAAAGCATCTCGACTCGATTCTTTGCTTTAATAACCGTTACCTCTTCTTTTAATATTAATAATAACATTTTTCGTACTATTTATAACTTAATTAATGGCCAACATTAAAAACCTGTCTACTCCTTTATTAAAGTCGAGCTGGGGCTGCTCTTCGATTATTAAACAATTACTTTTCAAAATAGTTAAACGTTTCACTTACTTATAATATTTTGATCCAAATATTTTATTATATTAAAAATTTAAATGTTATGTAAAAAACCAATAAATCGAATTTAAGATCAGTTTGTGTTCATTTTTAGAAATCCGCTTCGATTGGATAACAAAATAAATTTAAATTCAGCGATCAAATCGGTTCAGAAATCCATAAAGAATTTTAAATATATTACAATTCAGATGGTGTTGCAAGTAGGGAAAGTGTTTAGAGACTTTTTCTTGCCAGCTTAAACTGAATTTAGAAGCATTTAAAAGTACCCTTAGCTAGCCTCCCCTTGGTTTGCCGCCCCCTAAATAACAGAGAGCCTTATCGTTCAATTGGCAGCCAGGCATGCAGCCAATAAAATATTCAAACCTTTTCGATACAGCAGACATGTTGTTGTTGTTTTTGTTGTTGTTGTAGGGCAACCCACAAGCCGCATAAATAAACACATGTCAATATGCAGGTCGCGTGGTTGTCTCCACTTTGATATGCTAATCAGCCTTAAACGACGACATTTTGACAGGTTTTCCGTTTTCCCACGGAAACCGAAAGAGAGAAGCCAAAATCTCGCGGAATTTAACTTGATATCGGCGAGTAGCATCGCCTGGAGGAATTGGACTGTGGCTCTGCCTCGATGCGAATCCCAGTGTTAATCGTTGCCTGCAAAGGGTTTGGCACAGGTTGCGCAAGTAAAAGTATATCAAAATGCTTAAAAGCCAACTTCCTCCAACGCCAACAAAACAAAGAACAAAAATAGTATTTTTGTTGTATTTATCGCAACACTTTCAGATGTCAAAGGCGATGCATTTATTTGCCCCGCGGGTGCTGTTTGTTTGACGACTTTGACTTTGAACTCCCTCCCAGCAGGTTGTTCCTGCAATCCTGTCGATCCTTATCACGTTGACATTCCGACAGCCCTAGCAGGCATCTAGTTTAAACAACGGGGCTAGAATGCCTCCATCCTTGGAATGTGTGTCTCGTTTGCCAACTGGAATCTGTTTGGGTTCGATTTATGCATGAGATTCCTAGTCGATACGCGTGCTTATCATATTTGCATATTTAATGTCGGCACATGTTTCAACCTGATGAAGTGACGAGATTGAAAGGCGAACGGCACAGAGGCCATGTTTGTAAATTTCGTATAAAAAAAAACACAAGTTGGAAGTGAATTTTATGCATTGAATCGATTAAGACTCAACAGGCTTCGAACATATGGCAACATATAGACCCTAAGACCCAGTTATTTCCAGAAGCCAAAACTAAGCTATCAACTATAAAAACATAGTAATAAAAGTATGCTTATATATACTTAGGAGTGTGTTAGATACGAGGTAAAATCGCGAAATTGATAAAAACTGCCACCGCCTATTGATTTCATTAGTTTGTTGATAAGCGAACATAATGTATTATAAATTAACAAATTCTCTAATTATGCTTACTTGCATTTTGTATACCCTTTCGAAGAGGTTGGATGAGATTATTTAACAGCTCGGTGTTATGTTATTAACATACACATGTTATCTTAAAGTGAATTTAAAAAAATATTTTTTGTATAACTTGATTTTAATACTTAATAATTTATATAAATTAAGCAGAGTGTTAAAGAAGCGGCGACTAATAGAGGTTTTTTTTATCTCTGATAAGGTATTTGAAAAGTGAACGTCACAGTTCTGCGAGTCGTTGATAAGGACAGCAAATTTGTGCCACACACGTGTTTTTTTTCTAATTTTTTTTGTTATTTTGTCAGCATTAGTATTTGGTTAACTGTTAAACCATTTGCTGTGCTTTTTTTTAGTTCCCCCCGCTGCCTAACTTAATTAAACACTTAATCAACTTATCAGCGCTGCTTATCGCCCACCACATGCACGCAACCAAGTGAATGTATGTGTGTAATGTGGTGTATGTGTGTGTGTGTGTGTAGATAGATTGCTCTCTTTCAGTAGCTGAAACTCACCACGGGGCTATCTTGTGTGTTGAGTATCGTGTCTGTGTTCTCATCTTGGGCAGGCGTAAATTTGTTTTTACTCCGATGATGGAAGAGGCGCGGAAAGCAGGCCATGTTGAAGGGTGTGGATGGGGGTGGGTGTGGGGGTGGGGTGTCTGTCGCTGCAGAGGTCACCTGCGTGGGGAGTCTCACACGTTGGGCGCTACGCTCGTTGAGTATTTAAGTAGTTGCCGTGGATCAGAGTGTGTGTGTGTGAGTGAGCGGGAGTGTGAGTGTGAAAGGGGGGAGGGGCGGGTGAGTTGTTTATTTACTGCCGCCTGCTGCTGTTTGTTGTTTGCTGTGGTTAGTTCTCAGCTACTATTTTAGCATATTTATCGCACATCTTTTGTGGCTGTTGTTATTGTTATTGCTGTTATTGTTATTGTTATTGTGATTGGTGCCTGGAAATAACGGTTTGCCGATACGTTAACGGGCCTTAACCTCTTTTTGATAACTGTTGCCAGAATTCTGATTTATTGCCCCGCTTTTAATTGCCGCTGTAAATTGGTTACACTCGGCTGCAATTGCTGTAACTCGCGATTTTCCGATTGGTTTTTCGCACTCACTTCGAACACTTTTCACATATCTGTTCGATTTTTCACTTCACGCTTTATCAGCCGCAATGCCACATATATACAAATATATATATATATATTTCTTTTCAAATTGATTAGATTTATGGCAGTCTTTTTGATTTTTTTCAATTTTATGACTGAAAAGTAGACATGAATATCGTTTCTTAAGCGATTGCTGGTATTTTTATTTTAATTCAATTATATCATTTCTTAATTAAATCGACAGTCGTTGCTTTTGTATTATATTATATTTAGTTATCAAGCACTTTTTCATGAGCTATTTATATATATGATTGTACAATGTTTGTCATCCATGTAGTGGCTAATTATGTAAAGAAAATTATTCTATAATTAAATTATATATGCTGGTAATCAATCTCAACAGTTGACTGATTAAAGATAAAAAGTAGTGCATGTAACACACAAATATGTTGAAATGGATCGAATGGAAACTCCATATCATGTGGGCCCCTTTTTCTGTTATAGTGTTGAATAATTACAAAAATTTGAAAATTCCTTTACTAACCTTTAAAAATCATTACTAATGTTAGCTTACTAAATCATTTAAAATTTGATTTAAACTCTTATGATTTCCATAATAAACTCACGAGTTGAACTTTGACCAATAAGTCTACAACTTTATAATTGCCACTACATGAAGTATATAATTGTACTTGAGTTGAAGCAAATGAAATTCAATTAGTTAAGGATTAAATTCTTAATTAACTTGTTTTAAGTTCCACGCTAACCCTTCAATACGTCGAGCACAGTCGCGTTTATCAGCGCTCGCACAACAGTAAAATGGAAAATTTGCTTTTCATCAGATATTTACGTGCTTTAAGCAAAAGTTGTAAAGTTCATAAATTTCACGCATCGCATCCAAATGGATGAGCTAATTAGCCAGGGCCCGAAGCCTATGCCAACGCCTGCTCCACCCCTTTGGCAGTTTTTGCTTGGGGCCGCGATGACTCACTATAGAAGTGGGTTTTTGTTTTATCGTACATCTCTTATCGTATGGAATGCTTAATTGTTTTCTATTTATGCGGGGGATTTCATTGTTTGGCCAATAGCTTTGGGCCACAAGAAAGGCTGCTTGGCCTTTTGCCTTGTGACCGTGAATCAAACTGGTTAATTTCCTTGTATCTTATCTGCTCAGCTGACCTTCTGGCCAACTGCCAGCCAAATTTTGTCTGATTCGTCCAATTTCCATGTATCTCTATCTTACTCTCTATATCTATCTTTCTCTCTCTTTCGCTCTGACAATATCGTTCTGCATACATCTTGCTACTTATAGATGATATCGGACTTTATCAGTTTCGTATTACACGACATCTTTCATAGATAACAGCGGGCGAACACAACAATTGTATTTTGCAAATCGAAAGCAAGAAAAATAAGAAGTTGTTTTTGCTTTAACAACCATTTGTATTTCACTTTTCTTGAAAACAATAACATGCCAAACGATCCGTAAGAGTCACGAGTCCGTCATTTATATTGTTTTATTGACATTTCGTTTTTTGCAGTTATCAGCAGAATGTTTTATTTTCTTTTTTTCGCTTTTCTTTAACTTTAGTTTCACTTTAATTATTGCCAAGCATTTTCACAAATTATTCGAAAAGTTCATCAGATAATTTTTTAAGTCTTATTTAGAGAGTTTTTTTTTATATTTTTTATTTTTTTTTTGCTTTAATACTTAACAAAAAATTGAGTTGTTTTTTATTTTACCACCTTTCAAATTGTTTTGTTTTAAATAAATAAAATATTTAAAGTGTAATTTATATTTTTATATATTTAACAGTTATGAATTGTGATTTGATTTTTGATGTTCGCTAGACAAATGCTATAAGAATCTAGCTTATTTCTTTTTGATTAGATATCCATATCAGGCACAATGTGATTGATTTGCAGGCTTGTTCCATTTGTTAAGTAAATACATTGGAATACAGCAAAATAACATTTGACAGCACAGATCAGGGTTCTAACAGCGACTGCGAGCCAGGGGCAGAAGAAACAAACTTCTTATCGAATTTACTCTACAAATTCATGGACACCGATAAGTGTTTCGTTTGGGTACTCGAAGCTCGCATTCACACTCGATTGTTTTTTTTAGTTGTTTCATACATACATATGTATATGTGGTTTTTGTCGCATTCAATTCATTCACTTTTCAACAAACCACTCGAAACGGACACGCCGATCGCTCATGGTCCAAGTGCGAGGTATTATGCAAACATTTCCGTTAAGAACTTCGCGATTCAATGAATATTATTTAAATAGCTTAATTAGGCACGTTACACGTTTCCGCATCGTTTGCCCAAGAAGTCACAACCATAACCTTTGTATATGAATAGCCACAACAACAACAATAACATCAATCACAACAACAACACCAACAACAGTTACTGTTACTTTGTGACTCGATTCGACGGACTCACTACCCGTACACCTGCCGCCGTGGAGGCTGATAACTCGACTAATTTAACGCGGCCAATTTAAATTGGCAATTTGCTCGACGCGCCGGCAGCGGCAACAACAATAACAACATCAACAGCAACAACAACAACAACAATAAAAACAACAACAGCTGAGCAGCTGAGCAGCCGGCTGGGCCCTGGGGTTCTTTATCGGTATCTGAGGTGAGGTTGAAGTGAAGTAGCAGAGCACTACGTTTAGCGTCCCGTTATCACAGGTGCAGGGTAGCGCGTCATTGTTTTGACGTGAAGTGTTTCCATTTTTTTTTATTTATATAAATTATTTTATTTACTGAAAGTGTTAAAATTGCGATAGCGGAGGATTAAATGATTACAAATTATAATATCATCAAAGAAACTTTTTTCAACTAGAACTTATCTTAAACTTAATGAGATTTCAATATCATGAAGCAGATGTTGCTATCTCTAAATAGGATTACCAAAAAGCCTGCTGCCTAGATTTAAACATCATTTCTTATGTTCTTATTGTGAAAATGTAAATACATCATTTATTATACAAAATGTTACAATTAATTTTAGAATTGGGGAAATAATACATTTATAAATAATGAAAGGTTGCTTTTGAAAAGTTTTGAATGTTTAACTCATTTTTGAAATAAAGATAATTTCTTTCTAAATAAGTTAAGTTGGGAGTTTGGTTTGATTTCATGTTTAGATTATAATACAAATTATTTTGGAATCTCAGGCTCAATTTTTAACAACATATTTGAAGAGGAATGTGACTTCATCTTATTATTTTATGATTAAATTAAAATATATTTATTTTAAAGGTTCATAGAATTTAATCATAGCGCTGCAGAGTCAAGAGCAGATGCCTAAAAGTATGCAATTAACTAAACACATTCGAATAGGTTTTACTTTGCATACTTTATAAAAGTGAATACGGTTAAATCTTGTAGATATATTATATATATGACATTCAGTATAAAGTGACGCTGATAACTCAGGCATCATCAGGCCGGGCAATAACTCCATAAAACTCCCTTGAGGTTTATACTATATTGTATATGCCTGCAGAAGTAAATTAACTTTTTTAGGCACGACGTTCGCTTGCCAAGAGACAAAAAATTATTCATTATGCTTAAAATGCGTAACTAAAGTAATTTAAAAGTAAAAATCGCGTACTCTCACGCACGCCGAAGGGCTGGGAGCAGGGCGGAGGCGCTTAGGGGGAGGCCTTGGGATTGAGGCCTGTGGGACTAGGGAACTGAGGTTCTTGAAGGCCTATGACTTTGCGTGCTCACATGTGTCAGGGTTGTCAGCTAAGACTTGCTCTTAGCCCAGCAGAAGCCTCTATGCCTTCAGGGCCCTAAATGTATGCACGTGTTACGACATTGTCATTTGATTAAACTTGTTAGCACACGAAGCATCAGCATCAGCAGCATCAGCAGAAGCAGCAGAAGCAGCAGCAGCAGCAACAACATTGGCAGCCAAAAAAGTTAAGACACCTTTGGCTAAGTTTGCCGTCTTCTTAAAGTTTAATGCGACGTGCGCAAAACAAATTGATGCCTGCTTTAAGGAGACAAGTAACATTTAGGCACAAATTGATAGACAGAACAAAAAGTCTATTTATTTGATATAAGAAGTTTTTCCAAATGCTGTCTTATAGCCAAAGAGTGACATTTGTTGAAGCGGAACAAATTATTTCATTTAGACCACACTTTTACTTCAAAGGGATTTATTTATTAAAATTTTGTACTTAATTGAGTTAAAGATGGGTTACAAATATTGCCTGATTGATAGACTGGCAAACGATATACAGACAGTCGGACTTGAAATTTATTCATTTATACAAACCTTTTTCTTACGCTTTATATTTGCTTAACTATTAAAACAATTGACAATTAGAATCTGCAAAGCAATAAAGTAAAGTATATATATAGTATATATAGTAAATATATGCCAGACCTGTGTTAAGGTCCATACTTCAGGAAGAACATTAAAAATACAATTTAAAGTTTATTGTTATTAAAAGCAGTAATAATAAAGGTTTTATAGTTGTGTTACGAAATGTGCATGAAATATATAAGATTTGACCAAACCAATATTAATAAAGATTTAATAATTATGTTATGAAATATATTATGTTTCATCTATGTTCATATTACTTGCTTCTGTCAGCAGTTTCAGTCGGCTTATATATAAGTTACATAAGTTCTTATTTAACTTCACTTCGAGGTATTTTTTGCTAAGCACAAACATTATTGTCAGTTGCTAATAAGCAATGTATTTACGTCACAGAGAGTTAAAGAATGGCAAAAAACTTAAAGATATATGTAAATAAGTACGAAATGTTGCCTACTTAATATATATATATATATATATATATATATATATATATATATATATATATATCTTATATATATAAATACACATTTTATTGCATTTTTTATTTCCTTCAAACACAAACACGTAACTAAACCAAACACACCTTTTTGTTTGTGCGCGTTAATGTATTATATAACTGATATAGTATTTATGTTAAAGATAGACTGCCCACAGTTCCCATTTTATCGGCCAACTCCCAATGTTTACTTGGCAAATGCCAACGCTCTTGACTGTCAATAATTTATGGCTCTAATGCTCACATGGCTTTTGTATGACATTTGAGCCAAAATGTATTTGCGGCTGGCTTTTGGTAATGTTTAATTTGATTTGGTTTTGTTTACCTTGTTGTCCTGGCTGCCACTGTTATATTATTTTGCATAATAATCATTATTGTTACTATTTGTTGACTGCAAGCTGCATCCGTTTTATTATGTAGCTATTCATAATATTAACGAACCTAATTTGAATGTGATTAGGTTTTCGATTTGATTTTTGATTCCATTTTAGACACAGATGTCTTTTTACTGAATGTTTATTGAGCGTAAAATGGGAAACTCATTATTTTGTAGATTGTTTATTTAATTACTGCATTCACTTTGTATCTCCCTTCTCTAAGAAATTTAATTCGGCAATTATTGATTACATTAAACAGCACACACTCATAAAATGTCTTTAATTACTGTAAGTGCAAATGTTGGCTACTAAACACGTTAACTGAATTAAAACTTAAATCTCTCACTCGAATAACTTTAGTAATTGAACTTATAATTTTGAGTAAGTCAATAGGATATCAATGTTAAGTGTTAATTTAGCTTAATAGCTGAAGGAAAAGCAAAACTTACCTTTAAGTAAATATACATATATTCCTAATCACTTCATTATCCTAATTCTGATTTGTTTTCATTGCTAGTACATGTTAAATATTAAAGGATATAATAATTAAAAATGTGTTTATAATTGAAACCAAATGAATCAAATTATATTGTGAAATATAATAATAATATACACATCTATAAGAATAATATACATATATCAATAATATATATAGTATAATTGCAATAAATCCTATTATTATTATTATAATATATCAACAATAATGAATACATACTGATATCTTATGATTTATTATAATAAAAAAAATAATATGAAAGTGATGATAGTTGTGATAATGATGATGATAATAGAAATATTATAAATAATTAAACATATAAAAATGCCAATTGATAATCATGACAATAATATTATCCACACATTATATTAGAATCAATAATAATACTAATAATAATGTTAAAAATAATAATAATAATAATCATTAGTTAAATAGGAATCTCCTTTCATTATAATAAATATGATATTATTATGGGGATAATTATGATAAAAAATCTTTTGTAAAACAAAACGCAACTTCTAATAATATTCTATAATGTTTTAAATTAAAATCAATAATAATAGTAATAATAATGTTAAAAATAATAATAATAATAATCATTAGTTCAATAGCATTCTCCTTTGATTATAATAAATATGATATTAATATGGGGATAACTATGATAAAAAATAATTTGTAAAACAATGATATAATGGAGATAGTTGAATGATGAAATATAATTTGTTAAACAAAAAGCAACTTCTAATAATATTTCCCATTAGCTTTTTAAATGCAATAAAGCCAACTTCCATACTTTTAACGCATTTGTCTTAAAATGCTGCTCAATAAAATAAATTCAAGCCACAATTGTTGAGAAAACCTATGCGCATATTTCCGCCTACCTCATTTATATGGATGTCTGTTTTTTAGGCCCTAAGTCTAGTTGGCCAAAGGCAAATCTGCCGGTAAAACCAACAAAAACTACAAATGTCAACCAGTTGAAGAGCTTTTGCCATTTGACGCTGGGCTTGGCTTGCAGGCAGATGCAGGAGCATCAACACTTGGACTGTCCAAATGAAAAACAAGTGCCAACAAAATATGGGAAAACAATTCGAAAGTTGACAAAGAAAAGCGCTCGAGTGCCGCGTAGAGTCAAGTCGATGGTAGCGTTTCGGGCCTTTGTTTTATGAGCCAAAACGCTTCACGGCGGCCATGATTGATGCGTGGCAATGCGCTCCATTTTTAGTGGATTTTCAAATTGCTTTTTCACGCTGACAGTTTACGATTTTCTAGTGTGTAAGTCCGGGATGACATGTGCGGGGAGATCAGCCGGAGCGAGCGGGATTGGATGAAACGACAGCGGCAGTTATTCAAATGCAAACGACAGCTGTCAAAATGTTTTTTGCTAAAAATTTCACTTCAACTCACATGCCTATTTCTTTCTCTCTCTCTCTCTCTCACACTCTCGTTCTCCTTCTCCTTGTCTCTTGCAGTGAAGCTGCAGTCGATGAGTGGCTGGAACGCAGCTGGATCCTTGTCAACTGAATGGAATAAGACGATTGCCACCGGAGACGACCAGGTCCAGCTGTAAAGGATTCAGTGGAGAAGGTGAAATCGACTTACGGAAAGTGTCAAAGAAAAGCCAAGTCAATGTCGCTGCTGACAATCGTCAGGTTATCAACGACATTGCTGCTGCTTATGCTGCTGCCGGCGGCAACTTTGTTATCAAATCAACATCAACAGCATCAGCAACAACAACAACAACAACTGCAGCAACTGCAACGACAACTGCAAGATGGGCGCTTCAAGCGTCAAAATAATCCGGATCAAAAGTTTTCACTGCCCGCGGTTCCGCTGCCACCTCCCCCGCCCTTTCCAGCAACCAAGCATAACTTTGCCCTGAACGCCTTCGCCATTGGCGAACATGCAGCTGGTGGCGGTTCCAGCCACAGCTTTAGTTCCTCCTCCTCCTCCGCCTCCTCTTCCTCCTCCTCGTCCGGCTGTGGCGGCCTGCTAAAGTCACGCTATGGCCACATTCAAACGCCAAATTTTCCCCATCGCTTTGCCACGCCCATCGAATGCGTCTGGATAGTTGACGCCTCCGAGCTGCCAGCCACAGCTCAGGGCAATGTCTCCATAGTCGTCTACCTGACCCAGCTCTATGTGCTGGGCGGCCTCAAATTCACGGAGTACATGTACTACTCGGACGACTTCAAAGTGCCCGCCCATCGTGTCTTCGTCCTCACCGAGGAGGATGCCACGCAGGTCACCTGGATGCAGTTTAACAGCCAGTACCTGGAGATCCGCTTCACCATGAGCACCGTGGATGGCACACACCTGCGTGCCCTCGACCGGCTGCTCGACGTCTACGGTTTCAACATCACCTACGAGGTGCAGCACGAGGTGAAGACCACCCAGTGTAATACCCTGCAGTGTCGCTTCCTGGGTAACTGTTTTGCCAGTGCCGACTACAGGTGAGTGGAAAATCTTGTCTAAATCAGTCAATAATATGTCGTCAAATTCTATTTGAAAGTATGCAAAATGTATGCATAATAATTCGTATATTTTAAAATTAAATCGATTTGATGCAAATCAACAGTTGTTTGCTTTTTATTATATACTGCAGTCCTCGATAGGTGAGTTGCACAAATGGCTCTGTCAAAAGTCAAATATGAGAAGAGCAGCAGGGTTCGAATCCCAGGCTAGTGTGTTTTGATTGTTTCTGTTTTATCCTTCTAGCCAAGTGCTAGGCTTAGTCGCCAGTAATATTTAAGAAAGAAAGAAATTATATATAAGTTCATACTTAAATACTTTAATAAGAAAAAGAATCAGAAAAATGTTCTGTTTATATTTCTCTCTGACAGCACAAATCTTTAGCCCAACCATCAAGTATACGCAAAGGTGGAAAAAGTGGTCCCCGAGCATTTATTGTAATGTGTTAACTATCGTAATGGGTTCAATGTGAAATCCAACTGCCAATCGCAGCTTTATTTTGCATGACCCAAAAATATTTGATCAATCAATCACGTCAGCAACCGCTGTCCGAAGCCCAACCCATAGTTCTGGCTAGGTCCTTGCTAGAAGCAAGCGAGCTACACAAATTCTCATGTATGTCAAACTCAATTGCCAAAGTTATTCATAAGGACCAAGCAGGTAGAGGGTAAGAGTGGGAAGTGCATCGTGTGCTTCTCCTGCTGCTGTTCCTTCGTTTCAATTGACTTTTAGCGTATGCAAACTTTTTGTACAGGTTTTTGTTGCTAGTTTTCCCTTTTTTTTTTTTCTTTTAGCCCGACAAAAATGTGTTGGCAATGCCTTTCATTGTTTGGGGTTTTGCCTTTTACACTGGGGAACAGGAAGCGGAGCACAACGAAATGGAAGTTATTTGGCAACAGCAGCGGCAGCAGCAGCGGCAGTAACAGCAGCAGCAGCGAAGCCAACGCCAGCCGCTGAAACATTGCAAAATGTATGGCTCCCACTTGGTTTAGGCCGAAAACTGAAAGCTAAAAGCCGAGTGCCCCCAAACAGTTGTACCGTTTTGCCAGCGCCGGGTTGTGAATTGCCAAAGTGAATCGAAAGAGGAAGAGCCCAACAGAGCAGTCGACGCAAAAGGCGGGCCAAGATTGATATGCAAACATTTAACAGTTTGCATGGTTAGCTGCCTGTGATTTTGGCCGCGCTGCGATTGCCGCTTAGTTTATATGCATTGACCGGAACCGAAAGCAAACTCAATTTTGAAATCGTCAGCCACAGCAGCAGCATTCGACGGGGTCAGCTGTGCACTTGGCGAAAAGCCGAAAGCCGAAAGGCGAAAGGCGAAAGGTCGAGAGGCGCTAAAGAACTGGCAAGCTTAAATATGCGTAGCAGCCGGACGCAGGTGCTGCAGCTTCAACACAGGTGAAGCATTGGCCCACTGGTGGCCACGTTTAGAGTTCTCGGCCATGACTTATAAATGGGCGGCACTGGCGCTAATGTGCGCCTAGCTGGCTAAAAGCAATATCATTTATGAAGGTTAAACGGAAGCCGAGATCCTTTCAAGGGGGTCAAACCATGTCGAGGCCTTCCACCAATGTTGGAAGAACACTCAACCAGGTCAAAAACTAATAAAACCGTCATCACTGAAGGTGTAAAGCTGACATTAGTGCCCAATTTTAACGGGTCTTTTATATATATTAATTCTGACCATCTTTCGCACTGTTAGCAACAAAATTATGAATCTGTAGAAGATTTTATCTTCTGCTTTGTGGACAAGGCTTCAGCTATGATTAATAGTTTTGGTAACATATTAATAATAATATACCCTTTAATAATTAGGCTAGTTATGTAAATCATTATTACTTTCTCTCTAATGAAACTAGAGACTTGAAATTTTGAATATAAGTAGGTGTATGGTATGAAATTTTAAGCTTATGGTTATATATCTACACCCAAATGGGGCGTGGCAGATCGGAAAAAACTTGTTCTAAGAGGTAGAACCATTACATTTTTCATTTGAGTACCAGAATAGCTTCCTTATAGATCTACAAAAAATTATATACTTACTTATAAACTATTTAAAATAGAAAAGAAACTAAACTGAAACAGAGTATATTGACGTCGGTTGGGCTCGAATAAACCGTTCTATTTGGTTTAGTTATCGGAGTTTGGAATAAGCACTGCAGAAGATCTTTTTTTATTTAATAAAGCAACTCAGTAATATATATATATATATATATATAAACATCCGTTAGTCGGACTCAGATAAATTACTATATTAGTACCTTAAATCAAAGATTAGACCAACACTTTGCTTTTTTCACATAAGTATGGTCAAAGTAATGTGATTAATTTCGAGACTAAAATAAATAAGATATTTAAATTGTATTTTACAAATTGCAACCAGTAGCCCATCTACAGGGTATCCATTTAATTGCCCTAAAGTTTCAGTCAGTAGAAGCGTCGTCAGACCGAAATAGAGACCCAATTAGCATAATAAACAAAACAGGCAGCCAGGCAGATCGAACAAATTGAACGATAGCTTTGTTAATTTGAATTTTAACGCTTACGAATTGGCCAGTTTAAAGGCAATTAACAGGGAACTGGCACTACAGTGGAACCACGCTATAATGGAGCATGAGAGAGAAGGCAAAAGCGGACAAATCAATTTTACGCTTTTGAGGAGTGGGTCAAGTGTTGGATTTACGAGGGTGACAACTTTTCAAATTAAAAAATAGAATTTGACAGCAATTTGGGCATGAATTAACGAAAAACTTGCGAGTGGTCTCTGCTACTTAGCATAATTAACATTAATTGGACGGCCCGAGGCTGCGTGTTGGCCTGGCTAATTGAATATTAATATTAATGTCAAAGTAAAAGCGAAATGTGCTGACTTGAAATTTAATATAAAACCGACAGCTTCCGATAGCGAGCATCAGCGAGCAGCAGCTGACGAGATGGAAAGCTGATGTGCCCCCAAATAGAATTCAGCGTGTGGCACGTAGCGCCAAACTCTTGCAACGCCAACATAATTAACAACTGGTGGCAAATGAGGCACCGACTTAGCTTTTGGCTACGTGTTGCCAGATAAAAACAAGACAACACTGCAAAAAATCTCTCTCATTCTTTTCAGTGTTGTGTTGTGTTGTGTTCTGTTTGTTCGTGTTTATCTGACAACACGTAGCCAAAAGGCAGGTCGGGTGGGCGTGGCCGCGACGACAAGTAGCTGAAGTTGTCGTCCCTATAGTTTATGCTACACAGCTGCCGTCTGTGGGTTGAATGTGTGGGTGCAACCACCTCGCCCACTGCCAGCTGACAGCCCCTAGTCAAAGTTCATCCCCCCAATGTGCTCATCCCTCGCATCAGCCGCGCACAATTTCTCATTGCATTTTTATGATCTGCGCGTTTTGTTAAGCAAATGTGAGAAAAAATGCATAACATTTCAGAATCTCAAATGGTTGATAAGACTCAAGCCCAAGGGGTGCGTCACACAGTGCGTATGCTTGACATCCTGCTTTCCTCTTTTGAGCTGTTTGTTTATTAATTTCACTTTAACTGCCAAGCTGGCAGCACTCTATCTCGGCTTTGTGTGCAAAATTTTAATAAGCGGCGTCAAATGTGGAAAATCCAACCCAACCAAGTCAGAGAGCTCAGGGTTGGGAATAGAGGAAAATGTTTCATTTTCATTTTCATGTCATGTCTGGGAGCGCACTCAAACTTAATGAATGCTCATAAGAGTCTTTCGCCACAGTTGAGCAGCGATTTAACGAATATCCAAGCATAAGACAAACTTTTTCTGCGCACTTTCTTCAATATTCATCAAAATATGAAATACTTCATACATAGTTTACTCGCCATACACTCTTTTTATAGCTGCCACCAATTGAAAATGCGTATAAAGAACGAATTGCACTTAAGTAAAAATATTTTAAAAATGCAGAAGGAGCATTTACCATAAATTTGACATAAACTAGAGAAAATAATGTCTGACAGTCTTAAATTCTCACAACTCTTACATAATTCAAATTTAAGTAAATATATTAATAATAACCAGCTGATAATAATCTAGGAATTTATACATATACTCGCGTTATACTTAAAAACTCCAACATAATTCAAATTTAAGTAAATATATATTGATTATAATTATAAAGTTGTATGCTAAGTTTCTATTTACGTCTAGAACTTACTTTTAGATTAACAGATACATTCTTTTCCAAGCTATCGAAATAATTGATGAATCAGAAGCAGCGCATTTTTTCTTATTTTTCCACATTTTAAATAATATTCATCACTTAACTTATAGATGCAAACTTTATTTTAATACTCTGAAGGCAAGATTTAAGAATAAAATTCTTAGTTAAACGGAATACATAATATATTTTAATTTTTAATTATTGATATTTAATTTTGAGAGAAGCATCTAGATACAACTATGTGTATATAATATATATACTTAAGCAAGTCGAATTTCATATGTTGCTCTGCAAATAATTTTATAAATTCATTTCGATGCTTAAAGAGAAAGCTCTCTTTGCATTTCCCAGACATTGCCGAGTTTTCCGCCTGTCCATTGCCCTTTTTGCCAGCTCATTACAAGTGTTTGGCAGCCAACTTCATTTTATTGCTAATAAAGTTTGCATAAAATATTCAAAATGTTTTGGGAGTTCGACGGGTTCCTCGACCGAATTGGAGGTCATCTGGAAGTTGGCACCACCGAAACTTCCGCAAGAGCCACCAGCAATAAGCCATAAACAATTGGCCAGCCAAATGGGCGGCTCTGTAGCTCTGCATTTTAATTTCGCAGTTGCCGCTGTAAATAAAATTACAAAAATATACAAATGAAAACTGTTAACGAAAACAAGCTCCACATCTCCATCGGGAACACATCCACAGCTCCACACATCCACACATCAATTTCTGCGCTTCCATAAATCTGTTTCACTTCACCGCAAAACTTCGATTGAGCTCCAACAAAATTTATGTTTAAATATTTTTACAATTTTTTCATACATTTTCACATTTTCACATTTTCCGATTTTTTGTCTTCTTCCTTTTTTGGGTTTGCTGTGGTCGATGCGTGTCTGTATTTTTAAGATGAAAATGTTTAATTGAAAAAGTTTTTCGCTTTGAGGCGTATCAAAGGGGATTTTTTATTGAGCCTTTGTTGGTTATATTTTGACTGCCTTTCTTAAGGGTAAGTTAGTGAACAGTTGAATTAAATGAAAGGATCAAATTGGAAGAGAAAACGAACGCAAGCAAATATATTTTAATTGAAAGAAAGACAATAGAAACTAGCTGAGTGTTAACAATGGATATTTTATTTTTATTTGTTTTATTTATTTGTTTCAATTTTAAAAGTCAAATTATTTTTTGATTGGATTGAAGCCAAACAATAGAAGTAGGACTTATATTAGTTCTAGAGAAGAAATTTCATTGTCTGAGAGTAAAGGTGAAATTCTTTAAGTACTTCAACTTGCAATTCAATTTGTGGGTTTTAATATATGTTATGGGATTTGCAAATTAAATTCACTTCATTATTGCATTCGTATATATGGACGTTTTTTCAATAACATTCTTTTTCGATAAGTATCGAGATAAAATAAAATATATATACATATTTATAAGAAGGCTTTCAGAACTATATATGTATAGTATTTATTGCATAAAAAGCTATAAGAATTTTGCTTGAATTTAAAATTTTAGAAATTTCCATTTTATAAATAATAAAATTAAGGATTTTGGATCTCAAATGGGAATTATTTGAGTTATTAAGCTCATTTCTTTTCATTATTTTATTTGTTTATTGCATTTAATATTTTATTATTATTCGATAAGCCAGCAGGCTATGAATTGTGATTTTTATTATTATTGGATACATTCGACAACATTGAACGTATTATTTGCTGTCCGTGCGGAGTCGGAGCTTTAACAAATATCAGAAGAAGAAGAGAATCAAAATTCTTAAGAACATGAGTGCATTATTTAATTTTCAAAGCTTACTTTCGGTTATCCTATTGTTAATCTGCACCTGCGCCTATGTGCGTCCGCTCTGTCCCGGCATCCTGGACCGGAATAAATCCGGGTTACGGCGTACTTTATGGAAACTGGCGCGCATTGGAGAACGGGGTTCACCCTGGGTTGGAGCAGCCTGTGTTATAATGGCACTCGTAGTGCTCTTTTCCAGCTGAGACTGAATTAAAATTGGTTAAAAGTATGTTATATAAGGATAAGTAAGACGATTTCTATGTGAATAAAGAATTGCTATGAAGTGAATAATTAAAATGCATTTTCTGGCAATCGTTTCCTCCGGGCTTTGTCAACTTTTACTCGAAGAAAGTTAACAACCTTATGAAAACCCAGTGACAGTTGCTCTTCCATACATACATACATACATACATATGTAATGGACTGAAAGTTGCAATGTCAAAAAGACAAAAAAGAGAAGAAGGGAACTTCATGTCGACTTGTCAAAGGCAGCTATTTATAAGCGAATCCTTGCCAGGATTTGGGGCAATCAGTGGCACTGGCCAACAAGGAGAACAACGGAAATTAGGCCATGTTCAAGTGGTGGCAAATTGTGTGTCATGCGGCCGGGGGCGGGGCAATCAATATGCAGCGCTTCGTCTCGGAGTTTTCGTATTTTTCGCATTTCATAACAAAAAGCGTTGCACGGCTGCAGTTGCAGCTGCCACTGTTGCAAGTTGTGCAAACAACCCGACAGCGTTAAATGAGATCAGGTTCACTGAGTTGGAGAGGGGGTAAACAAACAAGGGAAACAAGGGGCAGGGGCAGCAGCAGCTACATCCTACATACATAATAGCAAAGAGGACAATGTTGTGGGCGCTGCATGTGCAATGAGTCGCTTACATCCGCTCATGCCACATGCCGCATGCCGCATGCCACAGCTCATGCCTGAACTGTGTCAGTGTCATTCGCATGGCTACCAGCCACGTGTGCGTGTGTGTGTGTAAGGGAGTGCGTATATTGTTTGCCTTGTCAAACATTGTCATTCATCCAAAGTCGACGGGCAGGACCCGCCACCACAGCCAACCCCCTGCAACCCCTGCAGGTGATGGTAGGGATTCATTTGGGGTCTGGGAGGCTCGAGACCTTTGCATATTGCAATTAAGTTTTGTTTGGCCAAAATTTTGACCTGTCTTTGTCACATCATCTGACTGCGACTTGCCTCCCCCTTTCCATCTTGTCCTCTTAATCCCCTGCAGTCTGCTCAATTAAAAGTTTGGCCTGCTGCCCCTGAAACTCTTGTCGCAGTTTTACTTTTAATTTTCCTGCAGCTCTTACGATATGTGGCTTACCTGTGCAGCAAAGTTTCCCTTTTGGATGGTTTGTCAGCAGAAACTTCTTCTTCCAAAATAATTGGCTGTTGTTATTTGTGCAACAATTCTAGAATCTGCTTCTGCAATTGAAGTCTCTTAATTTTTGGAAATTAATTTTCCACCCACCAAGAGACAAAACCAATAAAAATGCTAATGTAAATTTATTTTTTTTAACAGCATTTTTTTACGATTGTCCGGCTATAAAAAAATGCTTAGCCGTAGGGCAATTGTTACAATCAGCTACATTTTATGCACTCTACGTACGGTCTACCCCTTTAAAAACCTGCAAACACACCCACGCACTCACACATACTCACTCGCACACACACACGCACAGATACAGCTATCAAATTTAATGGCATTTAATTTGATTGCATTAGGTGGAAAGGTAAGAAGAAAATATAACTGCCAACGTTTATTTTGCTAGCTTTTCTTTTTTTTCAGTTGAAATGTTATTTGTTTCTCCACAAACAAACACACACACACACACACACATTTACATTCACACACACACACGCGCACGCACAGGCAAACAAAAAACAGAAACCAATTTGCTATAATTTGCCATTTCGTTTCCTTCACATTGTGCTCTATAGGGGAAAACTCTTTGTCGCCCATTTGAACACACTTCTGTTTATCGAGAGCATAAATAATTTGTAAATTAAATGTTTTTTAAGGAGTGTCATAAATATTCATTTAGTTATGTTTCCGTTTGCTGCTTTTGATTCTAGTCTTCAATTCTCTATATGTTTACGCAACTCAACCAAAACTCCAACGATTTGTAATTCCAATTGCTGTACATATGTATACATATGTGCTCCATGTTGCGAGTTTTCTCCCCGCTGTCTTGGCTGTAAGTGGAGTTTCCATGAGATATAACTAGCCGCTTTTCATATTTTCTATGACTCTTGGCACTGCTCATGCTTTTTGGCGTTGAGTCAAGTCTGACTGTCTAACTGAAACGTTAGACAGTGCTTCCAATAAGCGGAACGAACTACACTGAGCGGAAAGTATGGTACATTAAATAGACAATATAAAGCTTAATTGATATGCTCTAATAACAATTTTGCTGTCGAGTGGACAAAATTACTTAAGATAAATGTACTTCATATTTATGCCATCAATGGCAATGGGTATATATTTCACTGTAAGCATTTGCACTGCACACTTTAATGGGTATCTTTGTTATTTGTAAAGAACGAGAAAATATTTTTGATAAAAATGTGCCTTAGATTCAATTTAATTAAAGAAATATCTGCGCATTTGACATTTCTTTGTAGCAGTCTTCTTTCTCTCAGTGTACAATTGATATCTAACTTGTCGTTAATTTTTTTCGTCTGCTTTCTGTCGCTTGGTCGTAAGTGCAACTAGCAGAGGAAATGTTGGCCGCTGTTGCAACTATGAAGACATGTTCATGACATCTACGCGCCATTGGCTGGCAGGAAAACACACACACACACACACGAACACACACACACACACATGTTTGGCTGCATGTGTCAGAGGAATTATTAGAGCTCTCTGCGATTTGCAAAACGCAGCCAAGCGACTGCAGCCTGCACTGTGGACTCTGCTGTCAGCATTTTTCGAGTGGCAGCCCATAAAAGTGTAACAGCTTTTGGCACGCAGTTTTAATTGTCGACCAGCATTTGAAATTTAAATGAATTTAAAACGTACTGCGAACAGCTCGAATTCGTAATCAAAACAACGCAGTTTTTTATGATACAGCAGTAAGCCGCCAGGCAAGCAAAAATACCAATAAATACGAGCACATTAGACGAGACTATGCGACTTTCAAATACCCTAGGGTGGAACGTGCAATCGAAATAATAATAAACAGCTCGGGCTCAATTATTTTATTTAGAGTTATATAATAGATACACATCAGAGCTTCATTGCTGAATTTAGAATAGCATTTAATTCAGATGTAATTCCCTTATCAGAACTGTAATATATATTAAAGCCATCTTTTTTTTTTTTATCTCGAACATATATACCCTTTCTGGCACTCGTTTTAGGAACAGGGGAAAATAATTCAAATCAACTTCGCATGGGAATATTTTTGCTTTTAAGTCCTCAAAAATTGTAAAAAAAAATCTTTAAAATATGCAGAAAAACTGCAGCATTCGGGAAAACAGCTGCAGGTGAATTTCAACGATTCGAAAAAAAAGACTCTAAAAAATATGAAAACCCGTCAGTAAGAGAAACGGACTTTCAAATTTTCAATGTCCTTTTTTTAATACCCTTTCAATAAGAGTTGGTTTGTTATTATTTGTATGCATAATAAAGAGGCTTAAAATATTAAAACAGTATTTTTTTTAAGTCTTTTAAATCGAAATAAATATCGAGTTTTAGAGGCAAATCTACTTTCTAATATGTGCAGCACAGCAAATAGCTTTCGATAGTGTATACTTAAAGCTGAATATAAATGTTGGCAGTCCATTTGCCAGGTACAGATTTCAGCAGATTTTAGCAGATTTCAGCGAGAGCTGTGCAGAGAAATGTGGCATTTATTTGGGGAAACGTTTCCGTCACAGGCGGCAGGACACACAAGGACGTTTTGCAGGAGACTTGTAAATGCAAACGCCGCAGATGCCCGAACACAGAGGCAATTAATTTCCGCTAGACAATGGCACAATTACTTATATACTTAATTCAAACAACAACAGCAACAACGAGTCGAACACGAACAACAATATCGAGGAGAAGAAGAAGAAGACAAGCGACACGTGTGTATGAGTGTGCCTGTGTGTCCACAACAATGGGCGTGTCCACACCGAAGCCATTTACTATGCATAGTACACACAAATATATGATGTATGGAGCTGAAGGCAAACAAAAGCCGTTGCTTAAAGCTGTTCAAATTTTGGCCGAAACTTCGGCTTGAAGTCAAATGGAACAGAATGTGCTTTAATGTATGCCTCACAGTCAGTGTTCGAGTGAGCAGCCCTTCAAAATAATTGCAACCTAATTCAAAATAGAACAATCGTTGGAAATACCCATTAAAACAGCAAAGTCCAAAAACAGATCGAAAAGTCCATGTGAAAGTTTTCCGAAAAAAATGCAGAAGGAAAAAGTTTTCTTGTCGCCTTTTTTTCGTGTCATATCCCGTGGGCACGTTTTGATTTTGTTCGGCAAAGTTATAGGCGTAGAGCTAAAAGTTTTCCTCTTTCGGTGCTTTTATGACCTGCGGCTAAGTCGGCGTATACGCAATGTGTAGCAAACATCAACATATGTTCGCAGCTATCAGCTAATGTGCATTGCCCATGGCCCTAATAACAGATCAATTAGTTTGTACTTTCTTTTCTATTGATACCCGAAAAAGTTTCACATAAAAGCCCATAAACTATTGACTGTTAGTTGGTGTAATTAAAATACATTTCCGTTTGTTATCTACCAGCAGCAAGTGATTATTTAGGCAAATAGAAAATACATTAAGTGCAGTAAATACGGCATATTTATCAGAAAGATTTTGAATGGTATTTAAAAGGAAAATGATATACTTTTCAATAAGAAAAAAAAATGACAATAAAAAAATTTGTATCATTTTAGTTCAATAATAATGGAAGAGTTTAACTAAATGTTATTAGACAATGTGTCTTAGATCAGATTTTAGTAGCGCTCTTTATTTATTTTAATTGCAATGCGTTAAACACAAAAAATATTTTAATTGAACTCTTTCTTTAAAGAGACAACCTAACTAATATGCTCTGTTCAGCTTGTAGAAGAGCATATTCGTTCCTATTCAATTAAATTTTTCTAATCGTTTGTTCTTAAATAATTGCTTGTAGGCTAATTCTATTTTATTTTAATTGGAAAATACTTATTTTACATAAAAGAATACAACAATTTGTTTTCTTTGCATAATTGCTTAAGTGAACACGAATTTATGTTGTGGCTCTGTTTATTTTCAGTTGCAGTCATGATCCGCTAAGTTGAACCTAATTAAGAATTTCTAATTTATATATTTTCATTTAAAATACTCGAATTGCCGTCACAGCTTTTGTTGCTGTTGCTAAACAATTTGCAAATGTTTCCAGAAATTAATTTCTGTTGACATGTGTCAGCGCGACAGCAACAACAATAACAACAACGAACGAACAGACAATGGACAACAAGTGCGATTGTTGGCGCTCGAAAAACGAGCGACAAACCGCCGGACAGACAGTCACACTGTCAGACGGACAGCCAGACGGACGGAGGGAATGTGAAATAAATGCGAAAAGGCTGAGCAATTATTTAACATATAAATGGCGACCTTTTTGTTTATGGGTTCTGCTTTGTTTTGTATTTTGTAACTTTAGCTAAACTCCGAACCCCAATTAAATTGTCAACGGGAATATTTTGTTAGCCTGAATTAATTTCTGTGATTCGAAATGGCGGAATGCAATTTGCATTTGGTCAGCCGGTTCCCAAATGGCAATTGACATCGCACAGGAATCTAATTAAACTGTTTTTCCCAATTGCCACCCACGCATCGATTTCACATACAGTTTCCATTACTTTAATAAACACTTGCATATTGTTCCATAGCTTAATCAGTCTTTTAGCCTGTCTGCTTTAATGAGCAAACGTAAGGACTGACTGCTGAAGGACTTCTCGACCTGTAAGCGTAATTACTCGTAATTGAACTTAATAAGTGAGCGACGCCTTTTCATGGCTACAAAATGACGTAGGCGGCTTCCTGCCACCCCGTCGTATCCTTGGCGCCAACTTATTTAAATTATTGCCTGGGGCACGGGCTGTGACCTTGGCATTTAACTCAAATGGTGCTGATATTTGCCTTTCACAATTTTCGCTTAGGCACGTTCTAAAATATTGAGAAAAAATGACTTTCATTTGCGCATATTCACATGTACTTAGCGTATATAGAAGAAGAGTCCTAAATCGGCACAAGGACATATAATTTTGACTTGTCAGAGAAACAAAACATTCAGCAAAATTGAGACTTATTTGAATTACTTACATTTTTTTTCTCTTTACAGCTCATATGCCTGCGAATGTTTTCCCGGCTTCAATGGCAGCGATTGTGGACATGGTCCTCTCTGCACGGATGCCCACACGAATATTTGCCAAAATGGTGGAATATGCAAGTAAGTACAGTCAACTCAAAACATGTTTAAGCATTAAATACTTAGAAAAACATCCGATATGTAAGATTAAAGAATACAGTTTAAGCATATATAATATTCTTTTAAAGTGAAATTTAATATGAAATTCAAACAAATATTGAAGTAGTTTTTATGACATATATAGACAATATAAAATGCAAAATATACGCCATATTTTTAATTTCCTAACATCAATAAGATTAAATATCTGTACATACGTGTATGCTTTATTTCACAAATTATTTCAATCTATTTAGAAAACGTATCAAATTGATGACCTCTTTTTTATTGTCATTAAACACCTGCGCAAACAGTTTCAATATTTATTTCAAACAAACTAAATTCGCGTTTGTTTCGAGTGCGAGAGTAGAGTTCACTAAATAAACGCATCCAAATTCAGAGGTTTTAATAAGTGCTACAAGAGAGACTCAATTTAGACAATTTGTTCAGTTGTTTCATTGTCTAGACCAACTGATGTTGTCCGGTTTTGCCCGGTCACAATTTTTTGTTAGGCATGATATATGTTATTTGTCTCCTAGTTTGCAATCATAGTATATTTTATTTGAAATAAAATAAAAATTAAGATAACTTTAGTAGAATATGTATAATATTTAGCTCATTTAATTAACTGTTATTAATTGTTTCAGGCACATTGGCGATGCGGCCATAACATGTCACTGTCCGGCTGGCTACAAGGGTACCAAATGCGAAATACCCGATATAATTGAGACAACACAGGGTAAGTAGAGTAGAGGGAAAGTAAACAAAATTTAATCGGGCATAACAAGCAATAATAAATTGAGTGTGAGTGGCAGAAAAACAAAAATTATAAAAATACACAGAAAAAAACGAGGAAGTCCGAGACAAAGAGAAAGAGAGAGAAGTGGAAAAAAAGCAGAAGTAAAATTAAATTAAGCATTTAAATTGCACTCGATGCCCGCTGCGAGAAATTCAGCTTGCCGAGTAGAGAAGAGAGCTCGCAGCGGGGTCATGACCCGCGACCCAGAAGGAGAATGTGGTATGTGAAAGGAGTATCTGTCATATTGCCAGACTTTGTCGCAGCATTTAATGTTAAATTGCAACTTCTCAGTGGCTGAAATTCCGCGCCCTTTGTTGACTTTGTTATGCAGGTGCGAAACAGCAACAACAACAACAATGTTTAGCAACTGTTAATCAAAAGTTGCTTCTCAGCAATTAATGTTTATTAAATTAGGTGGAGTTTTAAAGGGGGAGAAAATATTGAATAATAGAATGAAAGGTTGAAATTTAATACTTTTATAGTATTAAAATTTAAGGAGAATATTTAAATACATATTTAATTATACAATTTAAGTTGCAGCGTGTGCATTTAATAAAGACATATATAATTTGATACAGTAGCTCAGTTCAGCATTGAATATTATATCAGTGTTATATCTAATCTCATCTATGTGCATAAACAAATGAGAATTTGACAGTTTGATAAAGCAACTATTGCATTCACCCATCATGTGTCATAAGAACAGGAGTCCAACTTGTGGCATGGAGGTTCCCCTGGCAACATGTCTTCGGAATGACAGCGTCATCGAATTTGACATTGGCTTTTGCGAGCTCCGAAAGGGTCAGGTGGGAAATGCATGGAAAATGTGGGCCACAAAACGGAGCTTAGCTGGACAGATCGGGGAAGAGGAAGGCCTGGGTTTTCCCTGCGTGTGCTCGGAACTTGGCGTAAACATTTCTCGCATTTTTCATGCGCTGTAATGTCTCTTATTGCATTTTCCAAGCACTCGAGCTGGTGTGAGGGAAGCTGGGCTTTAGTTCTTTGTGTGGCTATGACAGTGCAGCTTTGCTGGCTGGGCATTATTAAATTATTCCACTTGGCCTGTGTTCAATAAAATTAAAGCACCATTGTATTATACTTTTGCATCTCAAGGAATTGGATGCCATTTTCAAACAAAGTTGTCCCACATACTTGTTCGAATTTTTGCTCTCGCCCTTGCTCACATTTTATTATTGGCTTTCAGGATGCATTGGAAATGCCAGCTCCAGTAATTGCCATCGTACATGCGAATTTGACAACAACGGCGGCACCTCCAGCAGCAGCTCTGGTGGCCCTCCGGGCTATTTCAACGTGAGGAGCAATCGCAATGCGGCACGTAGTGGCAAGACCCGCTACGAAGTGACCATGCGGCTGGGCGCCAATCTGACCGGATACTATCGCAATTCGGAGCGGGAGCAGTTGGCTGGCGTCATGGAGCGACAGGTGAGTGGGTTATAAAAGCATTCGCACATATAATGGAAAGCACTTTAAGAATTAGATTAGGATACTTGTAACACTTAACAGGCCCAGACAGGCAGGCGCTCCCTCCTCTTCGGTTCCCCTTGAGGCACAACCACCTGCCGACAGCTACGTGACCCACATAGATATATATACCTATATTCAGCAAATACATACACATTTATACATAGTGTGCACATTTACCCATTCACTCGGTTTTACTCTTGCGCGAGCTTTGAACGTGTTGATTCTTCCTTGTGCAACATTCGTAAAAGTTTAGCTAATAGCGATTAAAATTTCAATGAAAGACAAATAAATATTTTAATAAGATCATTTGTTGAAAAAGTAGGAAAATCATTTATAGTACGTGATCTGTATTTAGGGAAAACATTTCAGGTCTCATAGCGTATCCATTGCTATACATATCAAGGATCCGACTTGTAATTATTCTCACAGCAAGATTTCGACTGTCAATCTGAATAGGAAAAAAATAATAATAATGACAATGACAATGACAATGACAATGACAATGACAATGACAATGACAATGACAATGACAATGACAATGACAATGACAACGACAATGACAATGACAATGACAATGATAATGATAATGATAATTATTGCTTTGATTATTAATATCAAAAGAAAAATATAATTAAATCTTATAATTATACAATGATACTGATAATGATTGCTACGATTATTAATATAAATAGAAAAAATTATTAAATCTTATAATTATGTCACACTATATCTCCTAGTAGGGCACACCCGTCCAGTGTAGCCCGACTTCTTTATATACATTTATATAATATAATGTTAAGTAAATAAACAAATACATTTTTCTGCGTTTGCCTGCTTTTTATTACGTTGCAATGGCTCTGCAATATTCCTAGAGCCCACTTTAATTAGCCCCCACTCACAGATAAGTGACAGGCACTATTTATTTTCCCATTTTTTTCACACTCCATTAGAATTTACAGGCCTGGCAATTTTATCATCATTACTGTCCGACAACCGCAACAGGCAGACAACTTCAAACAGCTTCATTATGGCCCCTCGCCAGAGCTCCATTCACATCTGCATTAAGTACCAGTCAGTCGAAGGGGCGTGGCGGGGTCTGGGGGCTGGGGGCTGTACAGCGCTTGTATCTCTGATGATGACAGGCTGCAAGCCCCAACACAAAAATCACCATCAGTCAGCGCTGAGTGCGAGTCCTTCCCTATTCCCGGCATATCCCTATCAAAATATGAATTGCTACAGTCAGCCGGTTGACAATCTGGGCGGCGAGACGAGCATCGCTTGACACTTGCCTCTTGTGCGGTCAGAACTGGGCACAAATATTGAAAAAGATAAGGCAATATAATTTAAATAAATAAAATGTATAGTACTAGCCATCTGGTAAATCCCCGGAAATGACGTATTTCAATGCTTGTCTCTAAGTAATCAATTTAGTACAAATTTGCGTATTTATCAACTTTAAATTTATTTTTTAGAAAATTATTTAAGATTCTGCTCTCACACTTGGAATATTCTTTGTCGTTTTTTATCGTTTCATTCCTTTTATTTAATAAGCATACTTTTAATATAGACTAAATATTTCTTAATATTTTTATTATTTGATGTTTGTTTCCATTAAGATTAAGAATTTGAGAGAAGAGTCAACAAAGTTATGCCGGAAATAAAACTTTCTAGTAATCTGAAATATAATGCATAGTCGTTCCCAATATTTTAACGATTTATCATATTCTTTATTTGTATAAACATATTCAACGACAAACAATTGAATGTATATATATATATATGATTATCCTTTTGGTTAGTCCACATAATTCTGAGTTAAGTTGAGCTGATCCTCCTGGACCACGGAGTTGCCAGCCTGGCCGATGCTGTGCAGCATATTCCGAACCGCGCCTGGAGTGCGCTCCAATGAGGCAGACCACGGATTCTGCGACTGCGGCTGAGCATTGTTCGGAATGGGGCTGCCGGCACTGCTCTCCATGATGGTCGGCATGTTGGGCGCCAACGAGGCTTGCGTCTCGCTGCGCTCCTGCAGCGGGGTGAAGCTGACACCCGCATTGTCCCGCCCGTTGCCGCGGTTGAAGCTGTGTGCCGAGCGGGACAAGGGTCGCCAGCGATTCAGTTTCTTGGAGGGATGCCGTTGCACGGGCGGCGTTCGGCTGCCCGCTTCCAAGTTTATGGGCGTGTTCTTGCTTTTGGCCACGCCAGCCGATTGCTGCTCCAACAGGCGGCTGACCAGCTTATCTAAAATCTTTAGATCCACCTTCAATTGGGAATTTCGTATGGAGTTCATCCGACTGCCGGCCAAGCTGCTCGGGTTCGTGTGCATCGGATCGTCCACATGACGTTTATTGAGTCCAGCTATTTTGGCCAAGCGCTCAGTTAACTAAAAATAAATTGAGTAGATCAAAGTGTCAGGCATTGAGATAGACAAGAATATATAGGTGGAATAACAGGAATCCGGCTTAATAAGAAATACTGTTAGGTACTTAGAGCGAACTCTAAGCTTGTGCTCCACTAGATTATCTTTCAGATCAAATTTCATTGCTTTCGAAGTCGTCTGTTAAATTATATTTCGAAATATTTCATATTTTATTGATACCTAAAAACCAATCAATTTATTATTGATCGGCATACAGTTATCAAATTAATAGTAAATTCATTAAAACCTTTGATTCTTAGAGAGAGAGAGAGAGAGAGAGAGAGAGAGAGAGAGAGAGAGACAATAAGTGCGTCTATTTAATGATTTAATAATTAAAATAATTTAATAGTTTTAAAAGCAAATAATTTGCAGGCTGTTTATTTGAATTTATGCATACATTTATGCATTATCTAAGCCATGTTTTTATTTTAGCCAAGGAATTGAATTTTGTTGTTGTTTTTTTCCATGCACATAAAGAAAGGATGCCCTTTTTTTTGATATTTTCCATGTACATTAATACAATTTTAGCCTTTGCAAATAATAAATAAAGCATGCAATCGAAGTTAAAATCAAACTAAAATAATATAAATGGAGTTAGATAAATTTCTAAAATGTGTTTTGTTCAGCTTATCTGTAAAAACTCTTTTAAAAACGTTAAATTATATTTTTGAACAATAAACTAAGATTAATTCACTATAAGTTAGTAGTTTACATTCAATACAATCGCATTGTCTAGGATGCAATTAAGTAAAATATTCATTCATAGGTCAAAAAAAAAAAATGTAAGCCGCATGCCACATTCCGCATCACAATTAAGCCGAAAACTAACGAAAAATGGGAGTCCGGCATTGAAAGATTTGCAGCAAGAACTTACAACTTACGACGGACAAGAGGCTAACAATTGTTCCCATTCCCGTTCCCATTCCCATTCCCGTTCCCATTCTCGGAGAGCCGCAATGGCAGCGACTACCGCAAGGATTAACAACTGCGGCATTGGACAAAAAGCAATATATTTTTTGGCAGCTGGCAGGGTTGCCACCGCTACCAGTGTTGCCAGCGTTGCGAGGGCTGCTCGCTTGGCCGTCGAGCGGAGCGCGACTTTAATTGATGTTTCATTTCCGTTGCAAAGTGCTTCCGCTTTCCTGTGCTCGACATCCGACGTTTGTTTTGTGCCTCTGATGCACGCGGCTTGCGCTCAAGTTCGAGTGGCAGCAACCCGACAACCCGACAACCCGACAACCAGTCGAACCGTCGACCTGGCAACCTATTCACTAGTAATTGAGTATCAATGCGGTTTTAAGTGAAAAAATGCTTGCCCCTGCCACGCCCACATACATCTATCTCTACAGCTGCCCCTTAAGCCCAGTCAATGGCCAACCATTTCCGTTTGTAATCTTTTGCCTTGATTTCTCCGTTTTGTTTTGTGGCTTTCTCTCTCGCTCGCTGCTTCTATTGCTGTCTCTGTCCCTTTCAATTGCCTTGTGCTGCGTGCAAAGAGGGTTAATTGAGTTTTAGTGGCCGCGACTCACTTTAAATAGATTACAAGCCGTTCACAGAGCAGTTCCTGCTTTCCCCTCGTACACTCCTCGACAAGTTTTTCAAGTTTGTTTTGCGCTCTGATTCGACTGAGGCCTTAAATATTTGAAGCATATCTAGTCTGTCACTCACTCAAGTGCGCTCTCCCTCTCTCTCTCTCTCTCTCTCTCCCTTTTTCTCTCTCTTTCATCACTCCAAAATGAATTAATGTAAAAGTTGATTTGTGGCAATTGACGCTTGGATGCCTTCCCGGTTAACAGCAACTTTTAATTGGGACTTTCTTCCTTTGGCTAAACGGGAAATTACAAAAGTTTTTCTTTTCCTGCGAAGCGCCTGATTATGAACTCCCTCATAACTAAGCGTATCCTTAATATTATTTATGTTAGCAATCCAAGTCCAAGTGTCAGTGCATTACTTGCAAATCCGATGTATTCATCTTTCTTCTATTCTCTTACTATTTTCTTCAATGTGCCGTCAATACACTTCCTTATCTTCACCTTTGACCTATTTCAATTGTCACTCAATTTTCGTGTGAAGTCAATCTCCACGAGCTAGGTATCATCTATCAAAAAAGTCAGATCAGCTGCATGTTCCGTCTTACTTCGTGTAAGGATTCAGTGCAGTTGCTTGCAGTCCTTTGTTTTTGCTCTCTCTCTTGCCGCAACGACTTCATCTGGATGCACCATAAATCTTGGACGATTCTCAGCAATAAACAAGCAGTCTTCAGTTTTTACATCGCGACAAGGGCGCAACTGGGAGTTGACCTTTTCCTCGCAGTGTGCCACCCTTTGATTTATGGCGACCCCTCTTGGATTATATTCTGTGTGTCCTTGGAAGGTCTCGCCTGGCAGCTCTGAGCAGATGCTGGTGATAGTAGCCGCGACTGGCTTTTACTTTAAGCAATTGCCGCGGTTATCAACTAATGATTGAGGTCAGTGTTTACTGTACAGTAGTCACTCCCTTTTACTCGTAATTGCGGGTAATTTACTTTAAATGCTGTCTTACCCGAGGGTCGCTTACAATCTAACAAGGGACTTGACAAAGGCGATTAACAGATACTTATTGTTATTCTAATTGCTGTGCTTGCATTCCTTTCAGTTGGCTTTAACAACAGTTGTCATTAGATGTGTCTTCAATTAATTGTCAAGCATACCCAAACACAAGTCTCGGGGTCGTAAGTCAAGAAAACTTGTTTCTAACTCAAGCCAAATCTTAAGCTTACACATACATGTATGCAAAAAAAAAAACATTACCCTAATTCAAATAATAGAACAGAATAATACTAGCAGAGTTTTTTAATCCCAGGCTTTCGCGAATTTTTTACAAATAACCAAGCCAGATAATAAATGTAGGTGAATAAAAATAATTACAAGTTAATCGTATATAACATCATATCGTTCAAAAGAAGCGAGAAGTGAACCTTTTATCAATAAATTGAGCTTAATTGCGAGTATTAACAATTGCATAAAGATATTTTATTTTGCTCATGATTATGACGTACTTTTTATGTATATATGGAACTTCCTCAAGCTCACAGCACATATGCATGCAACTATGATAAACAAGATGTTAGATAGATAGATAGAAAATACGGATGCGTTCATTTCGGACTTTAGCAAATGTTACTTATAACAAAGGAATCAGACAAAGTTAACTGATTGCAATAATCAGGAAAACAATTATCTAGGATTATGCCCAACGCAGGCGAATGGAGTGACATGCAAGAATCATGTCACACCCATCCGCCGTAGTGATTGCACGGATACCGAAACGCGTCACGTAAAGCCGTGGCGACAACCACAGTAGCCACAACTTCAACCGGAGCTAACACCGCAGCGTTATCTGATGGAACCACGACTGCTGTGGTGACAAGGTGCTGCAGATCAAGTGAAGCAATGGAATCTGGGCAATGAAAAGCGAAGAAGATGCGATGCACAGCTGTAGATTAAATTTCAACGTCCACTCTGAGCAATTAACAGCTACTAAACCAAAAATATATTCATTAAATTACAAGAACTTAAATAAAAATAGGAATAATAGTCTTAAATATACATATAACAAAGATATTTCGAGTGCCTTTTACAAAGTTTATTATAATTGGCAGATCCCACTCGTCAACATTTGTAGCACAACAAAATATTATTATTAAACGATGCACTCATGTATTATATCCGTTAAAGAAAAGCATTTCCTGTGTTTTATGTTTATTATTTTTCTAAAAATACTTACTTCACCGGCCGCATTGCTCGAGTAGCTCATCCGTTTGACTTTCTTGAAGGTCACGTCGCTTTCGGCCTGGGCCAAAGCCCGTTCCAAAGCTGTGTCCATTTTGGCATCACGGGCCTTATCCTGAGCCTGATAGTTGCCACCGCTGTTAGATAAAATATAAAAACATATGAATCGTATGCATAAATAAAAATATATAAAAACAGATGCATTGCGTAGAAAATAAATGGATATTATACGCTTCTTATTATTCAAACATTAAACATTAATATGTTAAATTTATATACATAAGTCTAAATACGATTCTTATTGTTCTAATATAAGAAGAAGATTAGAATATAGAATTGAATATATGAACCAAACATAATTCTCATGTGATATATATTTAATGTTCAAATCGCAATCATTTTAGTTTTATAAATATCTGTGATAAGTTAAATTAAATTAAGCTTTACAGCTTTGCAGCTGCAATCCTTGAACAGAGTAATATTTAAGGTGATGTTTTATGCACATATTTATATGTAGTAGTTCTTTCTGCCACCTCTGCAAATTTGCATTCAGTGTGAAAATGAAAAACTTTTGTGCAAATTTTCTCAATGCCCTTTGTCCGGATGGGCCATAAATTTTGTAGTTGTTTGAATAAACACTGCGCGGTCACTGGGCGTTAAATTAAAAACGCCAGCAGCTGGTTGCTAATTTGCTACATGAATTTCGAGTGGGATATTCCAATTGTTTTTGTACTAATTTTTGCTCTCTTGTTCTTTTTGCCAAGTGGCGTTTGCAAAGGCCGCTCCTGACCCTAATTGACGTTTAAATGTGCTTTGATCACGCTTAATGAATGTTATTTTCCCTCTTTTTTTTATAATTAAAAAACAACAGTTCGTTTTCCATTGAAGTTTCCCTTAAGCTCGAACGTTTCGCCTACAATTTATTCAATTGACCCAAGTCCGTTATAAAAGGAACCCTCAAAAATCTTTCAATTCCGTGTATGAAATGCGCTGCAATATTTCGGTTACGGTTTGTCGTAAATTCCTGGCAATGATTTCAATTATGCGATAAAGATTTTGTTTGTCGCCCACTTTTCTTTTCGCCATCAAAATTATTTATATCCTTAAAAACAACAGGAAGCTGTTAAGGGAAGGGAATGTGGGGTCGCGACTAAGTCGTATTTGACATATAAATACTTTTGTTATTTACCTCTCGCAATTGCTTGGAGACGTGTGGCTCCCATCCCAGTGCGACAAAAGAAAATTGCGTTGGCCCCGGGAAATGTCATGAGCAGATATACAAATACAATATACACACACACACCACACACACACACAAATTCGCACGAATACTGCACAACACATGCGCTCAATTACCGCAAGAACAATAAACAACAATTGCCAAATCATAAATATAAACGAGTTCGAGAATTGGAATTTTCAGCACAGATTTCTTTACATCCACATCCACATCCACACTTACCTCATAACCTTGTCAACGCCTCCTCCACGGAGTGTTCCTTGTCGATGACGCATTGTAGAACGGTTCGTCTTTCGCACGGTCCGAAGATCTGTTTCCCAGAATCTGTAAACGAATAACAAAATTGTTAATAAACATATAATTCAAATTAAACCATAACCTTGGATTACAATATTTAAATCGAACAGAAATCTCCGTCAAGTTCTGTTGCAATTGAAATCGTAAAATTCCACCATATTCTTCGACTTGGCATCAAAACCAGGGAAACTAACGCAAGATAAATACAAATAAAAAGTAATCTAAACCGTTAAAAAGAAACCAGCTTTCAATTGCCAAAGCAAAGCAAACAAAGTTTCAATAAATAAATATGAATTCGTGCACTTTATGCGTATGACAAGATCTGGCGAGTCGGAATGGAAAATTGCATATAAGCCCGGAGCCATATTGGTAACGAATTGCTAAATCCGTCGCCCATCCATGACATCTATTGGGCCAGGGCGTTGCACCCGACTGACGGCTGCCGAGAGTCGGATGCAAACACAAATATTACCTAAACAACTGTTAAATGTGCACTGACAGACAGCGATAGTACCACATAAAAAAGGGCAGTTAGGGTGCTCAACTAGGAGACACCCTGTAGCAGATTTTAACCAGATTCGTGAAGAAAATTGTCTAATACAATGTTACATGTTAATGACAATGATAAGGAAAATGACAATCTATGAATGAATGAAGATAATAATAATCTAACTGATAACTAACATATTAAAAAGTGATCCCAAAATAGATCGCATTCCTTATAATATCTGTTGCATGCATTCGTTAACTCTATCATTTCAATTATTTTTTAACAATTATTAACTATTCAAAAACTGAAATTAATAACGAAAATAAAACTGACAATTTGTATTTATATTTATAAAAAAAATATTACATTGACACTTATTAATTGATTCTAATATGGAGCATAGGAGTTGTAATGCCTATTACATACATTCGCTGTACCCATCATGTCTTTTATTTACTAACAGCTTTTGATATACAGCTTTACAGGGTATAGCATAAACATGAACAGAATTGGTGGCTGAGCGAGCGTGCGCTTGCCTTAATAGGCAGCGTTGTGCATGCTGTAGCAGAAACTGTGGCATACATAATATCTGCGTACTGTTTGTGTCGCAAGTGTTGACAGAGCCTTGCAAAAAAAAAATTGCTCTGTGCACGCTTCGAATAATTTAATACGTCACTTTATGGGATTGAAGGCCAGACCAGACATGTGGCAGCCTCTAACTGGGGGCCATTGGCGTCTATTCGACTTAGATGGCTATTTATTATAGTAGAAGGCGAAACAAAGCTCATTTATTACCATTAACCAAACCACTTCTTATGGAATGCACGAAACAAGCCAGTTAATTACGAGATTTGTCATCTTCAATTTGGTAGCATTATGGTTTCTAGGCTTCAGAAATATATTTTATGTTGCCACCTTACAAGTATTTCAACTTTGTTCAATGTAAGGTTTAACTATACAACAATATTGAATGTAGATTTTAAATTTTAATGTGATTTAATATTTTGTGGTTTAACAAAGACAGTGTTAACATAGCCAGAGCTAGATAATATTAAACCTGACAGTTATGAATTCTGTTAACAACGAATTGTCATTACGGTTAAGCATACCAAGTACTGTAATGTTGTATGTTATGTTAACTTCAACAGAAACTCAAGTTTTCAGACAGATATTTTTTAACAGACTTATTAAAATAAAATATTAAACCGATTTACACCGCCTGCCTTGGACAGTTTACCTACCTTGTTGTACGCATTTGGGGAATTTAATTTAACAAATTATTTGCATTCGAATTCATGATGTTAAGAAACTTTTTTGGGTCTCAATATATCGAATATTATTTAGCTTATCACGCTCGTGAGACTCGTATACTGATTAAATAACTGGATGCAGCACATTACTGTTGTTCATGTTGCTGGCGATTGTTGTTGCTGTCATTAATTACATTTACAAATGGCCGACGGGCCATGTAACGGGCGCACATACCGGAAATGATAAGCTTAAAGGCAAGTATGCCCCATTAAGAACACTTCAGTGCATATCACAAAGTTGATGCCACACGCTGTCATGTTGCATGTTCTTTGATATTCAAAATTTATTCAGTCTGTCGATCGGCCGGTCGGTCGGTCGGTCCACTTACCGCTTTAGATCCGGACTGGCTGTGTATGGCGCCGATACTTCCTTGATTTTCAACACAATTATGGCCGTTATAAATATGCAAATCACATTTACAACGGTCAAACAGGCGGACACAATGCCATTGATGAGGAACTCGGTGGGCAAATAGTCCGTGTAGATGAACGGATAGGCGCTGGTGGAGTTCATTGCCTCGTTTTTCAAGTGCGGAATGCGCTTCTCCGGGTAGATGAGCCAGATGCAGGCCTGTGACCAAAATAGACCCTGCAAAACACAAGCAACAGAGACTGTTAAATGGCATTTGTCCATTTGTATCTGCTGGGCAACTAAACTTAATCAAACTTTGAGGCGGACGTGTGGACGTTCGAGGTCACGAGGTCGTAGCCTGTGTATAAACAAATTGAAATTGAAACCGGCTCGGATGTTGCCCTTAGCATATCAAGTAGTGATCCCGGCCTTGAATTGTTATAAATCTCATCTTACACAACACACAAGCAAACCAACACACACATACACACTCACATATGCACACGCAGGCTTAGATAAGACTTTATTGTCGCATTGTCTGCTCTTTGCTTTTATTCAATTTTTTTCTATCTTGCTTCGCTCTTATAAATTATAATGACTCAGCGCTTGGCCACACACTCCGGAAGTTCGTGCCTCGGGCAAATTTATGTGTGTGTGTGTGTGCGTGTATGTGTCTCTTTTTGCTGCCACATGTGTTTTCCTTTTCTTAGGCTTGTTTTTCCTTCATTTTTTAATTTATGAGATGTTTAGTGCCCTCCATTGGAAAGGAAAATTCCAAAATTATTTGTACTCTAAGAAAAAGTCTGTTAAAACTCAACATTAAGTAAATAAAACTGCAATTATTCATTGTAAATCGTACACATAAATTTCAAATATGGGGAATTCAAAGAAATAAATTGTAATAAGCATAGTTAGAGAAACCAATATAAAGCACATTTAGCTCACTAATTGCCGAAAGGAAAATCGTTCTTTAAAGATAAACTTAAAACAGGAAAAGTTGAATTCACATATTCAGAGGAATTGGAGATAACAATTCAGAGATGTGTTTGCAATGCAATATGTGAAATCCATTTGGAATACTACCTCTAAAACATAACGGTACATAACAGGCGGACAACGCTGCGTATGAGTAATGCGAAGGGCAAATAAATGTAATTACTCATACGCGCCGTTGCCCCAGCTATGGCCGTCGCTGCATGCAATTAATTGTGGCACGCTGTTCGGGCAATGCAGTTAGCAGATTTTAGGTTAAAAACGTGCAACTTCTGCCTGATAGAGCTGACAGCGTCAGAGTTTTAGTGCGTGCGCCTGATTTATGCAGCTCATATAAGCCAAGAAAAAAAAAAAAAACTACGCTAAGAGCGGTGCGGGTGTTGGTCGGCTGAGCACACATGCTCGACCACAGTCGTCGGTATGATTAAGCGATCTCAGCCCCCATTGTTTCAGCACATGCAGTAAGCCAAGGACCAGGAGCAGAACTAGAACTGGGAGCAGGCAGCCCTTGCATCATTTTGTCATGCCTTGTGGCCGCTCCCCGCGCCCCGTCTCCCGACTTGCCCCCTTGCCGCCTTGCCGCATTGCCGCCTTGTGCCATTGTCTTTCTGTCACAATTGATAAATGTCAGACAACCTCGTGTCGCCGGGAGTTTGTTTGTTGGCTGTTTGGCTGTTTGGCTGTTGGACTGCCGTTTCCGCTGTGCAAGTTTTTGCATGCATTTCCCAGCCCTCCCCTTCAACCATCTCCTCTCCCTAGACTAGTTCGCAGTGTCGGCTTGCTTAATAATTTAACGCAACATCCGGCAGTCTGCGTTCTGGGCTTCTATTCGCACTTGAAAATTGGATCGGAATTTATGCACTCGTTGCGGTTAGATGCCGCACACTAGGCAAACAGCTGGGCCGCAGAATCAGAGCTCTAGTTAGTGCTTGAGTCTTGGCTAAGTTGCCGCTCGGCAATCGGTGGTACAGATTTACGACCAAAAGTTTTTGTGCCATGCTCTTCAGATTAATCGAGCAAATTGTATTTTTGCCTAATTTATGTGTTGACCACTGGGGATTGGAATGTCAGCTTTCGCTCTCGCTTGTTGGCTTTGGCCTCACACAAAATGCTTCTCACATTTTAGTCCTGCACTAATATTAGGCTAGCTGACCCACATGTGTGTCTAAGGGCTTACTTGTAAGTATATGTATATTCTATTTATATAGTATTTAAGCTAATATTTTTATTACATTTAATAGACAAAGCAATAAAGTTTGGTGCTTGTGACCATTAAAGCAAAAATGTGTCTTCCAACTCTCCTGCGGCCCAGTATCAACTTAGGAATTAAAAATATTTTACATATACCCTGTATCATATGATCGAAGAAGCTTGCATACATGTGTGCAACTCTTTTTTCATTATTTTTCATAAATTTCCAAAATAAATTATTTAAATTAGATTTTCTTTCAATTTGCGTTTAAATGACCTGGCACTATTCTTAATATAAATAAAGAATTTGACCTAATATAATTCAGAACTTGTAAATAGATTATGGAAGTCTTGTAATAGATTATGGAAATCTATTTTCATAAATAGATTATGAAAAAATAGAAAGACAAAATATTCAGGGGATATCATATGTATATGTAATTGTTTATGTTTATCAGAACATATGAATGTCGTAAAGTAATACATTTATAAATAAAATGCATTATTAATACTTTTGAAAAGGAGTTACAAATAGAATAAAGACAAGGCAGAACATTTGCGATTCCACATAAACGTATCTGAGTTCAAGGTATTGCATAGTGCGGCACTCCCAAACAGAGCACCTGCATTTTCTATGGATTCATTTGTGGAGTTCGAATACTCACGCAATTGACAACGGGCGGCAAAAGAGATGCCGATATGGCAACGCCAATCAGCGGCCCCGCCGACCCTTGGAGGAGGGCGACCGCCACGCCTGTCCCAGATGTTAGGGCCCAGAGTACACCCATCCACAAGGAACGCACGTTGCCCCTGCGAATGGAAATTAAGAGGGGGCTATATTGAAAAAGCAACTGTGAAATAAAGCAAGAATTAATTAAAAACACTAAAAATGCGGCCAAATGACAAATGGCAGCTGTGAGCGACCGAAAATTGAGTTTAAAATCCGCGAGGCTGAGAGCTGCGACTGCGACTGCGGCTGTCTCTGGCGTTGCTTATCTGGACTGTCAGTTGGACACGCCGCCAGGTGGCGCTGCTGCTCCCGCTGTTTTCCACTTTCCGTTCTTTAGGGGTGGCAACTCGCAACTTTGTCAAGTGTCAGCGGCTTTTGTTATCACTTCCGGCGAGCGACCTTGTCGCCGGTGCTGCAGTCATTTGGTTGTGAAAAATGTTTGCAAACTTTTCATTGTGCTGCTTTTTGATTCATGCACCTCATTTGCGCCTACATGAAAACTCGTGCTTCTATTTTCCAACCAACTTTGCTTGATTAATGGCCCCTGACTTTGGTTACACTTCGCCTCCATTCGCCGTCATTTTTTCGCTATGACTTTCACAAAAAAAAAAAAATATACATTTCACTTTTTATCAAGCAACAACTTTGTTATGCGCCGCAATTTGCGCTCAATTATTGTTGAACTTGGAGCCTGCCTCATAAATTAGCAGCTGCATTTTTTACCTCTGTCAAATCTTTGCACGAAAAAGTGTTTCTGTTAGGGCACATTTTATTTTTGCAAAACCTTATTAAACATTTATATGAAACATTTCAATTATTTGCTGAGTTTCAATTATTAAAACCTGTAAATAAATTCATTTAGAAGAATGTTTTACTATACGTTTATTAAGTTAGCTGTATATGTATATCCCGAGGGTCTTAAATAGTTTTTTTTTCTATAACAGCTAAACCACAATTTGTTTATTTCATGTTAATTATTTATAGCTTCCAAAAATTTTATTCTCTACACATTTTTCTAAAATCTTTAGCTATTCAACTTTTACATAAATAAATAATTTATAATAACTTTATCATAACTTGCAGCAAGTTGAACACTAAAAAGCTGAACTACAGTGAATACAAGTAATGTGCGTCCGCCATCAACTGTTTATTTCATGTAAATTATTAATATATTTCGAATATTTTATTATCTACACATTTTTCTAAAATCTTTAGCTATTCAACTTATACATAAAAAAAAAATAAATGCAAAGCAATAACTCTCTCATAACTGAACTTGCAGCAAGTTGAACACTGAAAAGCTGAACTACAGTGAATACAAGTAATGTGCGTCCGCCATCGGCTATCAGACAATATTAAATTTCCTGTAATTCTTGGCACACAGTCGACGGTCGACAGTCGACGGTCGGCAGTTGTCCATTTACGAAATAAATGGTACTAATTCGGGGGGCAGTGACAAAGCTATTTTCACGCGCAACGTGCCACAATTAGGCTCCTTCCAATGCCGAAAACCGGGCTGAGAAATATGGGTATTCCAGCATATGGGAAATGGAGTGGGGCAATCATCCAATCAGGGGCGCTGCGAGAGCCTTTGTTAATATTATGATGATTTGTATTTGTGGCATGTGGCCATTGTGCTGCTGTATTTACTGTACGAGTGCACATTTAGCTGTCAGATTTGGCAGTCGATCTGTCCATATGTCCATCGGTCCCTCCATCCCTCTCACTCTCTATCTGTGTGTGTCCCTTTGTATTATTATTTTAACAATTTATTTTGCGCAATTAACACAATTGCCGACACACATTCATTACGCACAGCTTCCGGGGAAATGCGCCTGAGCTTAATTTATTGTTGTTGCCACAGAGGAGGGCTGTGGTGCGATGTGTTGCAGTGCTTCAATGGAGTGGGTCTCGGCATGCCGCTTTAAGCCTAAGCCTATGCACGGCCCACTGGCACAAGAGATTTACGCAGTCGGCACGTGGCATCTTCTAGATTTGCGCTTTGTATCGTCTGGCGAAAAAACGATGCCATAATAAATGTCTGCTTATATACTTGCCAAAAGACTACAGTAGTCCCTCTGCCGCAGCAACTGGAGGCGGGCGTGTGGTGGGTGTGGCGGGTGTGGCGGGTGTTTGCTTAATGAGCGCACGCCTCACATTTCGGTCGAGCTGATCAGATTAGTTGAATTATTTGCAAGTAATTTATTAGGTTGGGACTCATAGATTCCCGACTGACTTAAAGTCGTAGTCGAGTAGTCGAGTAGTCGAGTTTGAGAGTTTGGAATTTGCATGAGCCGACGCGTAATTAACATACTTAATGGATTTTAATTCGCTCACAATCAAAGCCCTTCTTCCTTCTTCCTCTTCCGACAGCTGAAGAGTATTAGAAATAAGCTTGACTTTCTAATACTCTGCTTTAATATGGCCAACTTTGTTAAGCAACGACTGATTAACTGTATTATGAAGTAGTCCATGCAATGCCATAGATATCATGTTTGTGCTTCCGCAATTCAATATTCCAACTCTTCCCATAGGCATTCAGATCTGTTTCCCATTTTTCCAATTTTTTCCCATTTTTTCCCATTTTTTCCCATTTTTTGCTATGCTAATGAGTTGGTCGCTTAGGCAACACCTTTTCACAACTCACAATTTGATTCCTTTGCATTCTTTGCCACCTGTCGAGGACAATTGACATTTGCCTGCCGAAAGAGCTTTTCAGTTTTCAGATTTCAGATTTCCCTTTGATCGACTCTTGCAATATGCGAGCTCTTGAGTTCAAAGACAAAATAAGCCGACATAGAATTTATTTAAACAGCTGAGCGCTATAAAAAGAGACTGGAAGTAAATGGCTGAAAGAAATGTTAAAAATAAACCCGAGCACATATTTGTAACCCAACTAATTTACTTGACATTATAATGTGATTGGCTTTTGTGCCGACCAAAACGAAAGACGTGACAACTTTGTTGCAATCTGTCGAAATTGTTGTTGCTCTGATTAGCATTAACTAAAGTCCGGGTTTGCTTACCTGCCACGCATCTCTTCCGTGGGCCAATCCGCGTTTTGACCCCAAGGCATTTCGGTGGTTCCCAGGATTAGGCCAAAGCAGAAGCCAAAAATACACGATATCAACATTCCGAGCCCCAAGCACAAAAAGCCAACGCGCTGTAACAAACAAGTTGACAATAGAATATAATTTGAATTATTCATTTGTTTGCTTCTTAGATACCCTACATTCTATTTGTTCACTAAATATTAATATTTGTATTTGCCAGAGGGTAAATATGTCTTATGTACACAAAAAATTCTACATTAAACAGTTGCTTTAATTTTGTTTATTTTATTGGTATACGAAATACATTAAAGTGTTTCAAAATAAAGAATTCAGTTAGTGAACAAATATTTAAGTCAACAGAACAATATTTGAAACCAACACAAAGGGAACAAAGTTTTAATTTTACACACAGATACTCAAATATTTTCATGAGCAAATACAATTCTAAAAGATGGGAACTAAATGAGGCACATCGACTTTTAAATACTCTAAAATATTAATTGTTGCTATTTGTGCTCTTAATAAAAAAAATAAAAAATGTTAGATCTAATTACCTATTAATAGGTGATATATGTTAGATTGATTTTGACCACAGCTTTGGTTTAGTTTTAAGTTCTATCAGAAAAATCTAACATTATCTAAATTATAAAGTTTCCAATAATACGAATATTAACGACTAATAAAAGAAAAGATGGAATGAATAGATTTGAGGATGCAGAATAAGTAGAATTTATTTTTGCATAACATGAAACATGTTCTTATATGCAATTCGCGTAAAGAGAACAGAAAATTTCCCTCAGCCTTACCTATAGATTACAAATATATTCAATTTTTGCTGCGCTGCAACATGGTGTAAGCAAGACAGACAGAGATAGATGTATGGCTGGCATGTTGAATGCCAACTGACGCCAGTCAGCGACACTTTAGCGATAATGTAGCATACTTTGCAGCATGCACAGTTGGGAGGAGAGAAAGAGAAAAATAGCGCGAAGCGGACAACGGGCAGAGAGAAGCGGAGAGGGAGAAGCGAGTGGGTGCGTGACATGTTAACCCAAATTTGCAGCCACGCAGCATAAACTGCTTTTGGCAGCTGCACACAAAAGGAAAATGTTCTAATGTCAGCCAAATGATGTCGCCGACGTCGTCTTAGGGGTCCAACCTCAACCCTCAACCCTCAACCCTCAACTCACGAGTCGCAATGCCCCCAGCCATCAACCATCAAGCCGCAAAGCAACTCGAACCCAACAGCCCGACAACTGTTTAAATTGTTAGAGCTAAAAACTTGCAAATGGTGTTTAAAGAGTCTGCCACAACAATTTGCCAAGAGGCATTAATGAAAAGTGCAGAGATAACTTTTAAGTTTGAGTATCGTTTGTCTTGGAATTCGTCTCTACACCCCCAACCCCTTCTCCTTCCCATTCTTCTCTTCTTCTTCGTTAAAGATGCACCTCATGTAAACAAGAGGGCAGCGGCTCAATGGGCGTATGAGTAATGCGTAGAGCAATTCCAACAACTTTAAATGGCGTGCAAATATTTTATGGCTTGCATTCAACGCATACGCAATATTTTTGTTCTATGTGCGTGTGTGGGTGTATATGTGTGTATGTGTGTATGTGTGTGCGTATTGCCCGCAGCTGAACAAAAAGTGCATTTCAATAACATTTAACGACTTTTGACAGATGGTGCCATAAACATTTATGTATATAGACAAAGCATTTAGTTTTCATTTTGCAATTTTATGATTATTTCCAATTTTTTGTGCGTTTAAATTATAACTGTTTTTTATTTTTTATTTCTTATTTTTGTTTATACTCGCATTTTGCATATTTTGCCAATAGCTCTCAAATTTTATGTGCCCGCTGGGCTGAGTAATTGGCATTTTTGTATGAAATGGTTTAAACGCTTTTCACAACATTTACGAAATGACTTTTTCAAATATTTACCAAACGAACGAACCCTTTCGCTCCTTTCAACTGCCACTCTATCTATATTTGTGTGCTTCAAATATGAAATATGAAGAAAATGTTTCATTTTAATTTACCATATTTTGTAGCAGGGTGTAACAAGAGAAGGCAATGCTGAAATTTATGATATTTAATTTGAAATATCTTTAAAGTAATTGAAAGAAAAAGAAAACTTTAGGCGTCTTAAAGTTCAGATTTGTGTTACGAACTTGTATGTTTTTTTTTTTCAAGAGTCACCCTACTGCGGCATAGATGCAGCATCCAAAGCATTATCAAAAAAAAAAATAAAAAACGACAAATATACTCGTATATTCATTTCAATTAAAATTTAATTGAAGTACACGACAACCAACAAGAAATGTGCTTAGAGAAACATGTGTACTTCACGTGTACATGTGAGTGTAAGTGTGTGTGTGTATGTGTGTGTGTATGATGTCTACAAAATGGTGTCAGCAGACATCAAGTTTCCCCCAGGGTATTCCGTGAGGTGGGGCCTGGCTCACACTCATTAAAAGTGCTTGCAAAAATGTTTGCCTTATATTTGTGTGGCTTTGTTTTTTGGACAACTTCTATTTACCTTCAATTATGATGTCTTACACGTCGTGAATGTGTTTATCATGAGCCACACCTGTGAAATTTTATGAAGCGCAACTCGCTTTTGAAGTACGTTGGCAGACGGAGCCGAAATCTTTTATCCCTGCCATAGAATTCGACTGTTGTCCTGGCTGCTGTTGACACTTATGGCCTTCTTGATAGCGACAGGAACACCAGAGACAGAGCCTGAGACCAAGCAGCGGAGACGAAAGAGCGAAGAGGGAGGAGGAATGGAATAAGGAACAGCCACTGCTGCAGTTGACGTTAAGTTTTATTTGCGTCGAGTTTGGATAATTCCTTGAGTGTTTCTTTCTTTTAATTTAAGTAGCTTAAGTTTGTTTGCCGACGCCATTCGTTGGGTCGTTGGTCAGAAGACGTTGCTAAACTCGTTGCCCGTCGCTCTTATTTATAGACAGCAAACAAAACTTGAGTCATAAATAGCAACAAATTCAATTTCTGCTCTTAAGTGTGAAGTGTTCAGAATTTCCGAGTATTTGTGCGGGAGCAACGCCTTAGTCCAGACGAGAAGCTGTAGGCCAGATAAATATAACCCGGTTGGGAATGGATTATGAAGCAAACAGAATGCTTGAGAGAGGGATTTGCGGGATGTGTCCGTAAAGATAAGTCAGTAATAAATCCTTAGCACTGGTAAAATTAATTTAAATTATTGCTTACTCTTGAAAGCCATAAAGCATGAATCATATAAAGTATGTCATACTTGCAAGAAAATTCAAATTCAAATTTAAAATTATGAAAAATTGAGCTTGTATTTATTTAAAATATATAAGCTATTTTAATTTGAATTTAAAAATGCAAATAATTAGTCCATATAGTGTTTTAAATTTATGTTGAATCAGATATTATTTAACAATAAGGAATAAGAGGCTGCATTTTCATTTCTACGACTATATGTAAGCCCCTGGCTATCCATTAATGTAGACTTAAAAATGATAAGAAGATAAGATTTATGTACAGTTAGATTAAAAACTGATTTTAGTTAATATATTATTACAAATTATATAAGAACCGATATAAAATAAAAATATTGATCAAATGTATTCATTTTTTTGGCTTTTCAACAATCTCTTGATTCATTAAATCTTACTTTTTGTCGAGGCTTGTATTGAAAATTGTTTTATATTTTCTTTTTGTTACCCTGTTTTAATTCACTTCTCCTCAATCTGTGTTTCCCTTGCTCGTTCTTAACTATAAGACACTGCAACTCATTCAATTGAATGGAATAATATAATCTTGCACCTGTCTTTCGAATACCAAAGTTAAACGAAAATAAATATTGTATTCAATAGGTCTACAAAATAAGCTTTTAGGTTAAGCTTTGTATGCATTTAGATCCCCAGCATGGGGAACAAATTCATGGAAAGCTGAAGGAAACCCATTTGTGAACACATCAACGAGCTGCCAATAAAAGACTCAAATGCAACTCTGCCACTGTTGCCAGTTGCCAGTTGCCAGTTGCCACAAAAGTGTTGAAAATTTGTAACAAATTCGTAGAGAATATTGTCGTCATGCGTGCAACTGCTGCTACAGGGGAGGCAGGGCTGTCCTTTGGGAAGTGAGGCTTTTCATTTCCATTTCCATTTCAAATTGCTGACAGAGGGCAAACGAGTTGCCAACGAGTGGTACAACAATTTTCGGCAAATGGGTTTTATTATTTTCATCTGTCACTCTTCCATACATAAATCAGTCGACAAAGCGCCAAAGTGTGCTGCGAATGGATTGTTGGGCCGAAACAGCATTCAGTTTTTGACTCGAACTATTTTTTTATGCGATGCATTGCAATGTTTTGTTTGTTGGCAAAAGCTGCACAATGTGTTGCCACACACAGCGAACACAAGAGGACAAAAGCGGGTCGAAATGGCTTTGGCCAACCGCAGCAATATCTGCTATAGCAACAGCTGCTGCTCCACTTACCATTAGCTCTCTGTCCGAGATAATTGCGCCAAATGTAATCGACATAACGGGGCCCATAAGCGGGGAGACCAACATGGCCGCAACAATATTGGGTGCATTATTCTCGACCAGGCCCAGGGCGGCCAAAGAGCTGCAAGATGCACCCATGAAGTGCAAACACACACACACACACACACACACATACATACATACATTATATATTACTTAGCAATGAAAGGCATCTCGGTCTGTACTCACTCGGCGGTAACAATTAGCAGCAGATAGTCAAAGGACAAGGAACCACCAGCCCGCACACCGTCCACAACTTGTTTTACGGTGAGTTTCGACTTAATTGATTCCACAAAGTTGTTCCACTTGGAGGTCTCCTCCGCGTCATCGCTGCAAGGGATTAAATAAATAAACACCATTAAGCGTTCATAAAACCTAATGCCAAATATTGTGCGGCTAATGTGGGAATAGAAAACACTTGTGTAGTCGTCTAGCTGCAAAATTATCTTACTATTTCTTCTTATCGCTGTATCGATTTTTATAGCAAGTTTTAACATTATGTGAAAGCCTAATATGTGTTTATTATGTAAGTGACATCAAATAAAATGAAACGATTATTATTATGATTTTCTATTCTGCAGTTATTAAAAATGTGCGGACAGGCTATAATATTTAAGGAGGTGTGGCAGACCCCAAAAATTATATATATTCTTCATCAGTTTTAGCAGACGACTCGACTTAAGTTTCTGCCTGCTGTCTGTCCGTCTTTCTGTCCGTCCTTCTCTCCTCTTGTATGAACGTGTCTATCTCAGCAGGTATAACAACTAGCAGCTTGATATATTTTATGTGGCTTGTTCTAAAGAAATCAAAATCGTGTTTGTTTCCTTTCATTGACAACTCTTTGTATTTGCATGTTAACAGTTATTCAAGAATATCTTTCAACTCTTTAGAGCTAGAGTCAGCAATCTTTATAGATATATACACTTTAAATCTTCAAAACTTTAGTTAGTTAGACTATTCGTCCCAAATTTGAAAATTATTTAGGATAAAGAATTGCGCTTCAAAAGATAGACTTGTTTTAGTGGTAAATACGTACTGCAATAATTTTAATAATATCGGATAATAAGCAACAAAGTTATAGCATAGCGCATTTTTCATAGTTCATGGGGAAACAGAAATACAGTTACAGCAAGCGGCGTGCATTGATATAAGTGTGTGCAAGTGTGTGTGTATGTGTGCATGCGATAGTTTAACGAGCTTTCGAATGCAGATTAAAATAAACTAAATAGAAAAATTGTTAGCTTATGCAACTATTTTATTGCACTACTGTTGAAGTACTTCTGAATAACAGATTATTTGAACTACTCTTCTGCATATCTGCGACTTTTCGTTACCTAACATAACCTCATTTTGCTGACTATCTGACACAAACATCATTCCACACTCAATAAAAACGACAATTACCTGCAAAAGCATACACACACACAGACACAATAAATTGTCTTGTAGGCGAACGAAAGTCATAAATTATGTGCACTAAGCAAATGCATTTAACCCTTTGACAGGGTTAAAGTTCCTAAATCGCTGGCTTTCATATGTAAATTTCATCATTTTCACTTTTGCACGAGCCTAGACAAAGCCGTGAACAATGCACAAGGATTTGGCCAAAGCCGCAATAAAGTTGGACACGGGCCAAGTCCAATGAATCCACCGGCCAAGTCCAATGGAAATGTGAGTAAGGGCGATACCCACCGAGAGGCACACAGACCGAAACACAATACAAGTGGCTCAAAATGAAAGTCGGCGACCCACTTGTGACATTGCCAGCAGCCAGACAAACAAACAAACAAACAATTCCGGCGAAAGTGAAAGGCGACGGGTGAAAGTTAGTGAAATGACAGACGCCTTTGACAGGTGCCCACAAAAGGAGCCGCTCGAATTTACTTTTGACAAAGGAGCATTCCACGTGTCTGAGCCAGACGAAAGGTGCTCAAATTAAAACTATACAAGCAGGCACAAAAAAAAAACAGCAGAAGAAGAAGAAGAAGAAGCACACTCGCACTCATAGTATATCTAGTTATACTCACCTGTAATCATCGCGCATGTTGGAGGCATCTGTGATGGCATCATAGCTGACGCTGCACGGGAGTACGCTGTAAAGGAGACGGAGAAAAGAGATTGGAGAGCTGCAGGATATGCATTCGAATATGGAAATGTTTTGCTACAGCTGGAGCAGCAAGTCATGCATGTGGCAGATCTTTTTAGGATTGTGCACTTAGTTGACTTGGTCTGGCCAACTGACAGCTCGGGAGGAACGACTGCTGCTTAATCCTTGGGGCAGGCAGACTGCTCAGACTGCTGAAAAGGGACCTGCTGCACTTAATTGCATTCCGTGCACATTAAACAGCTTAAATATCACTTTTCTCATCGAGTCCGCCCGCCCTTTGAGCTGCCACTCATTCACTCCAAGGCAAACAAGTGGACGTCCTTTATCCTCGGCTCTCCACTTGTCCGCCCCTTAGCAGCAGGACACACCTTTGGCTGCATTTTAATGCACCTGCTTAATGCCATTAAATGATTATCACACCTGCTTGTCTCACCTGTCGCAGCCTCCACAGCTCCTTCCCTCCCGTTCATCTTTCACTTATTTCGTACGGGCCACTTAAGACGGTTCATTGTTTTGTGCTTAATGCCAGACAGCGCTGTGGCCCTGTGGCCCTATGGCCCTGTTGCTTCATCTAGTGCCAGGTAACTGATCCAAGGAGGGTGGAGAATGATTTACCTGCCTGAAATTTATTTGGCTCACAATTCTGCCCTCTCCCATTAGCTTTGTTGCCGTCTTAATTAGAATTGGGCTTCGCAAAAACGAAGCCAACTTTACACAACTCTAATTTCCATACAAGGGAAGTTCAGCATACAAACAAAATTATCTCTAATAAGGTTTATATTTCGACTTCTGGTATTCGAGCTTGGTTTACAAACTCAATGAGCCAAAGTTTTTATTAAGCATTGGCTTTTGTTTCTAAAACCCAACAATTAAAATTAAAATTGCTTTATTAAAAACCTCCTCATTCAAGACTTTCTCGATTATATTCCTTAGTCGTATATTCTTTGTTTAGACAGGACGTAATTTAAACTACCCTGCTAAAACAATTTTAACAAACCTGACATACTTTCTGCACCTTAAATATAAAACTATTTTTGCGGCTTATTTGCATTTCGTAGGAAATAATAAATGAGACCAATTCGTTCCACAATCGTCCACCATTGGATGACCGGCTAATCCCTGCCCTGTATTTGTTGCTGTATCATCGCTCTATTCAAGGATAGAAGCATTCAATTTTTAATCCTGGTTTGTCCAGCTGTTGCATGGCAAATCAATATGAGCTCCACTCACGGACGCCTTCGCTTTGGCTTTAGCTTCAGCCTCTCGACCTCGTGATTTTCACCTGAAGGCAATCAAAATATGAACCTGCCCACTGCCAGCTAACGGTTGTTGGCAAGTCCTTAAGACCTAACAACTGCATGGGCTGGTGCCTGCTGGTCGTTGGCTGAGCTTAAGCTGCATTTTTATTAAAATCCAAGCGGGTGGAAGGAATGGAGTGGAAATGAATGTGGATGTGGATGTGAGACTCGGACCAGCTGTTGCATGGACGTTGACGACTTGTTGACTTGCCCGGCACGTCTGCCGTTTGGCGGAACCATTCAATGTCTCAACTTACCTGACACTGGAATTCAATTTAGTGCCAATGCCCAGCTCCGTTAGACAGTGGAGTGTTGTCTCGCAGGCATCGCCGGCTTGCAGCGGGAAAACGACGTGATGAAAATAACCTTTTTTGCTTGTTGTCCAAGTAACGTGCTCAATTTCAAGCTTGACAAGTAACTCCTCAAGTACCTGGCAACGAGAAAGCAACAACAAGTACCTCAACCAGGGCTTAATAAACAAAGTCACAGAAATTGGTTATGAATTTGAATTGGATTGCCATCGTGGTGAGGTGCAGTTTAAATCCCAACCACAATCCCAGTCCCATTCGCCGTGCCCACTTTAAAGCGGCAGCAATCAATCTTTGCTGGCGCATCTTCATCTTGCTGATTATCCTAGGATTCCAGCTCGGAATCGTACTCGGAAGGAGCTGTCACCCAGTGCCGTTGGCCAACCCTCATTCATCTAAATCTGCGCTTGGGTCCAGCTTTGCGATTGACCAACCAACCGCACACACACAGTCAAGACAATTTGGGCGCCATTTTACATTGTTAAGCTTCCCCTTAACTGTGCACCGTGCTTCAGTCACGTTCCGTCCGGTTAAGTGCATCCACAACACAAGAGTCATTGAACACCCTTGCCCCCACCCCCCAGCAAGGACATCTTTAAGTGTTGGGGTAGTGCAGTCTTTGGGCTAGGGTGAGGGTGTTGGACTCACCTTTTCAAGCGGCACCACTAAATTACGTCTGTCCAGTGGCAAGGCCGACGCACCACTCGCACCACCACCGGCTCCGGTGAAAGCTGGAGCTCCTGCCCCACCTGGTAAAAGCCTCTTGGCAGCTGCCGCTGCAGCCCCACGTGCAGGGCTGATGCCACGCCCAGCTCCGCCCAGGCCGCCTCCGCGTCGATACTTGGGCACATTCTTGTCACGTAATTCAACTTCGAGTCGGAGTATTGCGTTGTTATTTTCCGGAAGATTGATGTTCAGATTATTATTACCACTGGCCATTGGATGGCAACCGTGGCTACCACCTCCACCTCCACCACCACTTCCACCACCAACTCCACCACCCACAGCGCCAGTCTGCGGCTCAGTTAAAACATTATTTGAAGTGCCTGTGAGTAAATGAAAAGGTGATACAAGTACTGGACGCATAAATAGATGGTCTATACCTGAGCATATAATAATGGATCACAATGAGAGGACATGAGACGTGAGTTGTTGGGTATGCACAGTACTCGAATCCACAAGCACACAAGTGCGAGGGCTGTTTGTTAAGTAATTTTATGAATTTATCCTCCATAAGCTTAAAGTGCAATCTGCGTCACACCGATTGAATCAGACCTTCTCAACTTTTACAAATTAACAAATAGTTATGAATTCTTCAATAAAAAGCCATCACAGAAACTTATGAGAAACTAGAGAAATAATACGGAAATTTATTGAAATCTATCAATCGGAAATATACGGAAATATATCAGAATTGTACAAATCTTAGCTGAGTGCTACAAGTACTTAAACTGTAAAAATCTTTGTACTATATTTATAAATAATGTGTAATGAAGATGGGTGGGTATATTATATACAGTAGAATCCGGTTATAACGACTCTGCTTATGCATTTCCATTTGGTTAGAGCGTCTTTCGGGTATAACGACGTAAATTCTTCGATCCCTTGAGTGTCGCTATAACCGGATTCTACTGTATATATATTTACTGTATAGCGACATTATAATATCCATAATATATCCTTGAAGTGTACTTTAAACTCAACCTTTATTCATCGCTGACTGTATCAAGATTTGCGCTCACTTACTCCTGAAACTCCCCTCGCAGCTATCATAAATATATTATTATATGCATAGTTGACTCAATAAATATTATATGAAAGACAACCTAGGCTAATAGACGTTACCGAATATGCATATAATAACATATCATCATAATTTAAAAACTGTTTCAATATTATGTTTTTTATGCAATTACTCCGCTATCTATTAAAGGTTCGCAATTACTTTTCGGTTTTTGTTTTTCAATCATTTAACAGTTTATGCTTATTTAAACTATTAGGCGTAGAACTATGCATATAACCAATTAGTAATTATCTTTTAAATAAGGAACCTATTTAAATTACACAAACTTAAATTGCTTTCCGAATTATACAAGCGCGAAAATCTCTTTAAATATTAAATAAATTGAAGCACAATTTATTTAATTATATGTCATTACACGATTTATATTCTAATTAGCGAAATTTGCTGCCAACGAATTTGATAAGCATTAAACATTTTGTAAATATTTGTTTTCCGTTCGGTATAGCTAAATTTTTAGCTTTATTTAAATAGCAATTGACCACAGGCTCAAATAGCTGTAAAATCCAATAATTAAATTGATGGCTCAAATTAACAAATAGGCAAATATTAATTATATAATTTATGCAACAGTTGGCAACACAATTTTTACCGCCGGCTCAAATATGATTAAATAATTATTCATCATTTGTTATTTGGTATCCTTTTCGAACTATTATTTACAAAGGATCTGCGGGAAGCAAAGCTCCACTTGAGCTAAATAAATATAATTGGCAGGCAAAAATCAAATCAAAGCCAACACAAAAACCACACAAGGAATCACAATTTATTATGCCAACGCACACACACACACACACACTCCCACCCACCCCACATACATCAAAAGTGTGAGGGAGAGAGATAGATGCAATGCCGTATAAATCCCCAGGCATTGACAAATGTCAAAATAGGGCTTAAACGAGCTTATGTCGAAGGAGAGCATTAAATTTTGCTACGAGCCGCCAAGTCTTTGTTTCACTTTTGGCCACTTGTCCCACAAGTAGCCAAAAACAAGTCCAAGTCTTCACTGTGTGGACCATCTATGGTTCTCCCTTCTTTTGGCCACTTGCGAGACTTTGCAAATTTCTGGCAACGCTTTGGCATGGCATTGAGCCCTGTGATTTATGTCTGACACCTCTGCTAGCTTCTTCAATGACTTGACACAAGTATGTACATGTCAAGTGGTTGTATTTTTTGTGCTCTCTTCTTCTTGCGTTTCTTCTTCTTATGGGTAGAAGTTTCTCTCCGCTGGCAACGCATGTTCATTGCCCATTTTTGCATTGGAAAAAGTCATTTATTTAACTTTGACTATGGGAAACTTTGGTCACGCCCTGCAGTCGACTCCGCCGTAGGCCCAGTCATAAGCTCCATTGTCATTATCAGCCAGGACCTCACCATGGTGACAGACAAAATTAATGATGATCTCCATTGAACGCTTTACTTTGGTCTTCCAAGAATGTATTTAAATAAATATTTGATTAATAATACAAACGCGTTTCACTCCATGCCATATCGAACCTGATAAGGTGACATATTTCTTCTGTTCCTTGATTTTTTATTGTTTTCTGCACCATAAATTATGGTTTTTGATAGGTTTTTATTGAAGCCATTTTTGTTCTTGATTATGATTAATTAAAAGCCATGCGAGACCCAATGACAGTTTATGTCAAAAGTTGTTTGAACTAAAATTAATCTGTGGGAATGTTAACTATAAGAAAACTTCAAATATACCGTTTATTATGATAGTAACATGCACAAATTCTGTTTTTTTGTATAATGAAATCTAAAAAGTTTTTTACCTTCAGCTAATTCTGATTAATGTTGTAAGTGAAGTTCCTAGAATATGTCTATTAGCCACTTTATGACAATTTTTATTTGTTCATTTTGCTGTTTTGTTGGTTTTTCTCTAGCCAGTGTCAAGAGCGAGGGTAATTTTTCAATGGAATTCTTTCAATTCATTTCCCAAATTTCTAGAATTCGTCACCCAAGGGAATCGCGTCTCGCGTTGCAAAAAGCACAAATTAAGTTGATCTACTTATGCAGAATGTCATTAAGTTTCATTGCGCTTGCTTTGAAGCTGCCTGCTGTGTGTGCCATTTCAGTCCCCAACCTTTCCATCTGAACTTTAACCTCCCATCTCCCTGGCAACTTGATGTTTACACATCCAGCTTGCGAGTAAATAAACACGCCGCAGCATCCCGCTACTCCGTTTACCGCATCCATTTCACATGCTTACACTTAACCCCACTCGGCCGGGCTAATTAAAATTTAATATTCAATTTTTAGACAGCTAAATGTTGGCTGTTGAAACCTCTTTAAGTGGACGCGCAAAATAAACACTCCGAAAAGTACAGCTAAATACAACAAGCCGAAGCTTAACTACCCTTGTAAATGGAGGGTTTAGTACTCTATTTGGTTGAATAGTTCCTATGGGAGTTCTTAATCTATTATGTTTATGAGACATTGCCAAGTGACAAGTTTCGAAAGATATTTATGAAAATAGAAAACTAATCATACAAAGTATAATTGTTCAACCGACTGAATTCAGTGAAATATATAATATCTTAGAAAAAAACAGTATAATATTATAAAATATAATATAATATTGCACTTTGTATATTTTTATATTTATATAAATACATATCGGTTTAGCTATAGCCACTGATAGCAGCTCAGTTTTAATCTGCTTAACCGAATAACAATTCCATTTGGTAGGGTATTAAAAAAAGGGATAAAACCCATGCGGATGCATGTGTGAGTGAGTGTGTGTGTGTGTGTGTGTTTGTATGGGTGTTGTGGGCAACATTCGAGGCAGGCTTTTAGGTGCCGAGAGCAGTTTTACACTTTTACGATGTCATAAAATAATTAATAACGCCACTAAACAACATAATTACGCGCCTAAGCACCAGCGCATGAAGGTGCAGGCGGAAGCGGATGTGGCGGACCAGCTGGGTGGTGTGGGGCATGCCACACAACAGTGTGCTGCTGCTGCTGCTGCTGCTGCAGCATGTGAGGCAAGTGAGCGGCAAATTTGTAACTTTCTATTTAATTAGCTCTCGGCGCTTATTCAATTTCTCGCGCCTTTTCCTACTTACCGTAAATCAGCTCCCGCTCAAAATTCGCTGTTGGCACAACGATTAGGAAGACAACGCCGGGCATTTTGTGGATGATTCGCCCTCCGATCCACCGTCTCCTCCTTCCAGGTGAGGCCCGCGACGCAACTGTGAATGGCAAAAGGCAGACAAGTGGCCATTTTAGTTTACAAATTGTGTGCTCCAAAAGGACTTTGGAAAGGTTAGTGGAGAGTGGGGGAGCTGGGAAAATGGCCTCCCAATGGTCGCAGACAGCTCGACTACATTAGCATAAAAATGTCCTGCTGGTGAACATAATGTATAAAGCGCCTACACTCACACACAAATACACAAACAGACAACACAAAAAACTTGGCAAAGCTCCTGAGCCGTAGAATCTTCAAAGCCAAAATGCATTCTTATCGCGAGACGTGTTAGCGAGCGAGGGCGAATCGTAAAGTTATGAAAAAACAAAGTGCAGACATTTGTAGATAATATATTGACTGATTGTATGCTTGATTGAATTTAAATATATAACTTATATTTATTCTTGGGAACTTACAAAGAATTTTACTTTTATTGAAAATTGAAATCTTCAGATATCCTAAATACTTTCAATAAGCATCGTTTGAAATAATGCCAAGTTTTGATTAATATACAAATTTCCGGCTGCTAATTTAAATTCAAACCCACAACAAACTTCTTGCTCAAATGAGAATCACTGAGAACGACGGCATATGCAAGTCTCAATTATACTAATTGAAGGACCCTCGAGAAAGTTGGTCTGCATTGTCGGCTCTAAACTCTTAACTTTGTTGCAGCTAAATACCCTATTAGGAAGCAAGTTTGCAGCCAAAAGAATATTTTTCAGTTGGAGGAACCAAAGCAAAGTTGGCATCAGATGTCTTCCTTAGCTCCCAGAAGCTCTCGACCGTGTTCTGTTACAAGCGTTGCCAGACTGTCAAACTTAAACCGAAAAAAGTATTGTTTTCCTCGCATCTTTACATAAATACTCTCTTTCGTTTAAATTTGCATTCACTTTACCCCTTTTTCATAGTTATTTATCTTGAAGCATTTCCATTCGTAATTTTCCTTTATCAGTTACCCACTGTGTAAATACCCTGCTACAATGTGTTCAGCACTGATTTTCCCTTGCACGAAAAACCACGCCTCGGAGATTTTCCGCATTCCCACTCTCGATTGTGTAAATTAAAATACCATTAGCAGAGAGGTAAGATTACAATGATACGAGTGAAGGCAATCGTTGCGAGAACCATGAGGAAAATGTTTCCCAATTTGGAGGTAAATGATTTTAAACTCTGCTCTACTTTAACTGCTGACTGTTATTCAACGCAAACACTCTGAAAAGCCTAAGGAAAACGAAGATCTTACACCTAAACGAAAATTTAATAAGCTTCTTATTAGAGTTAATGTCTTATCTGTATTTTCTGTAAAGTGTTTTACATTTCTGTTGCGCTATGTTAACGATAATACCTTATGTTAACAAAGCTTTAAAATTGGCTCGGACTGTTTGCACAGCCAAAAGTACTTTAAGCTGATTGTCATTTTAATTTGAGAGGCCCCCAATGAGAGAGCGTCCGCTAAACTTTGCAGCCACAGTGAAAAGTTTTAAGGCAAACAAAAGGTTTTTTTTCACATTTTTTCCTTTCCTTAACTTGCAACATTTGCCCCAACAGGCGCAAACAAACGTCCTGGTCAAAGCCGGACAGACTCCGTCTGCTCGCTCTCCGCCTCTTCTCTGGCTCTCTTGTAAGCTTTGGATGCCACTTTTCAGCACATTGACTGTTGCACATTTTTAACTTCGCCTCTTGGAAGTTTTCATTTTGTGGAATATTTATTGAAAAACAACAGCGAAAATACGAAAAGGAAACCAAAAAAATTGTTTCATATTAACCGAAAATATTTATTTTCTTCGTTCTCTTTTTTCGATCTATATTTTCGGATGCACTTTCTTGATTAATGCCATAACTATATATTTACATAAGCTGAAAGGAAGGTTCTACCGCAGAGACCATTCCGGGCTTTACTTTCCACTTGAGTGTGACCGTATTTATACAGCGTGTTGCACTTCCTCACAATGGACCCCCAACAGAGCTAATTTGTTCGAGTAGCTCTGTTGGGCTGGGAGCTCTAATTAGAGCAACAAAATTGCATTACTTTTGCACTTGTGCAAAATAATTACAAAGTGCACGAGGAAAAAAATACACATAAAATAATAATAATAGTAAATATTAAAAAGTTAACCTACACAGAGCCATTGAGAAGGGTCCTCGGCACGTTTCGAAGGCGCGAACAAAAAGGAAATTCTATAATAACTATCAATAAAAGGCTGATTGCTGCCACGTCTCGCATAGTTTTAAGTTTTTTCCCTCAATGCCAGTTACTTTCTCTTCTTCTTCTCCTTGTTGCCGGTCAGCTGTTTTGAAGTCACCTTCTTAAAACGTCCGGAAAACGGAAAAACCAGCCAAGGCAATTTTACTTTTGTTGTCAGCTTTGATTTCATGGCTTTCTTGCTTGGTCTAATGCACTTTTCTTTTTAACTGCCACATTTTACAACACTTTAATGTTGTGTTAATTAAAAGAGATAATTGGTAACGTCTGCACCGTTGGGAAGCCGTGTGTGTCTGGTCTGTCCTTATTAGACGTTGTTCCTAACAACATTTTTGTCAGTTTCAAAGAGAGAAAAACCAAGCTGCAAGCTAGGCAACGGTTCATTTCTCTCTTTTTTTTCTATATTCCTCCTCCCTTTCCAGATCTTAAATTAAACTTAAAGAACTTATTGCACCTATATAAGTCTTGCTTTCCTTTCATCATATGATATTGAACATAGTATATTTGTACTTTAGTAAAGTATTTATCATAATTTGAAATAGTTGATATATATATAAATTTCAAGTATGTGTCTCAGAGGTTATTATATTTTTTATATTTATACTTTAATGGAGACTTTGTTTAAAATCATAGTTACTGTTTATAATCATAGTTGCTGAGAAATACGATCAAAATTTAAAAGCCACCTCAAAAGTAGTTTTAACAATCTGTAAATTTTTTCTTCAAAAAAAGTTTCGACGCTGGATTGCATATTGCTGTACTCCAGACTAAAGTATTTTAAGTTCTATTCTTTGCATTTTCTTTTGCTCATCCTCTTTATTTTCAAGGTAGTTTTCTACTTTGCCTCTTTTGTGTGGAACATTTTCACATTTTTCCCACTAAAAATGCCTCAAATTGCATTTGTGTTGGCTTTTGGGCTTTTGGCCGTACGCTTTATGCTGCTCTGGTGGTAAATGAAGCGTTGCCGTATTGGCCTTAACTTGCCAACTTAACAGTACTTCTAATGACAGTTACCAGCTTGAAGTGAACGTGTGGACCACAGCAACTTAGTCCCAGCAAATATTTGGGATACGTCCTATTTTTTCCTCCTCTTATATGAGTAAAAGTCGTTGACTGCAGAAACGTTCGCCATGAAGAGTAGATAGCTCAATAATATTAATATTTAAGTAGACAGTTCTGGTCCGTGGTTCGAGGTCCATGGTGGCATGCAAACACTGCAAACACTGAAAAAGTTTGAAAAAAGTTTTTGGCCGGAGCAATGACCCTCGCAATGGGGCCGGCGACCAACAGGAGCAAACGACTTTAACATAATACATAATCATTTAAATAAGGATAAGCCAGACCGTACTGGCCCCACATTATGACACACGGCGGTGCAGCGAGAGAGTAGAAAATAATGAAAAGTTTCTTTAGGCAAAAGCAAAATTGCATTTCGTAGCCAATTTCACTGACCGAAGGAAAAACTTTTCACTTTAAGCCAGATAAGAAATATGAAAAGAGACAAAGAAAATAATATCAAGTTCTTTTTTTCTGAGTGGAAATATGAAATATGAAAAACGTTCGTCTACCTTCCGATCACATATCAAACTAATTTTTGATCTTATTTTAAGTTCATTAATTACAAAAATGTTTAAACCAAGGTTATATGAACTATAGATACAATTTAAGTTTAAAAATCATAAAATTAAAGCTTTTTAATTTTCAATTTTTGTAAGAGCACAACACTGATTAAAATCAAAGTGTATATTTGCCTGGTACGCCGTTCTTTGCGATTCTCACTAACTCAATTAATCATTGTATATCCTTTTCATAAGTATGTGCTTACAAGTTGACATATGAGTACATAATATTACAAAATAGGAGAAGATATTCGGTTTTACCAACCCAGCCATAATATTGAATCGTATGTGTTTTATTTTACGATGCACAACTCTTATTTTAGTTCTCTTATTTTAGTTTTCCTTTCTCAGGACGATCTGTTGCCTTATTAACATATTACTTTTTACCTTTTGCCTTTCGCATTGACATTGTATTTTTTATGCGTGCCCAATGCTCAATGGTGCCATTTACTGGAATATATTATCATTCATTTCGAATGATGAGAAGCTTCCAGGCTGGCTGCGGAAACTAAACCCAAAGAGTTTGTCCTTCAGTTGAATAAGGACCAAAGCTAGTTGGCTAATAAAAATCAATGCCATGTGCTGAGAAATCGAAATGCTGTCAATTTGCTTTAATGGTCCCATGAGTGCTCAGCGCCTTTTAGGAGACATCAAACATATATCTGTATTATGATATACCTTTAATAAAAATATCATTCCCATTTTTTCAGTTGACACGCGTTTTGCGAAACTTTAATATTACGAAAATAAGCGACCTGGAATTAATTTCCAATACTACAGATCGATTGGATATAACATTTCACTTCTTTGGCATCAAAGGCGATTCCCAACGTATTCGAGAGGCCATAACCCGGATGGTGGAACGCGGACGTATTGGAAACTTTACTCTTGTCTCGAACTTCCATCATTTCGACGAGAATCCACCTTTAAATATGTTGGTAAGTATTCAAAATTGGGTAATTGACTACAGTTTACTTTATTTTAATTCGATTGTCTGTATTTTCAATACAACTATTTATCAATCCAAGCAAAATTTTCAAGTTCATATTTATCAGTTATTTCTGTCTACTACATTAATTTATTTCCATTCGCACTTCATAAAGAGGAATTATTAAATAATTTTACAGTTTGACACTTTAAAAAAAAAAAAATAAAGCAAAACATTGATGTCTATAGAATGAGTTTCAATCAATCAAGGATCGATAGTTCAGTAAACTTCTGTATGAGTATGTAAAATCGAATAAGAGATAAAATTGTAAATAATATTTGCATAACTGTATAAACAGGAGTCTCTGCTTTTATTTCCGTCATAAATGAAATATTTATTTATTTTTTCTCCAATGCGTGCCATAAAAACAATAGCAATAAAACAATAGCAATAACAAATGAATGTGCGTGTGGCACTTGCCACTTGTCACTTGGCCGGCAACAGCGAAAATAATTATTTATTAATTGTGGCAAACCGATGAACAATTGGCCTCATCAGGTGGCCATCGGGCCGGTTGCCGCCTCCAATTAGGCTGCATTAACATAACCGACAGGCCGGAAACCTCAGAATAGTCCCGAACGACGACAACACAGAATTTGTGTCGCTCGACAGACCCGAGAGACCGGAACAACGTCCATCAAGCCCTTCCTCCAACACATGGGCATCTAATTAGTGAACATTCAACATTGTGTACTGAAGCTGTGCTCCGTTTCGTCCTTTCGTTGCAGGACCTGAGCGTCAATCAGCCGCAGGCAGCTGTGCGCGAGGACAGCGAGTTTATCATATCCTGCACAGCCCAAGGCTCATCTCGGATGCAGTTCCAATGGTTCAAAGACGGAGCCGCAGTCAACGCCACGAAGGCAACGAGGTAAGTCCGAATCTTGAGTTAACCCCACAGCTGGACCTTTGGGTAGTTGCCCAGTCCCAGCTGCCTATCACAGTTGACCATTCAAATAGAAAACTATAAAACAAATGCTACGCTTCAAATATTCCAATTGATTGGAAGTAAGCTGCGACTTAAATATACCCTGCATTAGGGACTTTGAAAATTGGAAGTGAAAGACGAATTCTTTTAAATTTACACCTTTAAATGTTTGATATTGCTTCAATTTATTTTTGCAGGGTATACGAACTCTTTGTCTGCTCAGTTGTCAATATTGTTAAAATGCTGTATCAAAGGGAGAAAAAAATATTTATAATAACATTCTGCGATGGGGGTGACTTGAATATTTTTGTAGGGAGGTTGAGTCTTGGGGCAGTTTTCCAGCACAAGTGTTCAATTTGACTTTATGACTTTTACACATCAATAAACATGACATAAAATGCCCTGGCAAAATAAAAGCGAAACGGCCAAAAAGGATAAATAAGTCAGGGCAAAGATAAAGATTTGTCAGACGAGACGGCGAACGGACAGCCGAAGCGCAGAGAGAGGCGAACAAGCGAAACCGCAGTCAGCCAGGGCGAATGATTGATCATAAACCTTAGAATGGGCATGCAGAGCACATCTGTGTGCCCCACACCCACACACACACATAGGACTTGCAACGAAGAACTCACACAACCTTTGTGCTAACCCTCCCCTGCCACCGCCTGATTGTGGGGCATTACATAAAAAGCATATGGCCGTAACTAACGAGGGGTTGTTGCTTGGACGGCTGCTCGAATACTATTGGGCCAGCTAAGGGTTTCGTGGACTTCCGAGGGGTTACGGGAGTTTCGGGGGGTTTTCTGGGGTTTCTAGGGGCTTAGCTTCAGCCGCAACTGAAGGACCCCATGCAGCCTTGACAATTTGTGCACAATGAGGGGGCATTGCGCAAGTTAACGGTAAAAACACTACTAAAAGGTCGGCCCGAGGGGCGCGTCAGGTGGAAAACAAATGGATTGAAGTGTAGTGCCAGGTATTTCGCGCAAGGGTCTAAAGGTCGTGTTTGCACGAAATTCCCATTAAAATAAATATCCAAGTGTTATTAAAAATATTAACGTAAATACAAATATAAATTAACGTCTCAAAGTTTTCCTCAAATTTATGTCAAAATCAACAATTTTGAAGTAAATATTGCACTATATTCGACACATCTATGAAATCTTTACCAGTACAAGTTTACTTATGGATGTAATGAAGATTTACATATATACATACACTTATTTTCAAAAATTTCCTATGCTTTGCTTTGGCGAAAAATAAGGGTTGCAGGCTTTCAAAATGTTTCAGATAAACTTCAATATATAATAATATCGCCGCTACAAGTCAAATACTCTGTAAATGTATTTATTTAAGAAGTTCCTCTTTACTTTACAATCAACTTTTTATTTTCTGCCTTAAAATAAATTCAAGTATAGGAAAATACTCGATCTATAGTTTTGCCTAAGTGTGTAATCTGTAATAACAATAATCTCTACAAATTTAATGCCATTAAAAAGGATTTTAAGTATTATAAGTATGTATCTTGTATGCATACATAAAGATTATCAATTCTTGATTTTGATAATAATCTTGATTTTAAAAATAATGTCGCTTTTATTGAAGTATTGAAGAATATATATTATATATATTACTGAGCTGCATAAACAGATTTCAATTTTTGGCATTGTATTCCTGGTAATTAAAATAAAATTTGTTTTTCAACCACTGTTTCGTAATCAAATTTGGAATTATTAAAGTACCATTTTAAATTCATTTTACGTATGTTAAATTTATTGAATAAATTATTTACCTTACCAAAGATTAAATGCCTTAAACATTGCGTTGGCTATCCTGGCATTCTGTCCAATATGTCAAAGAAAAACGTAAAACTTTTCACCGTAAGAAATTAGCTATTCGCTGGAGTCTACCTGTCTGGAATTCATTTTATTTGACTTCAAAGGCTTATCAAAATGAAATTATTTATCCTTTTTAAACGAAATACGAGTAAATATATTTTTGTTGTGAAATTTCAGTACATATTCATGAGACACACTTGTAAGGAATTTGCGAGGCATTGAAAATGTTGACTGACAGACACACAGAAAGACAGACCTTCCATTTAAAGACGTGGCATGCAGCTGAGTATTACATGTGTTCGGGTTTCTGCCTCACCATCCTTAGCTCACTGGGAGCCCATTGATGTGTAAGTAATTAGAGCCACAAACACATGTTTCCCAGTCCGGGACCGGGTGCAAAATATGAGTAAATATTTTAACTAAAGTCAAGTGAAGTCATTCATTTGGACATTTACTAACTTCGCATTACACAAGCGACTAAACATTGGGTCACTCCAATGGGTGGGTCTCAGCCTCGACCACTGCCTCAGCTTCTCGTTAGTGGCTGACTCTACTTTGCGTACTAAAATAACCGGAAGTAAGTGAATTTTTAATGCTTGATTTCACTTGGCTGAGGGGTAGTTCAAAGCCCGTTCCCGTTCTTAAAAACTGGGTTACTTATCAGTTCAACCAAATGGGAAGTTTCACACTTGAAGCTCTTTTGCATATCCGCCAAATAATCGCCACACACACATCAATATAATCCAAATCAATGTGGCAACTTCCCAATTTTGACCCAGTTAGCAGCTGTTCAGTCGAAACAAGTCAAGGACACAGAATCCGCCCGAGCCTCTGCTTGAGCGTCAACCTCAGCTGTTTCTGAGAGGTAATTAATGCAATTACTTTCCAATCACGTCGCTAACACATCCCCGAGCTATCACAACTTAGTGAAGGCCGACACTTTGATTAACAAGCAACCGACTTCAAACCTAGTCCCCAGTCGCATATGTGTGTGTGTATCTCAAATAATCTATGGCAAACGGCGAAACGCGGTCATTAATTTTGCTTCTAATCGTGTGGCCCTCAACGTGTGCGTCCCTCTGCGAAACGGTTGGCGGGAAGATATGTGTAATTAGTTTTAGGCTCACAAATGTTTCTCATTCGATTTAATATGAGGTGCTCGTATTTGTTTATGATACAGAAATAACCGTAGCAGGTGCAAAATATTGATTTTGCGTTGTTCCCTTAATCAGATTACAGTTTGTGAAGACAACAATTTTCGTAATTAAATAAACTTTCACTCACTTAAACAGTCAGCGAATAAATTGTCAAAATAAAATATAGAGTACAAATAATTCCTTCACTTTTACACAATTATTAAATAAATAAACGAATAAAGTCGATGTGAACCGATTTGCAACTCGAGGCAAACTGAATGCGAGTTTCTACATCCACAGTCACTGGTAAAGTTAAAGATCCCTCCTTTGATAGATCTTTTTTATCACACTACTTTGTTAATTTCCTAGACATGACGGACATAGAAAACTATCGAATGAAACCAGATTCATTTGCATTCTGACGTTCAAATTAACAGCTTTCCGAATGATCATTCTATAAGTGTGCATACTGTAAGGATGAAATAACAGATTGTTCGCATTCATATTTCTATTTTATTAATAGTTTAACATTAAATTTGATTTTTTTTTTAATTTGGGTGCTCAAATGATAATCCAAGCTAAACTATTAGGTCTCGCTTAACATAGTCTATATTATATAATTAAAATTTGTAATGTTATAAATAAGAATTCGACAACTTTTAAGTTTTCGTTTCTCACTCGGTGTATTTTATCATTAGTGCTTAAAACTCAAGATAAGTAACTAAATAAAAATATATATTTCAGATATAAAAGTATATTGATCCAACTTCTCTTCCTTAACTTTGTAATTGAGTGTTGTGTTTGTTTTGTCACTCTTTTAATTTGGTTTAAGTAAATTTTGTCACTGTGATCACCGTCCAAGCTTTTGCACAAAAACTTTTGTCTCAGTTTATACTTTTCGACAGACCCATCAACGCCATCTCCAGGACTGGTTGCCCGTCCCACACCAATTTGTCGAAGAACTCTCCAGTTGCATTTACGGACAGAATGCTTTGTCATTCAAGCTGAGTCGAGCTGGAGTCACTTTTGGCTTGTTTGCTGAAAATTTGTCAAACTGTAAAGCTAACAGCTGAAATTCAATTTCAGCAGCCAAGCAGCAAAACTGTCTGACCCCATCGCAATATAAGTGAAATATTGTATATACATATATATCTTTTTATTACATATATATATAGATATACATATATATATTTCGTTATTTTACAAATTGGCTCAAGTCGGGGCCAAATGCACAACAATAACAACAGCAACAACAATCACGCTGCAAATGTCCTGACAACAGCGACAACTATGAAAGTATGTGCTGCTCCTTCGTTGTATTTGAAACTCTTTTCTATAAAACATATACAGGGTGATCTAGTTAATATTGTTAATTCAGATAGTTTAACATTATTTTAAGTCTATATACATATATCTATTTTGATTAAAAGGTCATAATTATCAACAAACTTTGTTTGTTCAGCTGAACGGAGTGCGAATTGCATTTTAGTAAAAAAATGTTTTGTTGTCTTAGTCGCAGGCTAAATTCTAATTCTAATGTGATTGTCAATAAATTTATTCTATACTTCAAATAGCAATATATATATATTTATCATACTACAGAATAAATATAATTGTTGCCACTTTTAATAGCCCTAGATCCTAGATAATAGGAATTAACAACATTTGTTTAACACAACTAACAATAAAGCTACAAACTAGTTTACAAGCTGCTTGTTAAGTTGCAACTCATGTTGAGGAAGTTTTCGATTTGTTAAGACACCCTGTATATTTGTGTTCGCTTACATGTGTGTCGGATTCACTCTCAGATGAAAGACGTGCTGAATGGAGGTCACGATTTTCATTAGGTCCATTTGCCACAATGCGTAGACGGGAAGCATCTGAGCCAGGCGACAATGCCACAATTAGTTGCATAAGCTCGTTGCCGCTGCTTGGTAATGTTATTGGGGCATTTATCGCATAACTGTTTTGATTGTCTGCGTCCTGGTTTCCGACCCATTGGCGTCCTTTGTGCATAAAAATAGCTGCAAGGGTTGTGCCAGACGGCACAGAAACTATCGATCAAACATTTCTTGGGGTCGCGCTACATTTGGCCATTTGTATTGGAATGGACGGAATTTGCAAATGAATCGGAGCAGTTGCTAGCTGGCCCTGGCACCGGAACAATCGAATCGTATTGCCTGGAATAGCTTTGCCTAATTGGCCAGTGGTTCAGGTAGTTGTCAATCCGGTTAGTTAGTTAGTTAGTAAGTAAGAGTCGAGCAGGGCGGAAGACGGCCGAGGACAACGGTTTTTTTGGCGCCCCTTGCCAAAAAGCAACGCGTTTGCTCCGTGCGCAACGAAACAAAACACGGCACTGCACAACAGGACACACTCACCTGAAGCACACCTGAAGCACACCTGAAACACACCTGAAACACACGTGAAGGAGAACACACACCATGCCCATTCACTGGGACTGGGATTGGGACGAGCACGAGCACGGGCATGGACACGGGCACGGCGGAGCGCACTTCCATTGGCCGCAGCGCAGACTCTGGTCGGCGGGTGAGCCGAAATGCCGGCAGAGGCGCTACTACCTGTCCCACGAGATGGACGTGTGTGCCCGGGAGTTTCACCTGCGGGTGGACGACAACGCCTGGTGCCACGGCTCGTGCCTGGTGGGCAGGGTCGTCATTGAGACGGGCACGGAGGCGGACTCGCTGGGGCGTGGCACCTTCAAGGTGGTGCTAGACGTCCACCACTTCCAGCTGGCCGAGCTGACGGTTAAGGCCAAGAACAGCGACACCATCTGCGTGGAGGGCAAGCAGGCGGACGATCGGGCCGAGCAGGGGCAACTGTGCATCACCCGCGAGTTCACGCGCTGCTACAAGCTGCCGCGCCACTACGATGCCACACAGGCGCGTGCCACGTTCTCGGCGGACGGCATACTCATGGTGACGGTGCCAGCACCACCCAAACTAGATGACGTGGAGCGTGTGGTGGAGATTGAGCCCACCGGCAACTACTTTGGCAGCATTGCGGATCCCAGTGCATCCAAGGCCATCGAGCAGGCAGCCAACGCTAACGCATCCGATGATGGTGGCGAGGCGAATCCTGCTGGCACAGCGACGGACAAATGAAGCTGGCGACATCTGGCGGCTGCGCGTCCCTGGCCCCCTCTCTGTAAGTGGAGGAAGCGCCTCTTCGGACGCGTGAAGGCCGCCAGAGGCAGTCGTTCGGCTTGAAAGAAGCTACAAGAGTATGCAGTAGAACGTGCAGATCCTGGCCAGGCCAATGCTCCAAAGGCATCCCTTAACATTTGCACTACCACGAAGCACTTCAATGGAGTTCTCCTCCCGATCAAGTTATCCTAATACGAGTAGTTGTATCGTTCATTCTGTTCTTGTTGTTACACCTAGAGAAATTGTTTTAAACGTTATCAAGTATGGCCCCCTAGAATCTATAACTATAGTAATATTATCTTTAAACTCAATGTCTTTGCTCTTGGAATTCGCTTAATGCCAATAAAGGACTTTATCTTAAGCACACCCCAAACCGAACTGAAGTATTAGTTAACGGAAACGGGAAATTATTTTACCATTTTTTTTATTTGAAATATGCCTTCCAATCTATTTGGGTAAATTGCTGGCTTGAACTAAATCATCTTATAACTGGAATCATGGTTTAACAAACCGAAATATTAAATGCATAATGTGCATAAAATTTCTAAGGTTCTTAAACTATAACTTGTATATATGTATATCTATATATATATACATATATATAAAAGTAAAATGAAGTAATTTTAATTTCGTGTCAAATATCGTTTAATTTTTCAGCTTTACTACACTGTTTCGTCTGCTAGTAAAAAGTTGTCAAACATAATGAAAATAGTTTTCTTTTGACAAGAAGTTAAGAATATAGTTAAGAATATACTTTACCTTTTCTTTTATCTTGTTTTCCTACTACTATTTTTTTTTACATTTAAGAAATAAGAATATTTATTTAACCCTCGCCTATTCTACACTTTCGGGTGTTTTTGATAAAGTTAAAGCTTTTGTTCCAGATTTCAGCAAATTCATTTCGATGTTTCCCATATGTTTCGAGAACCCTGTCACGTGCCATTTCATTAGCGTCAAATTTGAATAAAATTCACTAACACCTAGATCCCTTCGCCAGGGAAAGGACCTTTATCGACCACCCGCCCTCTGCCCCCTAATAAAATAGGAAAGTAGACAAAGGCAGCTGCTTGTCAGCAGAAAAAAAGGCAAGGAAAACGCTGCTGCAGGTTTGACCTAAACAAAAAAAGGAAACGCCGGCATGATAACAATAACAAAATTCGTTGTATGACAGTAATATGCCAAGGGGCGAATAATATGAGAGTCCATTGAACAGTGGGGCAAGTGCCCGCTAAAAAAGCGAGAAGGAAGAGAGAGAGAGAGAGAGACCAACAGAGGTTCTAACTTTAACATGTTGAGCGGAATATTTTAGGTTAAAGCTTAACATCCGGCTGATGGGCAGACGCTGTTGCTGAACAGCGCAATGTTAAAGTTTAATCGAGCCTCTGTAAAAAGCCAATCAAGCCTTTGGCCATGTCGCCTACGTTCGGGCCAGCCTAGTTATGTGCAATTTTTTTAGTCCTTGCTTTCGCTTTTGCAATTTAGTTGTTGAGACACGTTTTCTTGTTACGATTGTAATGAAATTTGTTACAGCTTGAATTGAATTGTGGGCCCAGGCCCGAGCCTAGGCCTGACGTAACAAGCAAAACAACAACGGGAACAACAACAGAAACAACAACAAAATGCTAACGTCGGCGTCGCACTCACGCAGAAGGACAACAACTGGAGAATAGAAGCTGCAAAACGCGTCGCGTACTTTGTCATCGTTTTATTTTTATGTGTAGTTGCGTTTAATAAAGTTTTTATATGCCCCTTGGACGCGCAGGCCAATGTGTGTGTGCATGTGTATATGTGTAAATGTATTGCTCTTAAATTTTTTGGGTGGACTATATCGTATTTCTAATCAAGTTACAATTATGGAGGCCCGCAGCTTTAATGTATTGCCAGCACATACAGATTTATTCATATTTACGAGCCGACACACAGACACACAAACACACAAACACACAGGCATAAAACATTCAGCACAAAAGTAAGTTCACAATTTCAATTTCGCACAGTATCTGAAAATCGGGAAGAGGGAGAGACACAAAAAATACAAGCAGAGTAAACACCTACACGGCAATTTTATGAACCTATAAAACCATTGCGATGGATTTGTATTTGAAAGCCCAAAGGCTTTTGCGGTGTTGGTCATATAAAAATCTAATACCCTGCCCTTGCCCACAATGTTTCGATATGACAACAGGAGGGGCGAGACCAGAGATCGCTCTGAGCTATTGTTGTTATTTTATCGCCCTGCTCCGGCATACATATGTTTGTTATTTATGCATATTTACTTGCATATGGCCAAGAAGCTAATTTCGTGGCCGTTGTTGTTGCTGTCGGGCTGAGTGCGGCTTATTCTAACTCACTTTTTTCAATCATAGTCGAGCGAATATGATTGCCTATAGCAATGGGAATAAAGGAACCGCAATAACTTCATTTTATATGCATTTTACTCTCCTCAAGCAATAAAGTGGAAGCTCCGTGTTCTAAAGGATTTGGGTAAAGCCATCAGTTATTGCTCACTGTTCTTAAGGGGACTTTGCATTAAGTAATATTAATTGCGAAGGCTGATCAAATAATTTATTATCTAACAAACGAATTAAAGTGCCTGAAAAGTCCTTCAAGATATCCTTGTCGGCTCTACAACATAATCCTAATTTAATTTGTACCGTCTGGCTGCGCTCAGACAGATGTAAGTGATTGATTTAACTTACAGTGATTATCGACGAGTTTCCTATTCACATTAAATTGAATAACATATAAAAATAAAAATAAAAAAAGAAGAACAAACAACTTAAGCATAATCTATAAGTGATCTTTATTCACGTCTTATCGTCTTCCCTTCCCTTTCATTTATGACCTTCCAATTGGTATGCACTCTTGGCATTTGGAATGATTCAGTCAGCTTTATTGCGATTGCCGTTTTATGGACACTTTTTGTGCAGATTTCAAAAATCACAGAAGCCCCAAAAGAAACGCATTGCCACACACGCACACACACATAAACGTATGTGTGTAAGTGTGAAAGGCGGATTGAAGCACAAGTTGGTTACACTGTTTGTACACACAATTCCACACCCTTTTACCCTTATCCGCACACTCACTCGCACACTCACTCACACACTCACTCACACACTCACTCACACATACCAATGCAGTAATCGCTGCATCTGCCCCTTCAGTGTATTCAAGTTAGCAAACGCAGTCAAGCAGCACCGCAAGGATTTCGCTCGCCATTGCCAGAGATGGACACATGTTCGGGTTGCGAATCATAACTCTATATTATGGAATCGTAATCTTTATTCTTTATTTAATGAGCAGAATTTGATTATTCAATAGCTTATTTCCATTTTTAGTTTCAATTGCATCTGAAATTGATTAAATTGAAAACTCTTAGATATACACAAAAATAAATTCACTAAAATTGCATTAAATATTTATTTATTGATTACAAATAAAAGCTCGTATTTAAGACTAATTTTAACATTAGATTAAACGAATGGTAGGTAGCTACTAGCGCGGATTAAATATATATTCAAATTATTTAAATTAATACATTTGAATTTTAATGATGCTAATATGCATGCAAAAATACGCTCATATATGTATATAATGTCAAAGTATATACATATATATTCCTGATGGAAGAAATAAATTGAGAGCAAATCAGTCATAGGTTGATCCCTATGCGCCTTAAATCCATCTTTATATTCAAATTATTCAATGCACAAAGGAATATTTTCATTTCTTATTATAAAAAAGAGAAAAAAAAACAGCTAAAAAAAGGCTAAGAAAAGGCTTTAAAAAGGAACCAAAATTTTGAGTGATTCAAGTTATTGATAAAACAATAAAAATTAAGTTTTCATTAATAATTATGATAATATATATAATACAAGTAGACAATAAATATTCTTATTATGATAATAATAGTATTAATAATAATTAAAATAATGATCATTATGATAATGTTTAATTAACAAATGTCATAATTATCAGCGTAATCACTATACCTTCCCTTTTTACTATTACAATTATGTTGATAATAATTATTATTGTATAAATAATCTTATCGTACGATAACGATTGGCAACTCACGCGCTCATCTCTAAGGACTGCAGATTGGGGCTGTTTTCGTTTTATCTTGGTGCTGATGCTGTTGCTCCCGCCCGGCGCTCATATGAGTATGTATTTGCGTAACAGCTTAGTATGTAATTGTATTAGTCGAGGAGTATCCAGCGCCAAGGCGGCATCCTGTGTGCCATGGCGGCTCCTCCTCCGCCCCCCGCCGTTGTTGTTGTTGTTTTTGTGCTGTTTTGGCTGTAGACTCTGCTAATGCTGTTGCTGCTGTTGTTGTTGTTGCTGTTGCTGTTGCTGTTGCTCATTTGGCGTAAACGAGAACTGAGCTTTGCTGTTTTTGGGGTTGCGCCCGCTGCTGCATTTAAGCGTTACGCACTTCCTGCACAGAATGTTATTACTTCCGTTGCCTTTTAATTGATTTTGAAGGTGCGTAGCGACTGGCACAGGCACAGGTACAGGCACAGGTACGGGCACAGTCAGGAGCGGCGGTGGAGGCGAAGGTGAAGGTAACGTGACTGGCACCGGCAAATTCTTGCCTCGTTGGCCATTAGCAAATTGTGGGTTAAGTGCTTTGTATGCTCGGCGATGCCACGCCCCCATTAGGGAGGCCGCCCCACATGCGTCCGTTGCAAACGCTGTTTTGGCCATTGCACCTGTGCAAATTGCTTGACGCACTCAGTTTGAAGCACGGCTGTGGTTTACGACGTTGCCTTAACCGCACTTTCGTTTTGTGCGGTTTTTGGGTACTTTTTCAATGTTATGAGCCTGTTATCCTTGTTATCCTTGTTATCCATGCGTAAAAGTTATTAGTGGAATGCACTTACTAAGCCTTCCATTCGCTTGAGCAGCCACCTGACTGGATAACTCTTCCGCCCCCCGCCCCCCCTTTCTAACCCCAAGCAGCACTTAAGTCGAGTTTGGCTTTGCGCTCGGTTTTGGTTTTGGATTCGAATTCGGAGTTCACTTTATCCCCGCGTCTCCATCAGCATCCGCATCCGCAAGTCGGGATGTTTCCCAACTGAGTGCATCCCAAGGCAACGGTTAAGCAATGAAATGCAATAATCCTCTATAGACAAGACAGAACCTTCTAAACGGCTTCAGCATAATTGAGTTATCTATGTGCAACTTAATCCCAATTAATATCGATTTATCTGAAGAGAGAATAGGAATTTAAGGGAATCTATCTTAGCTTGAGTCGCTATCTCAACTTTATTCACATTGTTTTCCATTTGAATTTCCATCTAGCATTAACTACGTTTGTGTCAGGAAAACATGTGATCCAATAAATCAACTGACAACTGTGACTGACACAAACAGATTTTCCCAAATACATAAAATACAATTAAAAAGTGACAATAAATTTTGATTTGTTTGTCACAGTACTGAAGCTATTAGGGTTTGTCAATTTTTAAAAGTTGTATACCCTGCACTCGAAGGTAAACAAGAGTATATTCGGTTTGTGTAATGTCCATCTATAAGTCAAAAAGGATTATTTTATAATGATTTTTTTAATTTTATAAAATAAAAACAAATTATTTATGTAAAACTTAAGTGTAAAACTAGTCTCGCACCAATACATATATATACAAAAAAATTTCCCTTAAAAAAAAAATAAAATCCAAGCCTATAAAAAAAAACAAGCTCATACCAGAGTATTACCGAGTTGATACAATATATCTATTTCCTAGCTTTATGTTTTATTACACTATAAATCTCTGTATCTGGATAACTCGACGCTCTTCTCTTATCTGATTAGACGAACGTGTGAGTTAACTTTCAGCATATTGATGTTGGGTTTATATCTGCCTTGAAGTATCCAAACAACGAGCCAGCCGTCGAGTACCCTGACCCAATTATCCAAGCAACCGTCAACTGTTTTTGATGTTTTTCCACAGTTTCCACTGACGCGTCACCGAAAACATTTGAAAAACATTTTCAAGTGAATCATGCTGTCTGCTAATTGACTTCGAGCCGCAGCATCCGCGATTGTTTTCACATTAGCTATGATTTTCACACACATACACCCACACTCACACAGAATGCATTTTAGCTGCGGAATGATAAGTGAGCTGCTATTAGTGGGTCAATTAGCGGGGTTGCTGCATACGCTCCAATTCATCTGCGGCTTCTGTGTATTGGGTGTGAAAATGAATGCATCGACTGACACAAGTGCCAAAGCGAGAGCTGCCAGCTAATTAACTGGTCTGGTTTATGTTTCCATCCAAATTAAATATCATGTATCACATGCAGAATACATGATATGCTCAATAACAAATTGTAAAGCTTTCAAATAGATTCCAAATTTATTTAAATATTACTAATGAGCAACTTAACTAAAGGATAACAGATCATATATATACATACATACATATATATATATATATATAAGAATTACTAGAACTAACACATATTATCATTTAATTGCAGAGAAATTTGGACAACTGTACTGCCACCGGAAACGAAAGACGTCTACACGGCCATTTTGGGCGTTACCAAAGCGAGTCGCATCGATGAGGGCGTTTACAGTTGTAAGGTGAGCACACATTTGCGTCACTTCCGTATGATTTAAGTGTATGCAAGTAACTGAAGCTGAAGAACTCCAATCGAATTATCAAGTGATTTATAACTTATTCCTGCTGCGAGTGGAGACTCTATTGAGAACCTTCTTCTGAATGTCAACCGCACGCAATGCTCCACCTCAAAGTCATAAACATGTTGTTCATACTTTGTACTAAGGAGCATCTAAAGCTTTGCCTTTGTTGTTGGTGGAACATGTCAATATTTTTTACAAGCCATTTGCGTAATTTGTTATTTGCCAAGCCATAAACATATAAACACAAAAATGGTTACCGGCCTGCCGCTTGGTTAGCAGCTTTTTAGGCTTAATGGCCTGGAACAGTTTAAAGACTTGGCAAGTGCTATTAAGAGCCGACCAAATCCAGCAATTGGCCAGCAAATCCAAAAAGAGTCAACACTTGAGCAGGCGCTTAAAACGCATAGATTACAATTTATTTGAATGCATAGAAGAGGAGCCCACAAATCCTCGCACACAAATCAAAATAACCCAGTTTCAGTCCACTTAATCTTCCATGCCTTTGCCTCTTCGCCTCACTTCGTGCATATTTTAATTTGGCTAATTAAACGCCACGTTTCAAACCCAAATGAAGAACTGTACGGCAAACAGAGCCGGGAAAAGTGAAAAGTAATTTTGCGGCACTTTTGCGGGGTTTTATTTTGATTGTTTGAGTTATTTTCCCCCCACTGAATGGTGGACCGAGTGTTTGTTGATATGGCTTAACGCATGGCAATTAAACTGATTAGTCGTCCAGGAGTTTCAATGGATCCCACGAAAAAAAAAAAATACACTCTTTCAAGCAATTGAAACCGAATCAACAGCAGCTCGAAATAAAAAGGATTTGTATACAATTGCCAACATTATCAAGTTTATAATTTAATTGGACTTGTGAACGGATTCCAAGGCAGGGGAGACGTACGTACAATCACAAAGGCTGTTCAATTTGAGTGGATGTCTTAAATGTCAATTGCTCTTAATGAGGAAATTCTCAGAAATGCACGCACAACAATATAAGTGTGTCTTATTAAAAGACAAACTCTCTTAAAGACCTGCGAAGGTGGAATTTAATTGAAAATGTTTATGCTGAATTACGCAGCAGTTTCTTTTTGATGAGCTTGAAAGTGCATTAAATTAAAAACAAGGATTTCTAAAAATAAATGTCATAGAAAAAACATATTGTTTTATCCTCCACTTTCTACTGAGTCTCCCACAAGATTTTAAGATTCTTTTCTTATTAAGAACTTTTTATTTAAGAACTTAACATTTAATATTATGTAACTAAGATTGACAATTTATTTATATTTAAATATGATTTGTATTTTTGTATGGTATTTTTTTTCTAAAAAAATTATACAAATTTGTTGAAACTCTTTTTATTTTCCTTATGGTAGCCCAGTTTTCCCCATCACTTCAAAAAATACTATTTAGCTGTTAAATGATGTGGAAATTCTCTTCGAAATTTTATTTTTGTATAGGATTTTTGCTTAACACTAACCAAAACATCCATCGAAAAGTCAAATTTGACAAAGTCTTAGAGTTCAGGAGTTTATCGTGACATTCTGGTATTTTCTGATGACTCTGGCGGCTGTTTAAGCTGCAATATTTCTTGCTGGCTGCAATTTTCGTTGAGCTGCACTTTTGCCTCTCTGGGCCATAAATTTTCCCACTTTAAGACCACAAAGAGCAGCAGCTGTTGCTCGACCGCTGAGCTAACGAGCGAACATTTTCTTAAAGCCTCGCACCAATTGTATTTAATGCCTTGTCCGAACACCCACGAGCATTTCGTTGGGTATTCTTTGGGTATTCTTTGGGGCTGGCTCCTCCGATCCAGCACTTTTTCGAGCTGTTGCTTGGGGTTCTGCAACTGGGGCCGCTTTGTGCATGTGACGCTTCTCTTATTACTGTCGCACTGTGGTCCACGTAATGTCGGCGTCAGATCAAAGGCAAGCACTTCGAGGGGTTGGGGCTGTGCTGGAGCTGTGTTGGAGCTACGTTGGAGCTGCGGGGCTGAGGGATGCCCCTCATACAATGGTTGCCAGCAGCTTGGAGAAATTCACGTTAATCAGCGCACACTGCTCGCCTTTTTTCCTCGACGGACGTGCTTAATGCAGAATCCCCAAAGGTTGATTTTTGCCTTCTTACGGCTTTCGCTGTTGACTTAAAACTGAAAAGAAATGAAAGAAATCCTTTTCGAGCGGCGGCGCCTCGAGCTGCGATTGCTGTGCGGCACGTCAATAATGTGTGGCAGGCGCTGTCCATTAGGCTCTGGGGAGCTTGCATTTATATCCATGTCTCATAAGCACACACTTACACACTCACACACTCACGGGAACACCCCCGAGGCAATAAGCGTAATGAATATTTATTTATTGATATTAAGCACCAATTAGTTCATTAGCTCCGGGGAGTTCCAGACGCCTCTGAGAAGTTTCCAATCACCTGAAGTTTAACAATTTGCCAGTCATTAATGCACTTCATCTATTAAATGTTCACTTGCTTGGCTGGCAGATATATCAAGTATCTAAAAATAAATATCTTACACGGAGGGGGGAGATAGATGATAAAGGAATGCGGAGTGTGAAGAAGTAAGACATAATAATTTACAATATGAGAAGATCTTAATTTTTTATTGAATGTGTTCTTTTGTTAAATTTTTAGATCAAACAAGTAAACAAGATTTTACCAGCTGCGAAATACACTGTTCCCAGTTTAAGGATGTGCAAAAGTATCTTATGTAATAATTTTTACTTTAAACTTAAACTGAGCGTTAGCATTCCTGAATTTAGGACTTCAGAATACCTATAGAATGCAAAGGTTCTTAATTTACAAACAAATGAACCTTTAATATAGTATAAGAGTTCGAAACGTTTGGTATTTCATTCAACGCTCTTAAAAATTATATTAAAATAGATAGATAATTAGATTCGAATAAGCTCAATAAAATGTTGCAAATATCTAAATGATTTTCCCCAGTACCTCGATTGTTACACACAGGCCTCCCGTTAATCCCATATGACGCTAGTTTTTCATTTTACGGGGCAGAAATTGATATGAGATATAGATATTCCTTGTCATTAAATTGATTGCTCGAAACAAAGAGAACGTATCGTAAGTGACAAAAACAGATTTAAAAAGGATTGCCTGGAAGACTTTTCAATATATACAATGAGGAAAACGGGTTTTGCTCGCCGCAGCTTAGTCTCTTCTTCTTCTTCTTCTTCTTCTTGGTGTCCTGCACTTTTCAGTTCGTAAAGACACTTTTATCTAGCCGACTATAAAAGGCAGCCATTTTCAAGCATCGGCATCATTAACATTGCAAATTTTGTGGCATGAGAGTTGCTCTTCTGCCATTTACCACAGAACATTTTATTGACTGGAGGGAGTGAGAGACAGAACGAGACTAAGAGAGAGAGAGAGATGGAGTGAAGACTAGAAGACCAAATGACATTAGCAATTCTCGTACAATGTGCTGTTTAACGACTTCGACTGTTAATGAGACGCAGCTTTCGGATACATTCGCGGGGAAGGCACTAAAATCACATTTGATCATAAAATCTGTCATTGGGTTGAGCTGGCGGCCAAATGAGTTAATTGCCAATTGGATTTTGTGGCCGGCAAGGATTTGTTGACGTTGCACTGTCGTAAAAGAAAGCCATTTCCGTGTCCGCCACAGTTGACGCCGAGGCCAGCGCCTACACTTATCCGCCGGAATCGTGGCACGAATTTAAAACTCGACTCAAACTTGAAATGCGATAAAAGTGAAAAATATTCGATTTGCTTGCGCCAAAAGTTCTGTCTATCAAATGTTTCCGGCTCAGTTGCAACAAAGAGCCGCAGCCAAAGCTGAAGCTGAAGCTGAAGCCGGAGCCTGAGCAGACGCTGACGTAGACACGCACACACACACACACACACTGCAATAGGGCAACAGGAACAGTCTCATCTCGCCGGCAATGAGGACCCGGAGGTGTGATCCTGACGTCGCAGCTCGTTAGTTTGTCTGCTTTTTTAAATTTGAAACGGAAGTTCACTGAGCACCAGCCCGACTGCATGCAACGTCATCATTATCATCATTGTCATCATCATCATCATCATTATTATCATCATCATCATAAACATTATACTAATGCCAGCCCGTTTGATGCGCTCACATTGTATTCCCTTGGAGCATTTGCCACAAAAGTTGTGCCGTTGCAAGATACACACATAAATGCAACATGTTTGTGCCACATGACAGCTGAAGCTCTCCCTTTAAGTAGCCACCGAATCGTGTTATCCCCGCCTCAGAGTGCTTTAAAGGCTTACACTCCATATCCCATATCCATGCTGCACACGGCCACAGCGCAATCAGACGCCGTCATATCCAATCAGCAGCAGGGCTTAAACAGAGGCAGAGAGAGTGGGAGAGAGAGAGGAGAGCAGTGTAGACCCGGCTAGGAGTCTATTAAATTCGAGCAAGTGCAGCTGGCAACAATTGTGTTGACACATGGCAAACGCAGCGACGAGGACAACTGCTTAACTGGCCAGGCTCTGCTCCATCTGTCCATCTGTCCGACTCTCTGTCTGTCTGTCTCTCTGTCTGTCTGTCTGTCCGGCTCTCTGTGGCTGTGTGTAGAGGACAAACAGAGCTCTCGTTAATAATATTGTTGATGCTTATCAGGCGCAGTGAGTGACACTCACTGCTTAGCTAAAGACTGATGTTCTAGTAATGCTTGCTCCAACCAAAGTCTCGTCTACTTCTCGATCCTTCTGCAGGTCACCGACTGGGGCGTCGAGCAGTGCCGCTCGCTGCACGTGCACATCAAGTCTCCGCCACGTCTGCGTGTGGATCCGGCCAGCGTGACGCTCCAGAGGGGAGACTCGCTGCGCGTCCGCTGCCTGTCTCCGGGTAACGATGACATCAAGCGTTATGCCCAGCTGGGCTACAGCTGGACGAGGAATGGGGTGCTGTTTCAGTCGGACGCGGCGACTGCCATGTGGGAGGATCTCTATCCGGACGGCAGCATTCTGAAGATCAACAACATTCAAAAGTCTGCGGAGTACGCCTGCCTGGTGTCCAACAGCGTGCGACCCGTCTCCAGGAGCGTCTACATCAATGTCATCGAGCGCAATGCAATCCACGTCTGCCTGGCCGAGTCCAGCTACGGGGTCCATTGGCCAACCAGCGCACCCGGTGCTCCGATTATCACAGACTGTCCGCGCGGCTTCGAGGGCCACTCGCGGCGCATCTGCGAGCAGCGGGACAACGCCGGCAACTCCAGCTGGCTGCTGCCCGACTTCTCGAGCTGTGTGCGCGACGAGCTGCTCCTCATCTACAACAGGTTCAGGGCTTTGAGTGCCGGCTTCCAGCAGACCAACTCGTCCAACATATTGAAAGCCTGCTTCGAGTACACGCTCCAGCGACGGCAGAGCTTCCTTCCCGGCGAGGCGAGCTTCCTCATCGACATGCTGCATGAGGTGAGTGATAAAAGTCCCGTTTTTATCGAACAGGTGACTCTTTAAATATTCGTTTTTTGTAACCTTTTAAGTGAACTATGTTTTTTGTAAAACAAAAAACTCCCGAGAGATAATAAAAGTTTTACAGATTTATGACACAAAGCTTACAAATAGCAAAAGCTTGTGCGCCTTCCTCGGAGATTCTCATGATTGCCACTTTTGCTGCGTAGCTACTTTGTCCTGCACAGCTGCATAATATTGTAACAGAAGAAAAGTTTTTACTGCTTTCCGTATTCCCAAATTCAATTTTAAGCAACTGGTATCGCATCGGGGGACTCGCGGCGCACAACTCTTGAACACACTTAAGCCTCGACTCCGACTCCGACTCCGACTCCGACTTCGACTTCGACTACGGCCTGGCGCAAACAGCTCAAAGCGTTACAAACTACCTGGACCTTAAGATCCATCTCCAGCCACTTGAGTGCCGGGCCAAAGACTCCGCAAACAAGCTTGCCAAACTATTTTTACACGTAAATGAATGCAAAAACGAGACTCAGAGACTCGAAGGAAGAGCGAGAGGGCGAGAGGGCGAGTGGGAGAGTGAAAGAGTGAGAAAGACGCTGCCCTGCAATTTTTCACACAATTTTCGGAGCCAACTACAGTCAAAGAAAAGTTCTCTGGCCGCATGGCAACAATTTTTCATTTTAATGCGCACACAAATTTCCCGCCTAACGAATGGCTATAAAGAGTTTTCAGGACCTCTTTTTTTGGTTGTGTTTTATTTTGGTTTCTCGCTTCCCGTTCCCCTCATTCCACGGCACTTCTCTGATGCTTGACTATTTGCTTGCCTATTTTGCAGCTCGACACCTATTTGCAGCTGAAGGGTTCGCAACTGGAGCGCGAGATGGCGGCGGAGATAATTCTGCGCATTCTGGATAAAGTGATGCAGAATGCCCAATCCTTGAACAGTCAACAGGTAAGAGATGACAGGGCGCACAGTCTATAGTCTACAGTCTATACACTTGCCTCCGGTGCAGTGCCACATGCCCCCAAAAACTGGCAGAGCTGCCACTTTGGCTGCACTCGTGCATAAATTATGCGAAAAGAGGCAGTCGAGCGTTCGGGTGTCATAATTTATAACCTACAGCCATATTCAATATTTGCCAGGCTGGTTTTGCGGCTCTCGCCTAGATTTATTACACCCAGGCTCCAAATTGGAATATGGGTGGGGCTTATTGTGTGTGGCAGGCACATCTATTTTTTTTTTCCGGCTTCTACTTTTATTTAGCTTGTAGTTGGGCACAATTTACATTTGTCTGCCACACATGCCACAGAATTGATGTTCACGTTTGCTGGTAATGAATACCTTCTGCAAAATCTATCTATTTGAGGTTTTTCGATGTGCTTCGGGGAAAAAGGCCAATTTGTTGAAGGTCGTCTCCGTCACCGCTAGTTAGCAAATGGACCATATTTGGCATTCGAAGGGATCGGAGTGCATATTTGAGCAGCATAAATGGGAAGGCTGAGTGCGAAATCAATAATAGATAAGGCTCAGATATCATAAGTTAGGTAAATATCTCACCTAAGAGGTGAGGTGATGGCTGTAAAACTATTTGGGGACAGTAGATATCAATTGCAATGCAAAACTGACAGCTCATAGAAGAGGAAATGCTTTTCGCACTTAGTTCATTTATTACTTCTCCTTTGTGAACCGACAAACATGGACTCGAGTTTCTCCCAACTCTCAACTTTGTTGTTAATTAGCGGCCATCAAACTGCGCACTTATGAGCCAGCTAATGGGCCTTTCTCGGTGCCTCTCATGACAGCTGGCTGGACCACAAAACAATCAACAAGCCCACTTCCTGGTGGTTGGCCACAGACGGAACCCACTCCTGACCCTGCGATGACGCTTAAAGGTGTCCTTCCGCTCTGGTCTTAACACTCATCCAATGTACTTGGACGCTGGCTCATTGGGTTGGACCCATTCCACTCGGTCGGCTGCTGTTCACGGCTTCGGTCTCACACTCAACTTACTTAAGTTTTTAAGTGGGCAGGCGAAGGGCTTCGCTTTTGCTTTGCTGCGGCTCATGTTTTATTCCTTGAGCACACTTTGTTTTCGCGAAGTACGGCATAAAAGTAAGAGAAGCAGGAGAAACAGGAGACAGGAGAGAGGAGGCAGGAGGCAGGAGGCAAGCAGTTGTATGTTGTTGCCACATGCATCAGACTCAAATATTGCTATGCAAATTTATGTGAGTGTTGATTGCAGCTGTTGGTGTTATATGGCCCCAGCATAAAAGCGGTGCCAGCTTTTAAAGCAAAGCCGTCTCAATGTCAAGGACCTCAGAGGCCGGACGCGGAGCAACTTTATAAATGAGCCAACTATACGGCATAATATATTAGCTGGCTGGATGGCTGGCAGGCTGGCTGGCTGTCTGCCTCGGCCCACTAGCCCCTTTTAATATTCATCTCTCTGGATCGCGGCACGCACGGAAATTAAGTAAGTTTTTACTTGACTTAAGAGAAGGCAAGACGACCGCCTCTGAAAGTTTTTAATGCCCTCAAATTAATTTTGTTTGTCCCAGAGTTCGGCTGAGTTATGGCATTTCGATATTATGCGCCATGTGAGTCCCAAAGTTTTCCCCCAAACACTTTTATGGTAAATTTTTATTAGCTGACTATGCGATGAAAAGTAAAACCTGCCTTCATAATTGGGTCGATTAAATGCCAGCATTTCAACTTCTCTCAACTTACCAAATAGTTGGCATCGCTTTTGTTGACTGAATTCAAACTTTAAGGCTGTACGTTTCGTTTTGTTTTTTCTTTTCCTCGTTTTTGTGCCGACTTTTAATTAGCAAAACTCAATGAGAAATTGATTTTTAATTACAGCTTCGGTTGGTAGAAGAGTTCAATTAGATTAAACAGGAAAGAATTTTTTTAATGAACATCATACCTCAAGTGAACTCTGAAAGTTGGAATCATTTCATTTTTGTTTAAAGAAAGTTATGTAAAGTTGATCAGAACATTAAGAATTTGACAAGTGTCAAACATATAAGTATATAAATATATATTGACAATTATTTAAATCTGTGAATTACAATTCGTTAAATAATTGATTTGATTTGAGAAATAAAACATTATAAATTTATAATTAAGAAATTGGAATAAAATATGATTTTTATATTCTTCACCAACAATTATTTCTTCTTCAGCTGGTCAAAAGCATTCCCGGTATTTAAAATAGTGAATAAAAATAATTCTTATTTCAACAATTTTGATGACATACGTTTTGCTTTACACATATGTATGTGCATAATTGGGTTTTCTCTTCATCGTATTATCAATTATTTAAAATATGTTTAAAATTAAGTCCGATAGATTCGGTGCACAGCTCGACATCGCATGAATGATAAATTTTCAATTTATTATCATATTTAAATTGAGCTGTCGACCAGTCGGACCTATCAATGGATGGCTCACAATTTTCAATTGCAATGTCAATGGCATTGCGGAATTATGATTGCATTGCATTGCGTTGCATTTCATTCCGTTGAAACAGATTTGCATTTACTTCTGCTGATTAACATTGATTTTGGCTTACATTGCGGGTATTGCAATTGAAAAAGTTTTTGGGTGGAGAAAAAATAGTTGCACAGTTTTCGATTGCATTTCAATATTAGAATGTGAAAGTTTATTAAAATGGACGAGTGGAACTTTCAATGCATATTGGCTCATTATGGGCCAAGCAAACCAAATGGCAAACAAAGTTAACTGACCTACTTTCCCAATAGTTATTTACTTAAATTTACAGGGCCGGATTAGGCAACTGCAGAGCAAACATAACCCTACAAAATTTACCATATATTTTAACAGTAAAATCAATTATTTATAATAACTATTAAAATAAGCAAATCTAATTTTAAGGTCATATTTGACAAAGGCAAACTTTACTTTCGATTTGCTGAACCGCTCCTGCCTAATCCCATGCACCATGTAGCTTGACCAGAAAACTTTGGCTAAGGCCAGAGAAATCTAGATACTGCAGATATGGGCTATTCAGAAATCAAATTCGCAAAGTTCACGACAAATCACTTAGCAAAAAGTAGTCGCAAAAAAAACACAAAAAAAAAAAAAACGAACGTGCTCTAAAGTCACAAGCAAACTTTTGAATCAGCAAAAAAGTTTCGCACACACGCACACCGAGGCACATGTGCCACGCCCACACAGTCGAACGCCCCTTTGATTTGCCGGTAAACTGTTAACCGTAGCCTGGTCGGAAGCAGGTCGGAATTCACATTTAAAACTTTTTCAACCAAATTTTTTCGCAGCATTTTTCCATGGCTTTAAACAAATGCCACAATTTGCATTAGGCGCAGAAACAAGGCACAAAACAAATATCACAAATATCACATCATGCTTGACGGATGTTGTGAAACTTTTTTTCCTTTTTCATTAGTTTTTTGGAATTTATTTTTGTTGTTGTTCTTTTTTTTTACTCTGCTGTTAAGTTGCAACAGAAAAGTTTTCCAATTGAAATTGTTTCTGCTCTCGATTGCACATGTTTGAGTTTATAAATTTATGCTTATGTCCTCCAACAGAATAGCTTCTTCTTCATCTTCTTATTCTTCTTCTCGGCCCATTGCTTTTACATTTTGATTTGAACAGGAAATTGCGCCATGACAGCACAAATCTCATCCAAAAACAAAGCAAAGAAAAATTGGCATTGTAATGGAGCTCTTATTAGGAACTTTGCAAATCGAAAGATGGTTCGTTGACCGATTGGCAACTGAAGCTTATGTTGGCTCAGAGCTGAAACTGGAGAACATAATTACAAATGGGTTCATTGACTGTTTTATATACTCATTAATTTATTTTTCATTATGTTGCCCAACTTATGAGAAGCTGACCAACTAATCCAAGCTGTTGTAAGTATGTTAATCTAAATGGTTAGCTTGATGCAAAGATTTTGGAAATTTAACATGGGTGTTATATATATAGTTTAATATTTGTGGGTGTTCAGCTTATCACTAGTCAAAAGTGGATTTAGAAGAAGATTTGCCATAGCTACACATTTGCATGCAATATGATAATTAAATTTAATATTTTGCCATTGCTTATATTAAAAGAATCGAAAAAAAAAGAAAAACTGAAGTATATAACTGCTATAGAATATATATTTATATAAGCTTTTATATACATTTTTCACAGGATATCTCTGTATTTCTAAAACCTTACAAATTTCTGGAGCATATTTAGATTGCGAATACTCCAATTCCATTGCCAAGGAAGAAAGGCCAAAACTACATTTTCGCTAATTTATACATGCTTCGTTTCATTTATTTGTATCTCACCCTTTTAGATTAAGTTTCTGCCACACAAGTCAAATAACTAACGGTAAAGTTGTCAAGTATTTCAAAATCAACCCCTACTCAAAAGCTTAACTGTGTAGATCATCACTTACGATAGCAATGTCAATCAAAGTGTCATGACAATCCCGCCTGCAGGTGCCAATTAACTGCTGTTACACCTGAGCAAATTTATCTATTTTGCAGTTAATCAAATCTTGGCTCCGACCGTTGGCTAATGCGTGTTTTCTATGACATATGACTGAAAATTGTAACTGAAGCATTTGCAATAACAATGGCCACTGCCTGGCAACAATGTTGTTTACTTTTGAGTTTGACCTTCGCCCTCAGAGAGTTCACAGTTGAACATTAAAGTGACATTATTTTTGCTTTTGCAGCAAATTAAAAAGTTGCAACTTTTAACGCAATCTGCGGCGTTGAACCGCGAGACAATTGCGGCCTCGCAATTGGCCACATCGACGGGGAGCAGCGGCGGACCCGGACAGGCGACATCCTCGGCAGCGGCGTCCGACAGTTCGACAACTTTGACCGCACAGCGGGGCAAGGCAAGCGGCAGAGCTGACGGAATTGGCGACGCAGGCAACGCTGCGGGCAAACTGCTGTCCAAGAGCGGAGGTGGCGGCGGAGGTGGAGGCGGCGATGGCGGAGCCGCAAGTATTTTGACAGTCGACGAGGACACGTTGTCCCTGGATCGGCTGAACTCGTTGCGCATTTACATGACCTCAGTGAAAACATTGCCGTTCAATTTACGCATTTACGGGTGAGTTGTGAACAGGTGTAAACGTCGAATCGAATCGCATCGCATCGCATAGCAACGCATAATTTCTGCTCGATTTACACATTTTCCATTGAAAACACGCCTATTTTCAAGTCTTTAAAGCACCTTTTTTTTGTATTTACTTTTTATAAATAAAAAATGTACGCAGTTTCACATCTTGTTCGAACAAAGATTAAGAATCTACCAATAAAAAATATAACTATTCAATTATTCCTGTATATATGTATATTAAATATTTTATATATATGCTTACTTTACAATTTTTTTTTGTTTGATTATGAGGACTAAAGATATTTATCCTTATTCCCGTGTTTTGCCTTTAAGATTTTTATACATTTTTAAGTGCTGCAAATGTCAACCTTGTCGACTTTAATTATTTTAAAGCTAGTGAGTTTTCATTCATTTATGTTACTCAGTTAATCTTTCTTTTTAAAATTTAATTTTATTAATTTTATAATTAAAGTTAAATGAAAGATAAAGCAAACTGAAATTCATCTATACTAAAATAAAATGAAGAAAATTATTTGACTTTATCCCAGTTGCATCCATCATTACAATATTAAAATAAATAAAATATAAAAATTGATATATTAAAATCAAAGATTATATAACAAACATTCATTAGGAAAACATTTAAAGAGCTTTTAAAATAGCATATGTAATTATTTTGCATTATTTTAGATTACGCAAAGTTTTTATTCTTTATTCGCAATCGCATAATTCTAGGCGCTAGAAAAACGCTTAAGCTATAAGTTGAAAAAATGTAAAGGAGAATTTCTTAGCTTTTCCAAAGGTTTATCTGGCACATGTCAGGCGCTTTGCATAATTTCATAATTAGAAATAAAGGCAAAAATGCAAATTTCCCTGCCCAAGTAAACAGTAAACTTCGCTTTATGGTCGCTTGATTAATATACCCTGGCAAGGGCAAACATTTATTTATTTTCATTTTATTTATTTTTTTCTTGCATCCGCTTCTAATGGAAAATTTACTTTATGGGCAAACATAAATAAAAAAAGACCAAGAAACTGCATAAAATAAGCGCACGCGCTCGTTTACTATAAAAATTGCTCATAAAAATTCAACTTGAAGGACTTTTCACAGGACCTGAATAAACCGTTGTTGGGTTGTTGAGGTGCCTAGGCCACCTTCTCACTCAGTTCTTCAGTTTTGAATTTTTCAAGTGTCTTATTAAGCTAATTAAGAGTGAACTAGACTGCCAGCAGCTGCCCTGATTTAATCTCTTCTGTTTGCACTTATCTCTTACTCTAGGGAGGACCTATTCTCGGATCAACTTTATATGGATATTGGACTCTCCGCACGTCTGCTGCATATCATGGCCAACTCGACAATATTTGCTTCTGTGATCTCATATAAGAATCTTAAGAGTTTTTTACCTAAGACTTACTACACTCGCGGCAGGTGGGTAAAAAATAAAATATTTTAATCAAATACTCTAATCGAAATGAACTTAAGTATGTGCTAAGGGTATTTTAATAAACTTATCTAAAATCTTGGATGCATTAAGAGCTAATTAAAACTCTTACTATTCCTCTTTTCTATCATATTTAATTTTCACAAATTAATATTTTATGTACATTTTTAATTAGCAATTAAGTAGCTAAGACTTACAGTTTTAAGTTAGAAAAAGTTTCTTAAATTAAATTTCACTTTCTGGCGTTTTTTCATAGTTTTAATTTAAACCGATAGCAAAACAGCACTCAATTTCAATGCATATTTAAAAATAATTCTCTGTAATGCGAAGTGTTGTCTTATTTCCAATGACGAGAGATTTCATTTCTCATAAGCGCATTAAAGCAGCATCAACAAGAAGAACAACACAATGTTAAGCCGTTAGATTGTAAACAAAATGCAAATATAGAGCATGCAACATGCAACAAATATTTGCATGAGCAGAGACAGATATAAATCTAGTTGCACAAGCAGAAATGTGGACTAGAAATATCTGTCAATATGCTGACAAATTTTGATTTAATTATCATATACAACACACATCTACATCTGTATGAGTATGTGTGCGATGGGCTTAATGAACATGCATTTGGCAGCAGAACGTTTCGTCCTCACGAGCGTTGAAGAGATTAGCGGAAAGTCTGAAGGGATACTGCGAAAAGGACATAAGAAGCAGCAAACGTTGCAATTTTGAATATACCATAAAATGCTAAAATAATGCATGGGAAAGTAGACTTAAGAACCAGCTTAACAATATAATTCATAGCTATTTAAAGCTGACGATGTAGCTTAGCTTATGTTATTGTAACTGAGTGCGTTATTATTAAAATTTCCTCTGATTCCCCTCGTCATCTACAGCGATCCCAAGGACTCGGACTATGTGCTTGCTTCTCGCATTATTCAGACCTGGTTGTTTCAATCGAATCGCTCGAACGACAACTTCCGCGAACCGCTCGACTTGTCCTTTGAGGCTGGCCATGTGGAGATTATCTTTCAGCACGAAAGTGTGTCAAAAACTGGGGATTGGGTCGCCGTCTGCGGGTAAGTTTACCGAACAATTTAAATATTGAGTTAATATGTAAAGACTGCTCTTAACATTATATTCACAGCCACGACTATAAGGCGTCCTTCGACTCCACCTGGCGCTCTGATCTGTGCATCACCAAACATCTGATGGAAAATATAACCCGTTGCATTTGCCCGCTTTCCGGCACCTACGTTGTTATGCTGACCAAAAGACAGCCACACGTAAGTAGATTGGATTATTAGTTGGCGTTAAAACAAATTCGGACTTTTTTTTGTTATTTAAATGTTATTTATTACATTCCAATCATACTTTTGCATGTAATAATCTATTTAATAATCTTGGGGCTTGATTTTTTACTGCAGTCATCGACTCTTCTTCATAAAAATTAAATTTCTACAACATACAATTGATTGCAATTTTTTAAATCATATTTTTACTATCTATTATTAATGGCCTTAGCTTAAATATAAATCAAATGCATTTTACTAACTATTAACAGATTTAAATCTGTAAATTCCAAAAATCGTAAATATATAATTTTTGATTGTATAATAAACTAATTTATCTATAGTTATTTATCTTGAAAGTTTGCCAATTTTTTCGTTGATTTCAAAATTCATTTTATAAAGAATAGGTTTTCTTTATTCATAGAGTACGCATTTTAATTTGGTTTATTACTTATTTTTAAATAAATTCAGTCAATATTTCACCTTCTCAGAGTTTCTCTTGATTGTAATACAATTTTCCCGATTTCTCGATTTTAGTCTGCAGTGTCGCAATTGCCCCAGCGTCCAATCTTTGTGATCGTCAGCTGCGCCCTCTGCCTGCTCCAGTGCTCGTCTGCATTTCTCATCCTGCTGCCCATCTGGTGTAATCGGAAGTGCGCCGTGACCTTCCTCAAGATGCAGTTCTGCATTTCCACATCAAGCGTAATGCTCATCTATCTGCTGGGCTTCATGAAAATGCTGCCAGAGGTGAGTTAATTGTGCACGTTGTGTACATGTATGTGTATAAAAATAAATGTTAGTTTTTCAATTAAAACGTTGCCAGTTGCTACAATATTGAATACCCAAAAAGAGATTACAACAAAGGAAATATATAATGGTAAAATAAAAGGAATTTGATTCCAATTCCCTCGAAACGGAAACAAAAATTCGTAGCATACTTTTAAGGGTTGCGCGAATAAACAACAGTTGCCATTTGCATTGCGGTTCTCTCTTTCTCCTTTTCTCACTCCGTCTCACTTCCACGCACAAAGGCTGCCGCAGTCAACGCAACCAAGGCGAAAAATTTAATTACTGGAAATAAATACACAAATAAAGTCAAAACCAAAAACAAAAGAAACCAAAACCGAAGCCCTAACAAAGTGAAAGAAAAACAGCAGAAATTAAAAAAAATGTTTATATATACATGTATAAACAACATATAGTAAAAATAGTGTTGCATGCCGCAAACAAAGATTCAATTTCGTCTGCCCTTCAAGCGCGTACACTGTGCAACAAAGCAACAGCTGTCTAAGTGTAAAGCCAAATTGAAATTAGTTCTCAGCCCTTTTCATACAGCAAAAAGCCATTAGACTGCCAGTTGCTTGGCCAGAGACCTCTAAATAACAATCAGCCATTCGTTTGCTTGGCTAAGCCCAAGAAACTCCACAAATATTCTAATTACAAATTTTCGCAGGAATTCAGGCATGAATTCCACAATTCATGAAAAGTAATCTACAGAAGTCTCCGCAGCCCGAATAAACATCAGCATCATCATTTGCAAAACAAATTAACTTGTCGTCTGGCTTGTAATGTGCCGATAAAAGTACGGACTGGGCCGGGATTTGTAAATATTATAATTTACAGTTCGTTACACAAAAACCCATGAAATACCAGAACAGACCGCCCACCCACCTGTTGAACGCCCTCCCCCCACTTTCAAAGGAAATTAAAAGTCAACAGCCAACAGTTCACCGGAGAATAAAATCACTAAAGTCTAAATAAATATTAATAAAAGCGCAAATTTTCAATTTACAGCCAGCTCCAATGGTATGGGATAATAATAATATGCGAAGCTCGTGGCATATAAAATGCGTGAGATCGGTCCGAGCAGCTATCAAAAGCTTGTAGCTTTTGCAACCTTTAAATCCCAAAAGAATCCGACAATGTTTTGAATTATAAAACGAAAAGTACGCGTATAAACAAAATATACAAATTTGTGCTCTCTAATCTCTAGAGGTTTTCAAAAAAGCCGAGAAAATCTCTAACAAGATGTAACATTTTTGAATTAGTAATAAACTGGGCCGCAGTGAAAACCGTAGCGCAATAAATAAATGAAAAACAAATAAAACGCAACAAAAACAACAACAACAACAACAATATGAGTAACAACAATAAAAGCAGTAGAGACAATCGAAATGTAAGGAAAAACCGAGTTGCCGCAATTTGACAAAAGTTGACAAAGAACTGGGGAAAACTCTCGCAGATAGTGAAGTAAAAAGAGACAAAGAAAACAACTTATGGACAATCATCAAAACTACGCCCAGACCGAATCGTGGAAATAACACGTATTCCTAGTGGCTCAAATAAGACAAAGTTTCAACCGGATGAAGGGTGAATGGTGAGCGGGGGGGAGATCGGGACGTACTCCAGTACACTAGTCAAATGTTGGGGGCGTCTACTTAATGGCTGCACGAGCTCGACTCAAGTGCAATTCAAACCAAAAACGTCCAGTTGTGCCTCCAGCCATGTGGCTGCCACAATTTGGTGCCGCACTGCAACATGTGATAGGCCATGAGTGTGCGAATGTGTGTGCGACTGTGTGGCTTGTATTCGGCTTGGCATTTGAAATCATATTTTAATGAGCAGCTGACGTAAAGACAATTTTGGCCAGAGGGCAGTTGCACAATGCCACATGCCACATGCCACATGCCACAGCAAGGAGAAGACAGGCGGAAATATTCTTTTGCATTAATCGCCTGCGAATGCGCGCAAAGGACTTTATGAAAATGCGAAACAAATTAAAAGGACAAACAACACACCAACACCAATACCAATACCGACAACGACAACGACACGAGCGTGGAACACACCGCAAAGACATATGCAAATTGTACGGTTTAAAACACGTGTCACAGTGGCCGGACAGCTGTGTGGCCACGCCCACAGAGCGATCCAACAATAAATAAAATTGAAATATTTATTTTACTTATTGCATATGTATTTGTGCATAAGTAAATACAATTTCAGCGCCAGTTAAAAATACATAATGAATAATATAAGGAAATATAAATATAACGCATACGCCAGCGTATCCTCGCGGGAGAGACAGAGAGGCAGACATGTATGGGTGCGAGTGAGACAGGGGAAAGCTTTTAAGCGCACTTAACTCATAATTTTGCATAAAAAACAAAAAAAAAAAAACAAAGCGACGACGTAAAATATTCGCGTTGAGAATTGAAAATTAAAAAGTTTGCAAATTTATTTTCTCGAACAACAATGCCGCTGACCTCCACGTGCTGATTCGAAGAAGCCAAGAGCAACGCACACGCATATGTGAGTGTGTGTGTGTGTGTGTTTGTGTGTGTGTGTACACAAAGAGGATTCGTTATAATGTAATGATGTGCGGCAGGAAAATTAAAGCCACAACATTTTGCTTTACGAAAACCACAACTCATTTCCTATGCCCCAGCTGTGAAGAACGCCGTGTAGCACACTCTGATTCAATGTCGAAGGGTCGTGCACGTACTTAATGCATATTAGCTGGCAATTTGGTTAATGGCTATTGGAAGTGAAACCGCAAACAGAACCAAAAGATAATGAAATTATGTTGTGGTTGCCACTTATGAATAGAGTCAACCTAGTCGCATGTCTCAGGTATAGAGCGAAAGGTGTTCACTGTGACATAGATTGCAGCCACCTTCAAAACTAAATGTATTGTGCATCTTAAGTAATTTTTATATATTTATTTTTATTTTTTTAAAACGATTTTAAATGATTTATTGGGGTGGAGATATCTTGTTTTATTACATACAATTGTTAAGTGTTGAATACCTACAAATCTTTTTTAAAAAAAATTAAATATCTAACAAGATTATTTAAATTGAAGAAAATTTTTGATTTTTGTGTTAACAAGAATTATGTTTACTATTTTCTATGGAAAAGTTTTTAGTTCTTAATTATATATAAACAACATATTTTAAAAAATATTTAGTAATTATTTATATAGCAAGTATTAATTATAATTATTTTTTAAATATTATATACTACTTATTTTATTGAAATATTTCTTTAAGTAAAATATTTCTTAAAGAATCAAATATTTACAAATTATAAATGTCGAATTTTTAAATTTTTGATTTTATTTTCACACTTTGGCCAAACGGCGCAAAGCAAGCAGTTCAGAAGTCTGGCCGCAAGCAGTGCACAAGCAGTTCACACCTTTAAAGAAAATATTAGAATAGGTCGAATAAAATTAAGGGAATTATTAATTTTATTATTATGTGTATGTGCTTAAATTATTAATTAGTTTCAACTTTATGTGACATTTATGCGATTGCGACTTATTTTCAATTCTTAGAATCTCACTGAAATACTACCAAAAGTTATTAACAGGGCCGTAAAACATTTTCCTATTTGTCTTAGCCAAAAGCGAATGTCCCGGCCCAATGCTTGGCAGCAAAGTTTTATAACTTTTTAATAAGTGATGTCCAGTCATTTGCTAGGATTGCAATGAAATAATTTATGCTCGAGGCACGCGTCAAATTTTGATGCCGATGTCATCTTTATGGCTCCCAGAGCAGAGGGAAATCCCAGTAAATAGCTGTGAAATATATAAATACAAACATAAAAAAAAAAAAATATAAAGTAAATACTGGTAAATGGTGGGTCGTAAATGGTATTCCGGCTGCTGTTGGTGTTGCTGTAATGCGATGACAACTTTTTATATTTAATTAAAAATAATGATGTTGCAACGAAGTGGCCGCCAATCTCCCTTTTACTGGAGCGTTATTAATGTGCCTCATAATTTCCTCTTTGCAGAACTGGCACGCCATAATCAGCAGTTCGCTGGCATCGCTGCTGCTGCTGGGAATCTCCACGCTGATTGCCATTGCGCTGGTCATACACACGGAACTGGTGCCAAAGAAGTATCTGCAAATCGGCAGCAAGCCCCCAACCCCAACCAAGCAGGGCAAACGCCGCGAGAGTCTAAGCAACATTACGCAAATCAGTGCCCAGTCTCCGGAGGCGGCCGTCGTGAGTCGCGGTCGCAGGAGCAGCGGTAGAAGCCACCCGCCGCCCAACAGCTCGAGCTCCAGGTCTTCCGCATCCGCATCCGCCGCTGCCTCAGCCGCCGCCACCGCCTCCGGCTCCGGCTCCCACGCTCACGGGTCCCTCGCATTGTATGGCGGTTCGGCGGGCATCCGCGGCGCCATCGGCATTAGCTGGCTGCTTCCGCTGCTGTTCGCAATTGCCGCGCCGTTAATCTGCAGCATTATAGGCAAGTGGCCGAAGCACTGGTGGCTGGAGTTGGTCTGGACCAGGCAGCCGAACGATGCCGCCAACGATCCAAGCAGCGGCAGCGGCAGCGGCAGCGGCAGCGAGGAGCCAGCGGAGTACGACGCTGGCATCTACTATGCAACGCACACGCTGCTCAATGCCGATAATTTACTGCTCGAGTCGGAGGCGCTGCTGGGCAATGGAACGGGCAGACGACAGCCAGCCGCCACCATGACTGAGACATCGTCAATGGGCACGGCCAATGCTCTCTCCACGTCGGCGTCATCAATCACAGCTGGCAGCGACTTCTCCTCGGAGTCAAACTTGGCCGCTGTGACAGCTGCGGCATTGACTTGGCCACAACAACAACAACAACAGCAACAGCAGCAGCAACAACAATTAGAGCATACGCCTATCCCTTGGAATCGCGCCTCGCCCGGACAGGCGGAGGCATTCACTTCCGACTTGGATGGCACAACTCCATCGAGTTCGCCATCGTTGAGCTTCATTCTATTCGTTTGCATCGATTTACTGTTCATTCTGCTCTTCTTTGCGCTGTTTGTCATTTTAATGAAGAAACTCTTGTGGCTGTGGCACAAAAATCGCAATGTGCATGCCCATCCGTTGGACAAATTCAATATGGCCCTGCAAAGGCGGTAAGTAGCAAAGGGTTCAAGACCGAGACCCAGACCGAGACCGAGACCACAAGGCAATGCAATCGAAATTCGGATTGCCTGAGAGTAGTTGGTAATCGTGTCTGGTCCAACGAACGACTATTACTATTACTATTACGATTACTATTAGCTAATGCATTGATAATGCTTCTACTTTACTCGTATGCCCAGTTACCAGACTTTAGTTGTTTTTGGTCTACCGACCGAAATCCAATTTCCCATTTGCTGTCCAAGCTGAAAATGGGAATGAGAATGGGAATGGGAATGGGGAATAACTGCGACCAGACGAACATAACCCATAAAATCAGACGTCGAACGGCTCCACACAACTCGCAATGAACGGGCTTTTAATTTCCTCCCTCCCTCTCCCTCTCAGTCACACTCTCACTCTCGCTCTCGCTCTCACTCACACTCTCACCCTTTCTCATCCGCTCCAATACAGGCTTGGCCTACTTTATCGGGCGGGCGGATTGCTGCTCGTAAAACTCTGCACCGATGGATGCTTCATAGTCTACGTTAATTCGACGCCGGATACTTTATGGGCATATCCGTTTGGCATATCGTCCATAATATTGGTAAGTTCAGAGTTCATATTTAATTATGCGAGCATATGAGAGCGTACAACACGGCGTATACTTGACATTTGGCCATGCAACTTTCATGGCAATTGCTGCTTTTACGTTGATTGAGTTATTCGTGAGCTTCGGCAGCTTGTCAACAAAACTATTAAGAAACTGCTGCTGCTGCTGCTGCTGCTGCTGCTGCTGCTGTTTGGCTTCAGCTCTTATGCAAATTGTTGTATATTCTTTTTGTTTATTATCGCTTGAGTCTTATGCTTCTTCTTCCTCCCACTTTGCTTCAGTTGTTCGTCTTATTGCGCTTGCATATTTTATCAAAGTGCAAAGCCTGCATATTTTTACGCCTGCCACACAAATTATGCATGCAAAATCAACTGAGGCTCTTAGAGCAACAGCTGCCACGCCCCCACGCCGCCTTGCTACCCCCTTTGCCACTTGGCATGTTCGCAGCTTGCATTAGGTTTTACCTGACTGCTACCTGCTACCCGGTACCCGGTAGCTGCTGCCTGCTCTGTGGTCGCCTTCGTCCTTATCAAAGTGGCTAAGAGAAGCCTTTTTGTGTGTGCTTACTTTGCACTTGACACCGGTTACCCACGGCTCCACTTGCCGAGCTCCTTATGCTGCTTGTGCCTCACTTTGTTCTCACTTTTTATTTGCAACTCATTTATTTTGTAAATTAAGTAAGTGCCACTGAATTCTGCGAAGACATTTCCCTAAAAGCAGCTGCTTAACCGAGATATCCCATAAATTTAATTTTATTCTGCAATCTATCTGATATTCAGGAGAGTCTTATGCTCAGTATTAATTTAATGATATTGAAAGCAATCCTTAACCTTGAAAGAATCCTTCGTTATACAAAACAAAGTTGTAAGAGCAGAGAATTATCCACTCGTTTACAATTCTTTCAACTCCTCTTAAGTATACAAACAATATACATTGAGAGCCAATTATACAAATAGAATTATACTCAGCCAACTTATTCCATACTTCTGATTGCCCTAACTCAATCCCTTTAAACATCCAAAACACGCAAATGCAAATCCAGGCAAATATTGTGGGGCTTACCAACCGAAACACCTTCCGTCCTTCCTCATAGGTTGCCTTTTGTCCGGGCTGGTGCCATTAATTTGGTCATCAATTGGCATTTGGCAATGGCAAGGACTCGGCGAGGTTGGCCTCTATCCGTGTTTAATTATTTACAACAACATTTAAAGGGCCGAAACACACGCATAGATTAGAACCTACATGAATTGGCCATCCAAATATGGAATACACCGACTTTTGGAGCTCAGCTGTTGGCCCTGGCTTTCAATACTACTAGAACAATATTGTAGGGAGGAATGCGATAATTAAGTAATTAATTTTGCTGGGAATTAACGTCCCTATATGCTTGCTACCCTGCATTTAGAGGAGAATCTAACACACAAGGCAGGGCTTTTGCATTTGTCTGAGAAAATATTTACTGTGCATATACAAATATTTATTGAAAATCTTCTATAAAGAACTGATTTTAATAACTTGGATTATTAGATATTCAGATTATGAAAATGAAAGAAAAAGAATACATTTGTTTCTAAATTTATGATGTTAACGATTAAATTAGATTAAATTAGATTAGATCAGATTTTTAACATTTTATTGCATTTTTAACTTTAGTTCATAATTATAATTTGTTGGTCTACTTCAAGAAGTACCTGAAACCCTTGATAGTGTATATATTTCCACAATTAATTTTTTTTTGAAGCTCTACTGATACATTGTGCGTATCAGACAGAACAATCTATACGACATTTTGAGGAACTGCAAAAGATATAAAGAGCTCTATTAAATATCATCGTCTAAAATAGAGTTTACGTATCAGCTCACCATAGTCATTGTCTCCATTGATATATCCAAAAATACCGTCGCTTTGAGACAAACCATTTTCTGGGCGCGTTGGGATATAAAAATGAGCATTTTGTTAAAGCGTGGATCGCCCTCCAGCCAATTCATCTCGTAGACAGCCGCAGTCACGCCCTCACTCTATGAGAAAATCAAGAATAAAGGTCCTTTGGGATGCATTAGGAGAAACGTTGGACAACACACCGAAACAATAAGCAGGCCACTGAAATAGCAAATCAGATAGATTTCCGACACGGCCGAGATCATGAAGAGGGCCAGCTTAACGGTGTGATCCGCGCTCAGGCCGAGGGTCATCTGAAAGCCCACAAAGCAGACCATGACGGAGGAGGTGAGGAAATTCAAGAGCAAAGGCATTCCAAACACCGAATTCATCACATCAGAAAGTCTGCAGGAGCAGAAATAAGTTAAACCTGATCAGGATCAGACAGGGAACTCACCCAAAGAGTTTGTTATGATACAAAATCAACTTCCGTAGATATTTGAGATCCTTGGCATATCCATCGGCCACTCGTCCTGTCTGTATGTTGAACTCTCTCAAGGACTTGGACAGATAATCAAAGTGCATAACCAGCTGCATGTTGACTGCATATATCGACAGATCGGCCGATATGTGACCCGTTGCTGCAGTGTAGGCGCCAAAAACCTGCAGCAGATACATCACGTAGTAGCTCCAATGATCGTGCCAGTCCCAGGGCGAGATTGAGAAGAAGGGCATGGCTTTCTCAACATCCGGCACATGCAGCAGCCAGTGCTGTATGGCGTACCGGACGTAGATATAGAAGCTATAGGTGACAACCAGAACCAGATACAGACCGCTAAAGCCGCGCAAGAAGAATCTGGCTCTGCGCAAATAGTATTCAACTCGGTAGTTTTCCTGCTCCTCCCGGACCGCAGCTGGAAAGATTGACTCCAACTCGTAGACCAAGTCGTTCAACTTGGTCTTCTGCCTCCACACGCTGACGGTCTTTAGCTCGCTCACAATGATGAATCCCAGATAGCAGATGGTCATGCATACCTCGACGATGTTCTCGCTATCTCTAAAGTACAGAACTACAAACAGAAACTCCATAAGGAAATTCCAGTTCAGATTCACCACATTTAGCAGAAAAATAACAAAGAGCCAACGACTAGACACTGGCTTGGAGCTAGGCGACTCATAGGGATTCACCCCGATGGTGTGATAGAAGAACACGGGCAGACTCATAAAGTCATTGAAGGTGACAAACGAGTTCGACATATTGACTTTACCAAATTGATATCTTAACTATCCCACTCGAACTCTTGACTGATACTAACCGATTTCATATTGTACCCCATATTTATCGTATTAGTTGGTAATTTGCCAAAACCACAAAGTTTATTATATATACATGACGTAGCCTACTGTACTCCTGCATCTATATATATAAGTAGCTGGAAATATTTTATGATGGACTGGGAGGAATACACTTACAGGGTCTTCCAAGTCTTTCAAGTAATGTTTTTTTTTTTAATGCACTTATAATAAATCAACTCAATTTAAAGGAACGATTCGACCTTTTAGCCCGACTTTTGAGATAAAAATCAATATAATGTCGTAATTGCCGGTTTTCATATGTTCAAAGAAGGAATTGTTGTATATATTTTACTTAATAAAACCTTTTATTACGTATTATCTATATCATTTGTACGAAATTTGTTTAATCTTAAATAATCTTAAATAAATAATAAATTAATAAACAAATAAATAAAAAAAAATAAATAAGTTATTAAAATTATGTTCAATTATCGCTATCTTTTCTGTGTCAAACACTTTTGAATATAAAAATCAAATATAATTTGGCACATGGGTTACTAAAGCAAAAAGTTACTAAACAAAAAACTTTTCTGGCATTGTATTCCTTAATACGATTTAAATTCTTAAAAATTAGTATATATTTTTACCTGTTAATAATATATTTTCAGCTACATGATGTAATCTAAGCTAACAATTAAATTAAAGTTTCTGTGGTTCAAACTTCGGCTGGTCAACTTCTAATTCATTATGTTTACTTTGTTGTTTTTCTCTTTATTATATTTCTATAATGGCAATAGAAATTATATGCTAGTAGCAAACCTCTTTTTAAATATAAAATACCTCTATATAAAAGAAACCCAACATAGTGAAATCATTACCTCAAGAACCACAAATTGATCATTAGAATTATTTTATTAATAACAAGAAAATTATGTGTACGGAAATGCACATTTTGTTATGTAACCAGGTAGTTAGAAGCTCCTTGTGGTTAAAGGTCATCCATTATTCAGTCCTCAAATTATTGTTGTCATTAGGGTCTCAACTCTTGAGCAGTGTTGGTAAATAAAGACATTTACGCAAATTGCTCGCTCGCCTTCTGACTTATGAATGTAGCCAATTTTAAAGGACTCTGAGAAATCGCAGCTGTCGGGGTTGCTTGAAATGGACATTGGTTAGGGTGGGCAGGTTGCTCTGCAATATATGTGGCTAGTTGATGGGTTTTTCGACATTGGAATAACCAAATTGATCAGACTGTTATAGATGAATAAATTCCTTGAAAGCCCGTTAAAGATTTAGAACAAATTATGTGGGAATAGTTCTGGTCAGCATGGTTACAATTTGAACACAAACAGCCATGGGAATTACAATTAATTTACGAATTCAACAAAATCAAATCTGAATCAATCTCGGAATATCCCAAGTAGTTTCTTCATATTCCAAGTATCTGAACTAGAAAAATTTCCGAAAACTAATAAAAACAATAATAAAACTTTCAATATTACGTATGCTAAAATGAATATATATTTATTTGATTTGTGCAAAATAAATAGTTCTACTAGCAAACATTTAAATAATTGTAATTGAAACATTTCCAAGTCCCTTATTCCTTTTACTGATACATGGTTCGAATCACACAGAAGAATCTGTAGCTCATTTGTAAGAACTGCAAGTAAACGAAATAAGAAAAGCAAAACAGGATCATCATTGAAACCCTTTAGACTGTCCGTCGACCTACCATTGTCATTGTCTCCATGGAAATGTCTAGGAAAACGGTAGCCCTCAAGCAAACGGGTCGCTGAGCTCGTTGGGCTACAATCACAAGCATTTTATTGAACCTCGTATCCGCCCCAAACCAATGCATCTCGTATACGGCTTCGGAGACCTTGACGCTCTGCGAAGATAAAAAAGTAACATCTTTCACATCTCTAATTAATCCAACTTACGGCATTTATAAGCAAGTCGCTGAAGTAACATATTAGATAAATCTGCGCCATTTCCGCCACCAACAAGACTGCCAGCTTGCAGACTAGCTCGGGACTCAAGCCAATCGTCATTTGAAAGCCCACAAAGCACACCAACAAGGAAGAAGCCATGAAGTTCAAGAGCAACGGCAAACCGAAGACCTTGTTTATGACCTCGGTCAGACTAGAGGGCAAAAGGGTTGCTTAAATGAGACAGACCTGAGGGAGCAAACAACCTACCCTAGAAGCTTGTTGTGATAGGCGATCAGTTGCTGCAGCTTTCTGAGATCCTTCTTATCACCATCATTCACGAGTCCCTTCTGGATCTGCAGCTCGGCGAGCTCCCTAGACAAAAACTCATAGTGCATGATGTCCTGAATGACCACCGCATAGATGAGAATGTCGCTGGAGGCGTGTCCGGCTGTGCAAGTGTAACCAGCTATGGCCTGCAAAATGTACATCAGACAGAAGCCTAGGCTGCTGTCCAGGCTCCAGGGGGAGACCGAGGTATAGGGCATGATCATCTGCGCATTTGGCAAGTGCTGGATAAACCGCTGCACGAGAAACTGGATGAGCACAAAAAGGTTATAAGTGGCAATGAGCACCAGGTAGAGGCAGGTGAAACCCTTCGTGAACATCCGACAACGCTGCAGATTGCGATCTACATGATATTTGCGCTGCTCCTCCAGAGCTGAAGATGGAAATATCGATTCCATTTCCCTCATCAGTTCAGTCAGCTGGTTTTTCTGCCACCACACGGTCAGCATCTTCAGCTCCCCGACAATGATGAACACAATGTAGCCCATTACCATGCAGGACTCCACGAAGTTCACGCTGTCCCTCAATGACATGTACACAAAGGTCGTCTCCAACAGAAATACAAAGTTGAGATTAACCACGTGAAATAGAAAGACGGCCAGAAGCCACCGATTCGACGTTGCTTTGTTGCTGACCGACTCGTAAGGGTTTATCCCGAGGGTGTGGTAAAAGGCGATTGGCAGGCTCATAAAGTCATTGAAGGTCACATACGCTGACGTCATTCTCATGTAATTTATTTAATGTGAACTCCAAAGTAGGGGCTTCAAATATGTCTTTATTTTGTATGTTGCATGTAAAGCAAGTATATAATTTTAAAAAAATATATGTTTAAGTATATTATTATATATACGATATATATTAATATATGATGTCGGAAAATTAAAGAATATTTTATGGATTTACTGCTCTGTGTGCTTAAAAACTTGATTTATCATATTTAAAAAGTTATATAAAAAAAATATATATATTTAAGTATATTATTATTATGTCTGAAAAGCCAAGAAAATTTTATGGATTTACTGTGCTTCACGCCTGGATTTATCATAGTTACAAAATTATATAAAAAAAAATTGAAAATATTCCAAAAATTTTATATTATCACTTCTAAAATTAATAATATCTCTAAAATTATATTTATCAGCTATGCCGGCATATGTCCGATATAATAAGATCAAGTAGATGTTTCATTTAGAAATCAAATTATTTTTTTTCAACTTTTTTTTTCTTTATTATCTTAACTATATTATTATAATTGGTACTTTTCAAGCCTTCAAGCTTTAATCATGTTTTGAGACTATAACTTATTTAATATAATTTGAATTTTATCTATTTTTTTTTTCAACTATACAGATTTAGTTCATTTCAGTTTAGTTCAATGAGTACCTCTTGAGTGTTTCGGACACCTCCGTCGAATTGAGACTGAAATCAAAAAAACATTTTATGGCAATCGTAGAGTTCATAGCGAAGAAATTATTTCGCATTTTAATGGACTTTTAATTGCTTAGCTGTCGTAACATGTGGCGTAATTCGGGACTAAAGACCCTCAATTATAAATTTAAAAGAGAAATAGCAAAATTTTCCCATCAGTGTTTGCACAAACTACAGACAGGATTTAATATCATCTGAGATACAGAAAATTATATAAATATTAGTTTACAAATTTCTCAATTCTTTTAGCTATGGAAATTTGTTTAAGTCGAATGTCAATTTTTGAGAAGTGCCGATTGATATGATTGGAAAAGTTTGTTTTTCTAACAGCTGAAGTATTGATTTAATATGAAATATTATCTCAAGATCCGTGAAGATTCTTGAGAAATGCATTTGCAAAACAAACTAAGCCATCTAAGTGCTCATTATTTGTATTTCAGCTTAAATTATGGATAATAGAGATAATAACAGAATTTACAAAATGTTGAAATACTTCTATTTGTTTTTTTTTATTTTGTTTTTTTTTTTTCAGGGATTTGGCATTCTCTTCTGCTTTGTCCTTAAGGCTGAGAGCCAACTGCGCGGTCCGCCCTTCCTGAGCAGCAGCGGCAGCAGTCAAAACAGTTCCCTGAAGCAGACCAAATTCAATAGCAGCAAAACGAGTCTGGACGAGAACTACTGCACGACGACGACGGCCAGCGTAAATAGTCCACTGAGCTGTAAGTAGGGAAGGCCGGAAGAGTGGCAGATGGGGGCCAACTTTCACCTCTGACCAACTTGTATATTGCTTGCAGTCTACACCAATCACGACAAGGAGAAGGAGAGCGAATGCCTGGCCTCATCAGCAACAGCAACAGCAGCGGCAGCTGTGACAAGCGGGGCAGGCGCTGTGCCGCTGCAGACGAAGCAAGGATTGGAGCTGTCAGCAGCAGGCGCAGGCGCCGGCGCAGGAGCCGTGCAGCTGCCGTTGACAATCATCTCGACGGCGCCGCGCTGCCAGGCAGCCATTGTGAGCACGGCGGAGACCCTGCTCAATGGGCATCAGCAGCTGCCGCTGACGGTGGCCGCCTCCCCGGCCACGCGCTGCTGCGCGCTCCTCGGCGGCGGCGGTGGAGGCGTCTTGGAGGGGCCCAGCTCGCTGGGCTATGCCTACGACGCATACACGATGGGCGGGCTGACCGGCAGCCTGGGCAGGCGCATTCTGCACCATCAGCCGGGCACGCACTTTGCGGCCGGGCCGTGCGACGAATTTGTGGGCGTCGATACGCTGGACATCCTGCAGGGCCTGGCGGCAGGTAAGTGTTCAGAGTAGGCTCAAAGTGTGGCTGCATTGCTAATTGGGCACTTTACTACGGCTAACCACACCACTTACAGACAGCATCATTGGCATCCACACTGCCACGCCCCACTACGTGCCGCTGCAGCACAATCCGTACGTAGACTTTGTGCCACGCCCACTGATGCTCAGCATGCAGGCTCCGCCGCAGGCAACGGGGGCAGGGGCAGGGCCACCCACCATTAGCGGCAATCTGAGTGGTGCCGGGCCAATCCTGTCGAGCGCCACGCTGCCGACGCCGAAGTCGCAGAAACGGGTGACCATACTGGAGCCGACGTCGCGCACCACCTTCGACCCGCTGCTGCCCACGATGGTGGCTGCAGTCGTCTCCACCACAACTACGGCCACCACCACGGTCTCTGTGACGCCGTCCACGCAGAGCGCCGGAGTGGACACCAGCAATAATTCGGGCGGCGATGCGACACTGGATCGCATCAGTCTCGATCTGGACTACTTGCTCAATCGCGGCAGCCTGGATGTGAACACTGCGGCATCTCCACCACCCGCCGCGGTGGTCAAGAAGTGCGATGATCCACAGCAGAGCAGCAAGCTATAATCATCGATCGATCGAGGCTTTAGAGCAAGGACTGAGCATTCAGAAAGGGTATTCAATATCTTGATCAGTGTAAATAACTATCTACAAAAGTAATTGTTGTAGTTTATCATCCTGTAAATAAATACTTTAAAGTATTTAAATTATAACCACTAAGTAATTTCTGTATAATTAAATAAACATAGTTTTTAAATCATTTGTTTTGTTTTCAAACAAATTGTGAATATGAATTAATTAATTGTTTAATTCAATGCCATCAACTCTGTAAAATGACATTAAAAATCCAACTTTGAGTCATCTACGCGAAAAGAATTTAAGAAAAGAAAAACAATTTTTTAGCTAGATTTACAAAGAATTAATAAACAAATAAAATATGAAAGTAACCCATTATATAATCATTAACCTTAGGTTAATTCGAATGGAGCACACGTGGAACACAGGTGTGCTTCGGTTTTTGATTCCATTTAAAATTTCCTAGACTTAAAATCAAATCAATGCATAGTAATGTAAAATGATAAACCAACCAACCAACAAACTCTACAAACTACAATAATTGTATAACTAATGAATATTACAGATTTATATCTGCAACAAACAAATTATACATACACATACACATACACATTATATCTTTGAATAAACTCAAGACTCTTGTTATAAAAAACTAAAGGGAATCACTCGTGATTGATTGAATCGACACAATGCAATGTGAGTATATGAAAAATGATTAATTTATTATTATGAAGTGTGTACACAGTATTGAATCGCTAAAAACAAACCACATGCCCCATAAAATGGGTCACGTTCTCCCCGCGAATGGCGAAGAAAAATGGATGATCCGCCCGAAAGAATTTTTGCCGCGAGGAATTGCTGATCACAATGGGCTTATAGGCTGGAAGATAACAAAACTAATGATATCGGTATAGGGAGAGCATTACTCAGTCAGCTTACCTGTCGCCGGCAGAGCCAACTCTGAGCCGGAACCCGATTCGTTCAGATCAATCCGCAGCTTGTGAAGAACGTCGACGATCGGCTGGTTGCCAACTGAATGCAAGTGCTTGAAGTTGGCCGAACTGTCGAAAATGTTGGCAAAACCCAGCTGTAACGGTCATATATATATAGTATATTCAGTGGGTCAATTAGGGAGTCTAATAATATCTGATATGTACTTATTAATATGACTGGCTTGCATCTCGTTTGAAATATTATATTTGGCAATTCTGTATTATCATTATTTCTGTTTTAATTATTATTTTGATTGATTTATCTTATTTCAATTTAATTCCAAATTAAATTTCCTTTTCTTTAAAAAAAAATTTGAAAGTTTTTTTCTCTTTTTTAAGTATTATGTTTGACAATATTAACATTAATATAATGTATTATCATTATATTTAGTATTATCATTATTACTTTTAAAAATATTCAAAGTTTTTAAAGCATGTTAAATTTATTTTTTTTTAAAGAACAAAATTGAAAGTTAAGCCTAATATTAATAGTTCATATTGAAAAAATAATATATATATATATGTATATATGTATATTTTGAGAAAGTTGTTCGAAAATTGCATTAATCATTCGAAATAAATTGAATTGTCAGATACATAGAAAACTTATAAGGAAAATGAAATAAAATAAAATAGAATAAGCTGCGTTCTAGCTTCTAAAGGATTCGTGATATGGTCAAGAACAATGCCAATGTTTCTTATTAACTGAAGAAATGAAAGAATTGAGAAGTTTGATCTGAAAACTAAATTCCAAATGTTATCTATATCGTGTATGCGTCATCTCGAACGTAGTCAAACATTCCCTGAAACTGTGCAACCTTCCCCTGATACATTTTAAAAGGGATGTCAGAAATAAGTATCAAGAGTTTGCCTTATTGACGAATACTTTCCCTTGTACGTCAACTCATCTGCTCAATTGAGATGCCGTTATTTGAGTTTTCCACCCACCTGCTTGAGCGCCTGGCGCAGACTGCACTCAAAGTCGATGCTGAACTTGGGCAGCAGCACCTGAACGCTTTCCATCTGCATGCGCTGCTGCAGAGCGCCCAGATCGAGGGCTCGCAGCTGGGTTTCCAGGTCTGCCAAGGACGAGGCGTCGCGCTGGTTGGGCAGGATTAGAAGCATGGCCAACTCGTCGGCATGCTCATAGGGCAGCTCGATGGCACGGGCATTGAGCTCCCGCAGCTCCGCGTACTTCACAAACATGTCGTCATCGAAGAGCATGGCCACTTGCTTGGGCTCCCCCGTGGAGCTGTGGAACTCGTAGAGGCCCGTGCGATAGGCACTGAAGGGCAGAAACCATTTGCTGTGGAGGCGCGCCGCGAGCAGCAGCAGCAGCTGCGCCTCCTGGCTGACATTCACCTGGAGAGCCTGCTGCCAAGCCCCGCCACCGAGGCTGGCCAAAATGTTATCACTGATGTAGCGGCGAAGCTTCTCGGACTGTTGCAGGTCGAGACTGTCGGCGGTTGCATGGAAGTATGTTTGGGCAATCTTCTGGAAGTCATCCGCAATGCTGATGCCGGCGCTGGCCTGCAACAGCAAGCGATTCTGCAGCTGAATCCGTGTGTCCTTGTCACCAGTCGCTGCGGCCAGCTCAGCTGCATAGAAGTTGGCCATCTTTGCATTGCTGGGAAAGCGCTCCTTCAGCTTCAGCAGCCTCTGCAGCTCCTCCGCTGTCGCGCCGTCGGAGCCCAGATAGAGCAGCGCCAGCGTCGTCTCCAGCAGCAGCGGCGATACAATTACATTTTCACCTGCCGCCGCGGTTGCAATGCTGTGGAAGATCTCCGCTCCAAGACTGATTTCATGTGGAGCAGCAGACGTTGTGGGAGCAGGCTCAGTACTCATACTGGCAGAGCTTGGTGGGATTAACTATGGGGTGCTGCAAAAGGGGATAAGCAAAAAAAATAATAAATAAAAAAAGATTCATCAATACTAATTTGTATTACATCGATTACAATTGGGTTTATTCCTGATTTCGTGAACTCCTATTTTTTGCTGAATTCCGTTTTCCTTATATAATAGTACAATATTAGCAAAACATTTTATAGGACGCGACTTAATTTTATGAAGATAATATAGATAAAAGTAAACAATTCATAAGAATAAATAAATAAATAAATTTCCCTCTTTTAAAGTTTGAAGGTTTCTTTTCTTATATAAATGGGGCTGATTCTGCAAAATTTGAATTATAAAAAAAAAGACTAGAGCTTTGTAGATACTTCACTATGACAGAGGTTTGCGATATATGAAATGATTATGAACCATGAACCACAATATCCAGTTTGCATTAGTCGAAAACTTTTTTGTAAATACAAATTAGTTTATGGTACAGTGAATACGCGGACACTATTACACTATTCGAAAAGAAAACAGCATAATGCGAAACATATGTGAATACTTGTGCATAAATATGACTTATTTTATAGCGTTCCGTTTAACATTTAAGATATTGGCACGCACATGTGCTTTCTGCTAATAATAAAATACACATAGTAGCCAAAAGTACACAAAATTTGACTTTGTACTCAACTAAAATATAATTATTGTGAACACCGTAAGGCACTATTTTTATAATTTTTCTCACTCTGCAAATTATGTACATCGATTTCATTGGCGTTAAATCGATGCCTTTAATTCAATTAAAAAATCTTTCAATCGGCCGTGGCCTCAAAACTGCGTTTCCTTGTAAACATTTCATTTTCATTTCTTCCGTTTCATAGGGCGATCCACCAAAAACAAATCACATCCGCACTAGTCGACTCACAGATACCGTGTAATCAGTTTTTTCAATTATTTACTTTAAAATGTTTTCTCTTGTGCTTAGAGATATGAGAGTACCAATAAATATCATTTTATCTTCAACTTATCTTTAATATCCAGGTGCAGTAATCAGAAAAAGTAAATAAACCAGTTTTATCGTCATGATATTCATTTTGTGAAACTACTAACCAAAATTATTCACCCACTCAATAGAGAGTATATTACTGAGACAATTGCCAGCAAACAAACAGAACTCGACACGATTCTCGTATAGACCTCCAATTGCACAACAACAACAACTATGCAAACAGCCCAGAACGGAAAAACTTTTGACATTGGCCGTCCAAACAAACATAGATGTATCTATATCGCATCTACTCCTCTCTTTATATATTTTCGGCAACTTATTATCTTACGCGAATTTCTCTCGGTTTCTATAAGATATGCCACCCACACATTGCCACACTTTCGTATAATCCATAGAACTAGACTAACAACCACTCTGTATGATATAGAGAAACACTCGAGATAAACTAAACTAAAGTTAATAATTTAAATTTGTTGTTTTTTGTCTGATAAATACTTAGAACGTATTTACTTAGATTCATTATAGATCATATTTTTCTACAGGGTATTAGAACGGTGCTCGCACCAGCTGCTCGTTTGGCCCGCCTTTTAAGTAGCACTACACGACGTACTCCTAAATGTTTATTGTTTATTTTGGGTGTGCCAATTTTTGTGTTTTCTTTGGGAAATTAATTACATCATGAATTTGTCAAAAGTGTTTTTCTTGGCGTCCAAGCCTAAAACAAAATGTTCTTCTATATTTTGCAAAATGTGGAGCATGTTTACAGCTGACGCCTGCACCAAGTGCCAGATGGTAGAATCTCTCTAGATTTCAATGGCTAGGCATGAGGTCACATCATCTTTTCGTAGGGATCATTATGATCATAAGCGATCATAATCGTGATATACATCTAATATATAATCGTGAGCACAGAGTTCTTTATACACAAATATTCTTTGTTTGTATATTTAAAGTAATACACTTTTGTATAATTTTAAGCTTGTGAAATATAATTGATATTTTATTGTTTTATAAGCACTTAAATCACTTTTGGAATAAAATGTATATACCTATATTATACTTGCTGTCCACCTTGCAGTGCACACTTCGTATTTTCAATCTTAAATACGAAACTACGAAACTACGAAACTAGAAACAAAAGTGTAAAAACGTTCGGCAACACAAAATAAAAAATTGACGCCCGCACGCAGCTTCGAACAAAATTGAACTAAATGCGGTTCCGTGCTAAACAGAAAATTATTTGAAAGAATCTAATTAAATTGGCCCGACGATGTTCATTGATGACGACACAGAGTCGGAAAGCTCTGGGTAAGTTTGAATTTTCTGCAACTACTTTGCCGCGACGCTAAAAATTTAATCTATTTTTATAAATTTGCTGCCGCGTGTTCCATTCAAACGGACGCTAACGACGCCAAAGTCGAACTGCGCGCACTGTGGGCCGCATCCAAATGGGGCAGCGGGGGCCCGTCAGCTTCTGCGGCCATTATATTATGTTGTTTCGGCGCTGGAACCACTCGAATGGCCGCTGATTGGGATGCTGCATGCCAGCGATGCGACGGCCGATTGAATTGTGTCATCCAGCTTGCGCTTTGTTTTCATAGTTCAATTGTTTAATCAGCTTATCTAATCTCTCGCATTTGGGTCATTATGCTAGAGCGTTAAGATACGTTGGCATAGCTTAGACATACATATTTGCATGGTACAATGTAATTTTTAATCGCAAACAGCAGTTAAATGTTCCTTTACAATTATTCGTTTTAATTTGATACTATTTTAAGCATATATTTAAAATATTGTTCTTGGGAATTCACATATAAATTTCCATATTTGGGATTCGTACTACATCACACAATTTAACTTCAATGAATACTTTTTATTTTTCTTACATTAATACAAGGATGAGGACACATTAAGTTACGATGTTTTAAGTGCTTGCATGTAAAGGTTAAAAGTGTTTTGTAATGAGGTTACGTTACATATGGATTAAATGAATGTACTAACAGCCTAAATATATAATAATCCGAAAGATCGTGTATGTAAATGGAATTAGCACACTCCAAACAGTTCATTTGGCCATGCAAACGCAACAGGCAACGTCCTGAGCGTGTGTACTGTATTCTAATCTTCAATCACACTTGTCTACCAGCACAGCTGGGCAGACGCTCTGGTGTTGCTCCGATAACTGCGTTATCCTTGTACATATGTTTGTGTGTTACGTGTATGAGTGTGTGTTGACAGGGGAAAAACAAAAATAGAACGCGCCTAAGATGCGTTTTCATGGCCACATGCGGGACAATGCGGAAATGCACAACGAACAATTATAAAGTATATAGGCGTCATAGGCATTGGTCAAAATGAACAAAGTGGAGTGAGAATTTACCTCTGCCTCTGCCTTTAGCGCGTTTTTTGAGTGTAACATGGGTTGTAAATTGTGTAGGCGCGGTCGCATAAGAACAATAAGTGTGTAAGTGTGTACGTGTGTTGTGTTTAAATATGTGTGTGTGTGTGTGTGTGGGTGTGTGATTTGATGATTTTAAAAGGTGTAACCACCCTCGGGGGCCTTGGGCTGCGTGGCATTAAACTCCAGTGCGCCATTAACCTCCTGCGGCGCCAGCTCCTGCTCGGCCACGTCGTCGCTAGTGTTGAAGTAAGTATCTATTATGGCAAAGGCCTTCTTGTAAACCTCCTCATTTTCGTGCTGCTGCAATGCTTCTAGCTTATCAAGACCGCCGAGCTCCTCCACCATAAGGCACAAGTTCTCAGTGCCACCCAGTTTCTCGGCCAGAGAAAACAGGTTAGCCAAACCAGTCTGCACCACTTTGATGGTTCGCGGATCCTTTGCATCGAGCAAGTCAATGAATGGCTTCAGAATCTTGTACTTTTCGATAAGATCCACGATTTGCTCGGGTGTACCCGACGTGGTGGTATTTGTCACCGCCCAAGCTGCCTCCTTTTGTGCCTTGAAATCGCCCTTCTCCAGCACATGGCGTATTTGATGGAAGATACCTGCGTCGATAACCGCCTGAATCTGTTTCTGATTACCGGCCGTGATGTTGCTCACGGTCCACGCGGCCTCCTTGACTATATTCCCCTTTGAGTGCTGCAACAGTAAACCCAGCCTGGGCAAACCATCTGCAGCTATGACCACATCGGTCTGCAAAGAGAAAGGCAATTAATAAATATTTGAAGAGTTCTATTTGGAGTGCCAGCTTGATTTAATTTACGGTGACTGACCTGTTGATCCGTGCCGGTGACTATGTTGCCAACGCTTCGCAGTGCTGGCACAATAATGCTGGGCTCATCCGTTTGCAGTAAATGCACCAAGCGTGGCACTGCATCCGTATCAACAACCGCTTGTATCTTGTTATTGTCATCGTCCGTCACATACGACAGTGCCCAGCAGGCATCAGCCAACACTTGTATATCCTGGCTACCCAGTAATTCGGACAACATTGGCAACAGCCTCTTCACCTGGTCAAAGGGCGGCGATGGGTTCTTGTTGCGACACAAATTCGACATCAGCCAGACAATGTTGCGGAGAAAGGACAGGGGTGTGTCTTTATTGATTAAACGCAAAATGCCATCGATGACATTGTGCTGGATTACGATGTCACGTGCCGCAGCGCCATCGCCCGCAATGTTGCCCAGAGCCCAAACAGCCTGCTCGGCCAGATTAAGCGACTTCGATTGAAGGAGGGCTATGAAATGAGGCACTGCATTCTGTTCGATAACGCAACGCGTCTGATCCGATGTACCCGAAGCGATGTTGGTTAAAGCCCATGCAGCCTCAAATTGCAGAATGGTGCTAACCAAAACAAAAAGCGTATGAGACCGAATCTCTAATGAAATGAATGGGAGCATCTTCTATGTACTCACTTGCTGCTATTTTGGAGAAAGCGGATGCAGATAGGCACGATGCCATGTCCAATCATTAGATCGATGGGTGGATTGCGCTCGCGGCTGAGCATCTTACGCGCCTGCTGCATACCCACAAACTGGCGATCCGGATCTTCACTGTTCATGGCCGCAACAATCTCGTCAACCGACAGCAGCACCGGCGACTGTCCATTTATCTCTTTTAGAGGCGAGGTTAAATCTTCGTCATTGATGTTGCGGCGCTTGAACATCTGATCTTCCTTCTTCGACTTGCGCAACTCGATGGTCACCTCATGGCGACGCATGCGCGAGTCCTATTTGGAAAAACCGCCACCACCGAGAGTGAGGTTAAATTCGAACACAGTTTTGAAAGCGCGCGCCACTTACCTGCGTGTTTAGAGTGTTGGCCTTGTAGTGACCCTGGCGTGTGCTTGCATCCGATTTATTCATGTTTAAATAATTTAATGTATTTGTTTTTTTTTTTTAATAATTTAAAAAATGTTTCTGCTACGATAACAAGTGTACAGCTGTAAAGAGAAATGTGCGCTGTGAGACTGTTCAGAAATGAGGAAGAAGTCTGAGATAGAAGTCAAGGGCTGTTTCGATTGCCTCGCACGCACACACACACACACACAATACGCTTGCCGAAATGTGTGTTAGTGTGCGTACTTTTTTGCATTTCTTTTGTGCCTGCCAATTTTTTTTTTTCCATCTACCTTTACCGCGCGCAGCAGACCAGACTTCGCAAGGCCAAACCAGCAGCAGCAGCAGCAGCAGCAACAGCGAAAACAAAGCAACAGATGCGATGCGGCTGCGTTTAACTGTGCTTTAGAAGACCGAGACGCAGATTGAAGGGAAACTGCACCGCAATTTCTTATGACAGGAGATTTCTTGCAGGAAACTTACCTTTTACTAAAGCTGTATATTAAAATATGGTTCACTGAATGGACGTGCTAACTTTTCATGAATAATTTCAAATAAAATTTTCTGAACAAAAAATTTGGAAAACACCAAATTTCTGAGCGTGTTAACGCGTTTAAAATCGAAATAAAACTGATAGATGTATTACAGTTATAAACAGAATATCACAGAGAATCTGATGTCAATGCCTGCTTTGCGCACAAAAAGATCCGTTTAGTTTGAAAGAGATGCTTGACTTCGTTAGGGATGTTTCAATTATATCGATGTATCAGGGACCTAATGTGCGATAACCGATTACGACGAAATCGAAACTTAATGTTAATCGAAAAATTAACAGAGCAAAACTCAAAATGGCATTGTACACTTATATGCGATCAGTCAGTCCGAGTATGCAATAGATGGCGCTTTTTAATAAGCTATAGTTCTGTGAGTTAAACTTCTGAATAAATACATAAATATTTAACTTAATTAAATTATGGATATTAGTATTTGAAAGACAACTATGTGTTACAAATATATAATTCTAGTGCATGTTACTATCTTCCAATGTTAATGTAAGTTCCTCGCACTCGCAGCATGGACACTTACGATCCACACAAGTGGATCGTAGTTACTTACTTTATTAAATGATTTTATACCTCGTTCATAAGCATATTATTATTATTTTCTATACCAATAAAGATATCATTTGCCCTGCTAGCGAAGCTGCAAATATTAATTCTTCGAAAATATTTTTTAAAATGTCTACTGCCCTACTTGAAGATACCCTGTGCTCGATACAAATTGGGGTAGGTCTCTTGTTTATATTCGATGGATAATTAAGTGTTTAATAATATTGAAGCTTTCAAATATATATTTTTAAAATTTCAGATGTTCAGTAGGTTTTTCAATATTTATATATATCATGTGTAAGTATATAATATACAATATATGAAACAAGTTCCCCACGTTAGATTTTTGAATCAAAGCGCTTTCTATGATGTCGAAAGAACTTGAATTTATATTGATCATATATAGAAATCAAGAACATAGAAACTAAATCCATAAACTTGATTACTTGATTAAAGTTCGTAAAAAATAATTTGGGACTCCAAATAGATCAAATAGATTTAAGATTTAATTTGGATTACACCGGGAAATCATTTTTTTTTTTTTTTTGGCAATTATCAATTGAGGAAAAATGTAAAATTTGTAGACCTGGAAGTTAATGAAGTATTGAATAAAAACAATTGAAACTAGAATTTTATAGACGCGTTTAATATCAACAAAGGTCAGGGAATGGGCAGTGGATCACAATCTAAGAGGACTTGCTGTCCTGCTCCTCGTTCTCGGCAGCCGGAGCAACGGTTGTGCTGCTGGACTCCTGGGCATTGCGAACCTCCACCACATCGGAATCCTCGTCGGAGGAGGCGACAGCTGCTGGCGTGGTGGATGGGTAGGGTGGGAACTGCTGATCCTGCGGGTAGATTGACTGCTGCTGCTGCTGCTGCTGGGCATCCGAGTAATCGATGGACGCCGGTTCCTGTTCAGGCTGACGCGGTGCCTCCACTACTTCGCTTTCCTGGTCCGCACCAGCCTGCTGCTGGGGCTGGAAGAGCTGCTGCTGGGGCTGGAAGAGCTGTTGCTGGGGCTGGAAGAGCTGCTGCTGGGGCTGGAAGAGCTGCTGCTGTGCTTGTGGGTAGTAGATGGGCGCGGGCAGAGCGGCGGGCGCTGCAACAGCTGCGGTCGAGACCACGGGAACCGCGGCAGCACGGGCAGCCACCAGGGGAACGCGTTGCACCACCGCGTTGAAGCCGTTAATGTCGTCGGCCGTGTAGGTTACCGTGCGCTTGTAGCCATCGGCATCCAACACACTGTAGGAGCCAACCACATTGCCGCCGTCGCGGCTCTCCACCTGGCTCTTGATGTCGCCGGTGAGGGAATCGTGCACGCCATAGGAGAAGTCGTAGCGAGGAGCCGCCTCCAGTTCCACATGCTTCACAACCGCAGCAGCCAGTGGCGCAGCAGCCAGAGGCGCAGCTGGAACGGCTTTCACAACGGCTGGGGCAGCGTAGCTGCTCACAACTGGAGCAACGGCCTTGACGAAGGGGCTGGCCACGGCGTACGACTTGGTGTACACTGGCGCCACGGGCAGCACGGTCTTGGCCACCGCCTGTTGGTAGACGCCAGCAGGCGCGGCATGGTAAACCGCAGGTGCCGCCTGGTAGGTGGCATACGCGGGATGGTATCCGGAGTACGTGGCTGCAAAGCCGCCAAAGCAGCTGCCGCTGAGCGCCAGCAGCGAAAGAGTAGTCAGAAACTGAAGAAGACAAGAGGCAAAAATAAATTTGTTAACAAGTCCGCAATTAAGATTGAGTCAAAGGAAGCGGCAGAGGCGGCAGCATAGGCAGCAGCAGAGGCGGCAGCATAGGCAGCAGCAGAGGCGGCAGCAGAGAGAGTAGAAAGCTGATCAACACATCCATGAGTCGAGTTCAACTCCAATATTTTATATTCATTTAATTCCTATAAATTTGCTCCACATATAGATTTTCAATATATTCTCTCTCACAGCCTGCGAATATCCTTTTTGCCTTTGCGCTGACTCAATCTCTGCACTTATTGCATATTTCACAGCCTGCGAATATCCTTGCAAGGAACTTACTTTGCTGGCCATTTTCTTGATAACTTGGCTTTGCTGTTCGCACACACACACACACACGAGCGCAACGAATACGAGTCAAAGATATATCGCGATGGTTCAGTTAATCGTCCTGAGTCGATGACGAGACTTGCCGCTGGGAGCGATGCTTGGTTAATGATGTGGTTGGGGCTGCGCGCTTCTCACTTTATATGGAGCGGGCGGGCGTCTAGAATTAGCATGGCCAGTGGCCATGCCCACAGACACTGTCCAGTCGCACCCACACAGACAGCGGCGACGACGGCGACAACGTGCCAAACCGGTAACAAGTACCCAAAGTACAGCGAGTCAAAAGTATCTCAAAGATACGAGTTGACAATTGTGCGACAATTGTGCGACAATTGCAAAGTAAACTGGTTTCGATTTTGGTATTCGCTTTGTTTGCGGCTTTTGCGGTTCACGCTTTGGTCGCGTTTTTTCAAGTTCAACGCTGACGGCGCTTCCTTGTAGGCCTATTGGCCATTATTCAATCAAGCCGATCATTATCGGTCAACATGCGTGTCCATTCAATCATTCTTCAATCAACACATGGCTTACATCACACTTTTTCTGCTTTTGCACTTGAAATATAAAATTCATTCGACTTGTCAACCATTGTCAAGCGCTGAGGAGCTGCGAGCTCTGCTGCCCAACTGTTGGCCCCACCCAGCTTAGTCTCCCCCAACCCCACCTCCACCCTCAGTCTTAGTCTTAACTTCAAACTCCGGTCTGCCTCTAGCCAGCATTGCCGTTAGGTGATTTGTCCGCCTGTCAACACCTTTGCCTCTTTTTACTTCAGCTTCATTTGCAGCATGAGTTTCAGTTTTGTTGGGGAATGTCTTTGCTCCATTTTCGTTGCTGTGTCCATGCCCCACATGTCGAACATTTTGTTTACCTATTTTTTAATTGTCATATTGTCTGTGTCTTCACCTTAGATATGCCAAACGTAACGCAACCCATGCCATAAATATATCTGGAAACCAGCTCAAGTTTAGTTCGAGCCACCACTAGGTTAACAAAGTATCCAAATATTTCTTTAACAATTGTGGTCAACATATGAGCTGTGAGATACTCAAGTAATCTGCGTTTCTTAATTAAAATATTTAAGATAATGCAGCATCTTTAAGATTCACTAAGCAATAATGCAATAAGAATACGTATCAACCATCATTTTAAATTTTAATGAGTTTAACTTCATTCTTAAGACACAAAAGTATCTACAAGATACTATGGAATTTATCTCAATTCCTTAGAAACAATTCTTAAGCTGCATTAGTATCAATCAATTTTAAAATTTAGACAGATATCTTTAAGATACTATTGAATTTACCTTAATTCTTAAGATGCATAAGTATCTATGAGATACAATTAAACTTAACTCAATTTTAAATATAGATAAGTATCTTCCTGATAATTTAATATACAATTAAATAAACCCAATTTTTAATATACATAAGTATCTATGAGATACAGTAGAATTCACCCCAATTCTTAAAACTAAGTATCTATGAGAAACAATTAAATTTAACTCAATTATTAATTAATTAAAGATACATAAAATCTTTAAGATACAATTAATTTAACTCCATTTCTAATATAAGCTTTAAGATACAATTAAATTCACCTCAATTCTGAACTTTTTAAGAAACAATAAGTATCTTTGAGATACAATTAAATTTAATTCAATTTTTAAGACACATAAGTATCTATAAGATACAATTTAATATTTAATAATTACTATATGTAAAGATAAGCACAATATATTGTAGACGATTAAATGCTTGAATACAAAAACCAATACCTTAAAATATATTTTATAGAGCACATAGAAATCATCGAAACAAAAGACTCAAAATGAAGAAGAAGAGAAGTTCTTTGAAATACTTAAAGATATTTTAAGCGACACTTTGTTCGTTACCTTCGGTTAGACTTAACAATTAATCAACAGTATCGGTACCCAATTGTCTGCAATTTTAATTACGGATCGGAAACATTAAACAGAGCGCAAACTGAAGGTTGACCACAAAAAGGTTTTTCTCGCACAAAAATAAAGTGTAGAAGGAAAACTGTCAACTCATTTTTGGCTTAAATCTAATTAAACGGCGAACAAATTCAAGGAATTTTTGGCCTATTCAAGTCCGAAACTCGTATTCCATGTGTCTTACTTTCCAGTGAAGAGCTGAAAGGCGAGCGTCGTATCCATTCAGTTAAAAAATTAAAAGTGCGTAAAGCGTTTATAAGTGGATTTCATGTCCAACTCCGGAGGTTGGCCCATTCTATTTTGCCCAAGTATTAAATGCCAATTACTGCCTCCAGACACGTAGCCCCAGACCCATTAAGATATGTGGGCAGACGGATTCAGTAAACGTTATAAGATGGATGGACACAAAAAAGCGAAATGCTAAAGGCTTGAACTTGAACTCGACTGAAGAATTGAGTACGAAGTGCGACAAAAACAGTTTGAAGGATATTGCAAATTAATTAAGATCAATAATTGCTTCTCTCTTACTCACCGAGTCGGACAGGAAAAGTGAATTACAAAACAGTTACAGATTCAGTTACAGTTATATAAAAAACACTTGATGAAACCCTAATCGAGTGTGCCCGACTAAAAGATACCCTGAAGCAAGTGCAGTGCTCTTCTATACATTATTACACTTAAAACTCACGAATACCCATCCAAATTCTAAAGTATCTAAAATGGTATTTTCTATATTTGCTAACCTTAGCTCTTAAGCCCTAAGATAGATTCTGGGATGACAAAAACGTGTTATCGATGAGAAGCAATCGAAAGAAGTTATCGATTTTTTGAAACAAACTCGATCTGCGCGTGCTATATAAGAACCCATATGCTCAAATTCAAGTCTCTAGCTCTTCCACTTTCTGAGATCGACAAATTCATACATACCGACAGACGGACGGATAGTCGGATGGACAGACAGTCGGACAGGGCTTGCCTTCTTCTGGGCGTTACAAACATTGTAACAAAATCATTATACCCTATTTACTTTTTTTAGTGGGTCCAGGCCATAATAAATGTTTCAAAATAAATCAATTGAAACAAGAAAAGTACTTTAGATGCAAAAAAATATAGATTTTAAATTAAATAATTTTTGAGATAGTATTTAGAATTAATATGAGATTAATATATGATAAAGATAAATACGAGCTCAAGCTTAGCTCTTAACTGTTCGAACGTGATATTAAAAATATTTCAATTATCAAAATTGGCAAATATAAAAAAAAAATTGCATATATTTGTATATAGAATACTGTCTGGTCGTGCATGCCCAACTGATTTCAATTCTTGTCATCATTAAAACTAATTTTATTTAGCCTATGCATAGAAGAAGTTGCCATTAATGATTTCCTGCAGGCGGTTCCATTTGATGTTGCTGGCTAGAAGCGGAAATTGCGGTAACGGAAATGCAGCGAATCAAACGGGAATGCAAAGAGTGCAAAGCGAGTAAACTCGTGAGCGTGGGCGACACTTTGACATTTGGCATTTGACATTTGACAAATACTTAACACTATTTGCCTGGCTTAATAAACTCGTTTTCGTTGACTTTGCCGCCACAAACGAAGGGCCTTGCATAGGAAAGGGATGGGCAGGGCAGGGCAGGGGAGAGGAGAGGCAAGCGCACATAAAATGCAGTGGAAAAAAGAGCCAGCTAAGGACTCCAGGATGGGTGCTGGGCTAGGTGGGGGGTTGGGTGCCAATGCGCTGTGTGTCGGGCTGTAAAATAGCGGAGATACGAGTACGGCGGCAATGATTGATTGCACGTTAAAGCTCGAGAGCATCACATCATTTCCTTTTTACACTTGACAGGAAATGCATTTTTAGCTAGCGAAATGAGCAACGTGTGTATTCCGAAGAGAGGGAGACAGATAGAGAGGAGGGGAGAGGGATCAGCGAGATATACAAAATCAGAGCAAGTGGCGTGAAAAGGTAAAAGGTAAAAGGTAAGAGTAAAAGAGGAGGTCGACAGTCGACAGTCGACCGTCGACAGTTACTGCAAATGCATTCAGAGGCAGTTCCACAGACAATTTAAACAGAAATCAATGTGTGGATGGTTCGACATTGGGCAAAGCATTCAAATGGAAATGCAGCCAAGGTCCTCAATGGATGACTAACAGGAACTGTGCCAAGCTCTGCTGCAGGTGCCAAAGGAATTTAAGCCAATTAGGTGTCATGCGTTAATACCTGCTCAGATATCGATCAAAACCTTGCACTGACAGACAACCCAAGCTCATAAACACCTTTCCGCATTCTATGAATGAAGTATTCATCACGAAACCATGGAACGACGTTATTGCCAGTCAGCTTGGCAAAGACAAACGACCTGAGACGAATCGCATGTATGGCAAACATTTTGTCGATTGAATGAGTCCACAGACAGCTCCAAGCCGCACTCCCTCCTTCACTCCCCATGCCCCAACGGCTCTGCCCGACTACACGGATTTGTTTGCCGCCGGTCGAGATAATCCATCAAAATTGGCGTCGAAACGGATATTCAAATATGCGAACTCGGTTTGCAGGGCGCAGGCGGAATGGAGGCGAAGAGGGAGAACATAGTTAGCCACACCCCAAATCAAGTTAAGGTAAGTTGGGAAAATCTAAAAGCGAGAAGAAAGCCAAAAATATCGGCAAACTCAAAAGATTTCATTATAAAATGTTTTCCCACTGGCAAAATCAAAATTCGAAAAGGCGCTAAGAAAAGTCAAAACGAAAGCCAACTTAAATGGAACTTAAACTACAAAAAGATCAATTTGTTTGACTGATTGATTGAATAATTGCGGATCATTGGAGCTCATTAAAAGGTCATTAGAGATCATTCGCAAAAGCCATCCATCTATGTCTAGTTTTATCAAATATAGACTAATCATACTTGTAAAAAAACATACTGACTCCTCTATGCGATTCTCATTAGGCCCGTTCTGCTTTAAGTGTTAAATAAACAAAGTGTGTTGGAAGTTCAACACAAATTAAACTTTATTTTTGCTTTTAATATATTTTATTTCGTTCTTTTTTATTTTCTATCGTTTCAATCCTATCCGTAATAATTTTTATGTTTATTCAAATATATCTTTTAATAAAAATCTATTTTTAAGACCAATTGTTAGAAATATAAAAAATAAATTATGCAATAGATAACATAATATATTCTTATAATGAACGTTTGGAACATTAGGACCAAGAAGTTGCTTTTTATAAGGAAACACGCATTTCAACACACGCCAGAAATACAATGAGATCAATTAAATTGATCCAAATAAATAAGAAAACCGGTTTTTTTGATCCGTTCTTAAGTCCAGCGACAATTTTCGTGGACCCAAACAATGAAACTAATCAATATTCGATTAACGATGCGATTTCAATCAAATGGCGTCAACAAAATCGAACCAACAGAATTAATTTCGATTTTTATTTATTTGTATTGATAAATCAAATTTTTTTTTCGGTCTGAGCTTTAAGATTATGCAATAAAAATGAGACTAAATAACGAAATGTCATGTCGGCCATCGTTGACGAGTGGCTCTGACTATGGCTAAGAGTCGAAATCGTAATCGAAGTGGCAATCAGAGTGTTGCCAACTGTGTCTCTGTCGCCCACGCACATCGAGGGCTAATTACAGGGTAGCTAAGCGGATTGCGTATTCGTTTCTAGTTTTTTTTTAAGAATTTTATTTGCGTGTTTGGGATTAAATTTATATAAAATAGAAAACTTTGAATTATTGTAGTTTACCTAAATAGAGTGAAAAGTGTAAAATATTAAAAAAAAAGAAACATATTTTAAAATTATTAAACTATGGAAAATATGACTTTTTCCAATAAATTATGAATATTATGAAAATATGCGATATTTCAAGATTTTAGCTCTTCACCAGCAAAATATATTTTAATCCAATTTTTGGTATATATCCTATACATATTAGAATTTATATATATATATATATATATATATATATATATATGTATTTAATAGATATGTTTAATTAAAATATATGTATAATAAACATATTGTATACATTCGATGGCTGTAGCTTAGCTACGTGCATATCGATATTAACTAGAGCCATGGCGTTTAATATCTGTTCGCAGAATATTTTAATTAAAAGCAATTTATACAATGTCAAACAATGTCAACGCGCAGCGTAAAGTATTTTGCATAGCCGTTGAACGCAGCTTCCCTTTTGCCGCATCCTGTTTCACGCATAGCGCATACGACCCGTGGCCCGGGACCTGCTGCTGAAGTGTCAACAAGCATGTTGATGGAAGTGTTGCTGACAAGTTGCTGCAAATGGCTGCTAACTTCAGTGCATGCCGAACGGCATTAACAGCGCCAAGGACCTGTTCAGGCAGTTATCCTTAAATCCAGCAAAACAAAACCCAATCAATATGCAGAACAGTCAATATTTGAGAATGCAAAAGTACGAAGCTTTCCAGCCCATTGACTGTCGATTGGGCGTCTGCCCTAAACTGCAATTGTTTGAATATTTGCAGTGCCAAGCCCTCACCCTCACCCTCACCCTCACCCTCACCCTCACCCTCACCCTCACCCTCACCCTCACCCTCACCCTCACCCTCACCCTCACCCTCACCCTCACCCTCACCCTCACCCTCACCCTCACCCTCACCCTCACCCTCATCCTTGCACAACCCTTAAAAAATGACTCCTTCGGAGATTAAAGTTCAGGCGGCACAGGATGTCGACGCCGGATCTCAAGTGGGATCCAAGTCCAAGGGCCCTACACAAATTTTTAGGCATTAGCACGAAGTGTGTTGGGATCCTCATTCGTCTCATTTCGTTGTCTCTGCACTTGCAATGTCAACGGCATTGTTCAAATGCGCCGCTCCACTCCCTACGGATGGGCGGTGAAGTGGGCGTGGCTGTTGCCAGCCAGATGCAAATGCAATCAATGCTCCAAGTTCTTGTTGTTCATGATGTTGAATGTGATGTTATTGTTGTTGTTGTTGTTGTTGTTGCTATTGTGAGTGTCTGCTGCTGCTGCTGCTGCTGCTGCCGCCGCTGTTGTTGTTGACGCCGACACTCAAAACAATCAGGCAAGCCAAAACAGCATGCATGATGTGTCAGACGTCGCGCTCTTTCTGCCAGCACTTTTTCCCCAGCACTTAGACGCCCTTAAATATGCAACGTAGTCAGGTGTGCATGCACCAGGTGCTCCCGTTGCCACTTTGCCAACGCACCGTAGCACGGATTTCGCACTGCTAAGCATTTCAGCAAACCAATTGAAGCTCAACTTAACTCAAGTGGAGAAAGTCAAATCAACTCCAGCTTTTGTCGCATTTTTTATTGAAACGTTCCACTTCCGATTTATATTTTTTCATTAAAAACGAAAAACTTAAGTCGTGTGGTATTTAATAAATTAAAAATTAACTCAGCAGTCTTCAATAGAGTGTAAATAGATTAATTACGTCAAATTTCATTATCTTTAAAAAATTGTTTAATATTTAAATGTTTATATTATGCTATAGAAAAGTTAGTATATTAAAAAAACAATTAAAATCAATCATATTTAAAAATCTCTTTTATCCCATTTATTATAATGCATATTACAAATAAAAATTAAGAAATACGTCAGTTTTTATTAGACAAGTTCATCAGCTCTGATATTTGTATTTATTTATCAATTTGCCTAAGCTTTCACTTTTTCTTTATGCTATATTTCATATTTATTTAAGGACATCATTTGAAGGCCTATACTAACAAAGAATCCTTAAAATATTTTAGATACTATACCATTTAACTATTTGCCTCATTTCTCATTCTTTTTCATATTTCTTATTTATTTAATTACATAACTTAGAAGCAAGTACTAACAAAGAATCCTTAAAATAGTTTAGATAATATCCCATTTAACTATTTGACAAATGTTTGCTTCATTTCTGTCTACTATTGATTTCAATATACTCCCATTTTCTATCAAATTCCAGACGTATGAAATAAATGTTTATTAATTTTCATTTTTATCTCATTGACAGTCAAATTGTTTTATCTTTAAGTCAAAAATAAATTAGCTTTCAATTATTCCAAGCAAACATAACATTTGAACTTTGCTGACATCAATTTTTAATAAATTATGTGGAAAGCATTTAAAACTGTATTATTATTATTTTCGCAAAATGCTCATCTTTTGCATAATTTATTGATTACACGGAATGAGTATTCCGTATTCTAAATACAAATTTAAAAATGAAATCAAATGCCAAACGCTCTATTCACAACCACATCCAGTTTTAAATGCTCCCTAATGGCTATTTGGGAAATTATAATTTAAATATAAATTAAGCGTTTCACAAAAATGAACACAAGTGTGACTGAGAATCAGATACTGCGTAGACTTAAAAATTAAAAATAAAATGTTACTTATTTAACATGAGTGCAAGGTACGAAAACTTATATATAGAGAGGAAGGCCCTTAAGAATTTACTCTCATAAACAAATATTTTTTCAAACTAAAAATGTTTATTATTAAAATTGTGGATATGATATATAAATATTATTACAAATCCCTCACAGAGCACATTTATAAATTTTAGGCTCTTAAACTGATACGAATATAAATACTCATAAACTAGTTTTAAAGTCTCTTTATGCGAGGCACGATAGCAATAAAAGTTGTCAAACACGCTTATTCGATTTTAATCATCACGTCAAACCGCGAAAATCCCTAGACGGAAAATTCGATGATAAAAAAGTTTGACGACAAATTATACCAAATGTTAATTGCATGGGACATGATTTCTGTTTCTATTTTTTGTTTCTGTTTATGTTTGTGTTTGTGTTTCTCTGGTGTCCATGTGGCAAGTGGACAAAACACAGCCGAGTTAATTGCAAAGCTGAATTACGACTTAAGGGCAATATTAACATGAAAATTATGGACATGGCGGTCAATGAAAAATGACATGGCCCACACCTAAAACGAAAACTAAACACAAGTGTGAAGCTGCGAAGTGCTGAAATATGAGATACTCTATAAAATGTGTGACATCTATATATTATATATTAGTTATAATTACTTGAAGGAGAATGCAAAATAGTTGCATCTACAAAAATTTAACTTTATTACTTTTACTTAATAAATTTAAATTCACACAAGTGCGAAGCTGCGAAGTGCTGAAATATGAGATACTCTATAAAATGTGTGACATCTATATATTATATATTATTTATAATTACTTGACGGAGAATGCAAAATAGTTGCATCTACAAAAATTTAACTTTATTACTTTTACTTAATAAATTTAAATTCATTTATGTAATTGAGTAGCTAATATATTATATATTATTTATAATTACATATATATTATATTTAATTTATAATTACTTGAATTTCGCAGGAGAATGCAAAATAATTGAATGTTCACAAAAATTAACTTTGTAACTTTTACATAATAATTTTAAATTCATTTGTTTAATTGAATAGGTAACATTAAGTCAATAAATAAATTTATAAAAAATGTATATGTACATTTTTTCATAATAAAACTAAAATATATAGTATAGTATGTAACTTAATACTATAAAATAAAACTCTCTAAGCATAGACATAGAAATTTGTATCCTATATGCTTTCCGGTACACTTGCTTATCATATTTTTAAAACCTCTAACATACATATTTTAGTCAAACGTTATACTTCTTTCTACAACTAACCTACACTTCATTTGACCTAGCTACAGGGTATGCATAATGCAAGGCAGTAAAAACAAATTGAAAACCCGGGCGAATTGCACTAGCACTAAATGCTGCACGAAGGGATGTCGACAAGCTGCCTGACACAAAAACAAGAAAATAATTTTCATGCAACAACAAATTTTTGTGATTTTTGAGCAATGAACCCAAAGGGGGGGCTGACCACAAAAAAAAGGGGGCCCGGGTGCCGGAGCGTTCCTATATGCCCAAAATTGTCCGAAAATTACTCCGCAGCGGGAACTTTTTGGACAGGGCAACCATTGACTGGGTTTCTGGTCTTGGGTCAGGTTTTGGTTCGGTCACTGGTCCGGGTTTTGTTTGGGGCTCTCCTTCTCGTTCAGCTTGTCAACTGCGTTTGGCTGCAAGCATTGCATACTTTGCGGCGTTTAGAGAACGCAAACAATGCCCAAACGAGACAGAAATAAAATTAAAACGAAACTCTGCTGCAATTTTCTACATGGCCCTATGATTTATGCCATCATCATAATAAATTTAGGTGATTTATTTAAGGCAAGTCGGGATTGGGCTAGTTTTTTTGTTTTTTCCTGTTTGGTTTTTTTTTTTTGTTTTTGTTTTTGATCTGCGATAACTCGGTAGCTGCAGTTAAAATTGTGTGCACTTTAATTGTAATGCAATTGCTCCAGTTCTGTGTGTATGTGTGTGTGTCATGAGTATTCATAACTTTTGACAGTTTTAGGTTGGCATTTGCTTCGACCATTGTGTTACACTAGAGAGTACAAAATTTATTAGAATAATTTTTATATTCCCATCACATTATTTGGTTTAGTAGAAATATATTATCGAATAGTTTAAGTGGGTTAGTCATGGACTGAAAGAAATTTAGAATCCCTTATTTAAATATTCCATGATTTTTATCACAATCTTTATACCTGAATTGTAAATATGAGAAATCTTAAGTGCTCCATATTTATCTTTAAGAAAAATGGTTTAATAGCTAAGATATTAGGGCTTCAAAAAGTTTTTAAATTCAAAAAAAAATTGTATATTTAAAAATCTGTAAATACTGTAGTCAAATATTAAGTTCATAAGGTTGAATAGATTAATAAATATATACAAAATAATCTCGCATGACTAACGGCACATGGCGATGTTTCTAATATCTTTATTTAAAGACCCAAGCATATTAATTAAATTTTTATTAAAATTCAATATCCCGTAATAAACTAACTTATTTTTGCACAATCTTCGCAATATTTTTAAATGCACAATCTTCGGAATGTTCACTAGTTTAATTTAACAAGATATTGATAATGCTTTAATCTTCTATGACTGCTTTAATTTAATAAAATATTGCTAGTGCTACAGCCCAGTGATTCTTATAGTTAAAATGTGACAAATTGGTTCAGTTAATTAATCTGGTCAATGAACTTTGTACAAACTGCAGCTGACATTGAAGTCTGGCAACAGCTGCTGCGACTCCGCTTTCCACTTTGTCTGGCATTAAGTCAAAGAAGTGTCCAAGGCGCCAAAAACTTTGCCCAAGCAATGGTCTGTCAAAGTGATGCAAAGGAATTCCGAGTCCACAACTGGGTGATGGCGCACATTATGAATATGCAAATGGAATCCAGGCGACGAGATGCGTCAGGTGCGACGTTCGTGGAGCCGGTTTATTAAACTTGCGCTGCCTAAAACAGTGGAGCACTTAATTAGCCCGGCTGTATGTGTGCTTGGCCCGGCAAAAGTTTAATGAACTTGCTGGGCGTGGCAAATGGATAGACTCCAAGAATCCCAGCGTAAGGCGCAAGGACACCGCCCCAAGGCGTCTACAAATTAGTTATAGAAGCGAAGGCGCAAAAAGGATATGCGCAAGTGGTCAACAATTACGTAAGATGGTGCGAGAAGGAAGTTGAAGACAGAGTGTGAGAGAGGGGGGGTAACCAGACACGGACAACGACAAACGGCAGCAGCTGCTGCTGGAAAGGGCTTCAATGAATGACATTTAATTATTTCATCAAGAAAGCAAATAGCCCAAGGAGCAAACAATCAACTTCTGTCCAGCATAAGGCATTGGCATATTTTTTTCTCCTGTCCTTTCTTATTATTTTGTTTGTGATGCGGGCCCACATTATGCAGCAGACCATCAGCATTCCGTTGGAACCAGCTCTGGCACGTCGATTCACTGCCAGGACAATGGCTTCATTTCGGGCTTGTGCAAAGGATTTCCAACACCAAATTAACTACAACCCATCAGATGTTGACAGGACACGAAAGCCGCTCTCTCAAATATTGGCTAATTTCTTGTAAGTGAATCCAAAGTGCTTTTCCTGGCATAACATTAAGTCATAATTCACGAAACGGAAATATTTATGTATAAATAAAAATAATAATATACCTATAGAATGTTGCACAGTTATTTAACATGGAGTAATTGCAAGAATATTTCCCATAAGTAAAAAACTTTTATTTTATTTAAAATATTTATTTTATTCTTATTATTATTTTTACTGTGACATTCAGTCTTAATTAACGAAACACAAATATTTATACATAAATAAAAATAATAATAGAATATTTTTTTTTAACATAAGATAAGTGCAAGAATATTTCGTATATATTTTATTTAAAATATTTATTTTATTTTTATTATTATTTTTATTATGACATGAAGTCATAATTCACAAAGCAGAAATATTTTTATGTAAATAAAAATAATAATATACCTACAGTTATTTAATTATTAATTGCAAGAATATTTCCCATAAGTAACAAACTTTTATTTTATTTAAAATATTTATTTTATTTATTAATTTACTGCAACGAAAAACAAACATTTACCTATAGAATATTCTTTTTTAACATAAGATAATTGCCAGTATATTTCGTATAGGTAGCAAACATTTATTTTATTTAAAATATTTATTTTATTTTTATAATTATTTTCATTATAACACTGTCATAATTCACATGGCAGAAATATTTATATATAATTAAAAATTATAATACACCTATCGTATGTTGTTTTTTAACTTACGATAATTGCACAAATACTTTCTATACTTAGCAAACTTTTAAAACCTGTCTATTTAATTTAAAATAAAATATAAAAAATATTTCAATAATTAACGCCTCTTGCTTTAATTGAAAATAAAATAATAAAATCATTTCAAAAATATTTTATTATAAAATTTTTGTAGAAGTGTATTATAGAGTTGCTTTTTAAATGTAATACTCTGATACAAACCTTCGCACAATCAAAGTTTACAACTCATAATCGTGCTTAACTATTTTTAAACTATTGTAGATGTTAACTTTACCTAACAAATAATTTGATGGATCTAAATTGTGGTTGGTATCAAACAGATGTACGCGCTTCTTTATCACTGTTGCCCATTTAGGCATAATAATAGATAGAGTTAATCTTATTGTTTATTCAAGCTCTTAGTTGTAATTTATTTAAAACTGTCATTCAGCGCTTGTTTATCCCAACTCCTCGTCCTTGGACCATTTCTCAAACGCTTTGCTGGTTGCGCTGCCTTTCCTTAAATACCTACAAAAAAGAAAACTTTTCAAGGACAGCCGGAGAGTTAACAGCACTTCAATTGATGTTATTTGCAATTCATTTCTGTCTTCTGCTGCAGGATTTAGTTTCTGCTGATCTCAAGTCCCCATCATGTGGTCATCCCATCAATTAATCAGCTCACGCAGGCAAACTAATTATGCAGCATGACAATCAACCAACAAAAATGGAAGACACAAAGAGAATGCGTCCCCAGTTAAGTGCTCGACTAACGGAAAGCAAAGCAGAGAGAAACACAGAGAAACACAGAGAAGCACAGCAACCTTCGAAGGACACGTTGCGAGTCATTGAGGGGCAGCATCCAAACTATCCAAACTCGCGATGCTGCTGTCTCTGACAATTACGCAAATTGTTGTTGTCATTATGTAAACACTTGTTTATGTCAAATTTGACATTTGATACGAGCGGCAGGGGGGTCTCAGTGTGTGTCTAGTGTCCACACAGCCACCCACCCGCACACCCACACACACACACACACACACACACACACACACACGCACACAGTCTCGAGCTCGAAGCGATTTGGTAGGCAAAGACAAGCCCCTGGCCGGCTCTCCGCTTCGGAATATGTCAGCCGACAGGTGAGCTCGGACATGTCCATGTTACACTTGATTAAGTAGGCGCTGAGTTCGACGAAATGGTTTTTAGATGGCGCCCTGGGCAGCAGGTGCTTTGCAGGTGGGCAGGCGGAAGAGCAACTGTTGAGCGGGTCACAGGACGTGCCAAATTATTGACAGCGTGACGCCAGTTTTGCCTCGGAACGCACTCCCAGAGTTTGCCCTGTGACTGCCAGCGCCGCCAGTCCTAGTGGGTTGATTAATTAGAAGCCAAAGCCAAAGCCAACGGGCCAACAGCACAACGGGACAACGGGACAACGAGCCAACGGGACAAGGGGCCAACAGGCTAACGGGTCGTTCTCCTTCCCCACTCCGGTCATGTGCATACGCCTGTGACCACGTCATAAGTCGCCATTGGGCGGAATCGAGTTGAGTTGAGTGGAATTGAGTTGTTCATTAACACCAAACAAAGATATAGCCAAGCCAACAGGCTCCGGGCACGCTCCGGCTCGGATGAGGGCCTCATCCGTTGTTAAGCACACGCACACGCACACGCACGCTTTGATGCTTCGGCTAAATTGTTTAACTTGGCCATATTTGAAGTGCGTTATTAAATCGAGCTCCAAATTCTGTTGTGGTTCAACTTGAATACAGTTGTGTCTGCGCCGCGAATCAAACCTTTCCCGATTAATTCAGCGTAGTGAATCTTATTCTTATAAAATATGCAAACTAATCATTCTTTAGTATAAATAGTATATATGAGCTATATATAATAGAAAAAAATGTAATTGAAAAAAACACTTCTTAAGGTTTTAAACCGATTTAAAGATAGAATGACAGAATGAGGTTTTAAAATACGAGTCCATGATTGCAAGATGATTCTGTATTAGACTTAATATGCTCTTCGACTTTGACGCTATCTAAATTCTTTTTCGCCAGATAAAAAATAACTTTCTTCGCTAGAAAAAGATCGTCTAGATGTCTAGCAAATAGTCCCATGGCACTGCCATTCCCTAAGATAAAAAGCTGCAATGGGGGTCACTGATATACATATATCTGAAGTCAGACCCTCTGGGTTGATAGCATATAGTCTACATATAATGCTCTTATTGTCCCAAAGTCTCACACTCTGTTCTCTAATATATAATTCTAATACAATTCAAATATATTGCTCTAATAAAAAATTTTCTTAATTTTCTTACCAGTTGTTCAAGTTTATAGTTTAGTTTGTTTCAAAAAATGTTACTTAATAACATATATTTTTTATTTTCAAATAGAAATAATATCCCGATTTAAAGCTGCCGCCTTATTAACTCTGGCTCCCATTTGATTTAAAGGCCAAATCAAATACTGGAATAATCATCCCATTTAAATGTAAAATATCATATTTCTTATTGCCCATATCATATTATTTAATCCTATAACTGTTTTCTTCCGATCGTATTATCTCGATTTCCACATCTTTTTATTGGTTATCAATTTATTTCCTTGGCAAAGCCAATTCTTCCCTCAATGCAATGAATAAACAAATGCTTCAGCTGGCCAAGTGAAGTTTCTTATCGCTGTCTGTGATTTTCCTCTGCTAGTTAAACAATACAATTTTACGATTTGCCGCCCTAGCCCATCCCCCTTCCACACAACCTTCCGTATTGCACCCCTCCCTTCTTATCCGTCCATCGTAATGGCCATTGTAAATCTCGTCTTTCAACTGCTCGCAATTCTCCCAATTCTCACAATTCTCGCAATACAATTTCGATGCGTTTTATCGAATGCCGCTTGTCTGCCAAACGTCATACACATGTCCAATCCAACTGTAAGTGTGTGCATGTGTGCATCTGTGTGTGCGCCTCGAGTTGTTGCTGTTTTGTTGCATACTTTTGTGCATGCTCAGCGGCAAATTGAATTTATGCGCTGTCGACGGACTTAAAGCAGAGCGATGGATGCGTCGATTGTATTCTGGTAAGCTATGAAGCTAAGAGGAGTAATCCAACTCCTTTGAGAATGCAATCCTGTGTGCGAGTGTGTGAGTGTGTGTGTCTTATTTTATGTTAGCCAAATCTGAACGTGGGAAACAAACTGCAAATATTTGATGGCTTTAAGTAGTCTGCTTATAATGAAGACTAATTATTTTTGTAGCTACTATAATTGGTGTCAATTATACTGCCTATTCAAGTTTTAATAACATCTATTGTTGACATTTGAACTGGACTTCATCTCACAGTATTACATTTATTTAGAGTCAGGAGAGACAAACTTAAGATTAAACACTCGCCACTTGGACCAGTTGGCTACTCCTCCTCGAGCTCCTCCTCTTCGACCACCTTCGGCTTCGGCTTGCGTCTGATGGCGCCACGAACACGGGCGGGCCTCTTGGTGGTCGTTGACTTTGGCTTGGGGTTCTCCAGCTCGTCCAGCTCGGAGTCGGAAAAGCGATCCTTGTACCAATCAGCACTGCACACGAAAAGCGAAAATGAACAGTTAGCCCCTAACAAGTGGCTCAGCTGCAGCAGATCTTACCAGTCGGGCACCTTGCGGGCCCAGTCGCAGGTCTTGTTCTCATCATCGAACACCTGCCCCAATTTGCAGCCATTGCGACGGGGCAGGTCTCCGTTCACGCACACATAGAAGAACTGACAGTCGTCGGGATCCGCGTAACGGGGATGGGTCACCGCTATGCTCTCGTTCACCTTGGGGCACTCAAACTCAAAGATGTCCTCCGACTTGCAGCCAGTGACGCCCACCTCGTCGGGCCAGGTGCAGATGCCAGTCTTCGGGTTGAACACCAGTCCCGAAGGACAGGTGATCATGTTGAACTGTCCATCCACGCAGAAGTAGAACTTGTCGCAAATGCCGGGCTTCTCGTGTCCAAAGTATCCGTTCTTACGTGGACAGTGCAGCGAGGATTGAGGAGTTTCTGTTTGGGAATATCATTTATTATTTTATTTTATTTTATATGAAATTTAAAATTCATCTGTTTATAGCTTAAAGTATGTTTGGATTTTAAAAGTTTACCAAATGAAATACAAATATCATTAAAGACAATTACAGCTTCAACTAAAAGCCATTTTTACTTAATAAATCATTTATATATACATTATATTTTATAGAAAAAGTTAAATATTTTTAAATGCCACTTATTTTTGTGCTTTATTTGTGCTACTAATTAAACTTAATTTATAGTTGCTAACTATTTCATTTATTAAAACTAACAATTAAAATATATAATTAGGCAAATTGGATACCACTTTAGTACCCATGATTAAACATAATTAAATAATAGCTCACATTTATTTCTAATATGAATCAATTGAATAATTTTTTTTTTAGTTTTTTTAATAGTGTTTTTCCCTTTTATTATATTTTACTAAAGCCAACTTATTTAAATTGGAGAATGATATTAAAAGTAATTTAATTTAAACAATATTTATTATTACTTAGAAAAGCAAGAAGGTGAGAAAAACTTTGTTATCTCTTAGAAAAAAAATTACATAGCTGAATGACTAATTTAGAACACACAACTATACTTAAATATTATGCAAATCTTTTTTATTCAAAAGGAAAGAAAACGTATATTTAAATTTTTGTGAATTTCCCTAACAGAATTCAATTTGAAAATGCATCTGGAATAGCCATTCTGCACTCCATATAAACTCGAGTGTTTTTTATTTCCGCATTGTAAACTTTGCAGTGTCCGAGGCACATTCCTTGGCTGCACTTGTTTATGCTCTAAACTGAAAGTTTACTGCCGCAGTAGTTTGCCAACAGTGGAACCTACTGCAAACACATATCTCAGCAGGACGAACTTCCTGTGGCCGAGCTGTGAGCACTTCCCCAGCAAGGACCATGCACCATGGACGATCATAGACTTAAATCGATTATGCGTCGGTCCTTACACAAAAGAAGGAACCATTATGGAAGATGGAAGAGCTCCATATGCTGGTCAAAGACAAAGGTAATTGAAATTGCCAGTGGACTTATATAAAGTGTTCTCTGATTGCTTTGATGGACGAACAATTATTTATTTAAATTGCCAGATGCTACGCACGGCAGAGAATAGTTTTTAATTGCGGCAAATATGATGGAAAGTTGTTTGGGAATATCAAATGAGTACCTAATGGAGTTCAGGAGAGGGATCACTAATTGGAAATTGAAAATTGGAAAATACACTCGCTTCTAAGCCGCTTTGAAGCCAATGGAAATGTGCTAAGACAGAGATGCCAATTTCTTGAAGGCCACGTGTCTACCCAACCCCACAAATAAAATCATACTGAGCGTGACAAAATAAAATAATAAAATCAGAAATAAAACAAGTCTACCAAAGAAATGGCTGAAATAAAAACAAAGCACCAAAACAAGACCAAGACTCCAACCCCTCCAAAACCCAACACAAACCACAACCCAAACCCAAGCTCAATCCCAAACCGAAGACCAAGTCGAGACCAAAGACCTATTGACGACAACAATTTGGGTTAACCATCTTGCATGCCGTTTTGCATAATAAATAAGTATTTTTTTTTTCTGTTTTCATGTCAGCTTTAAAGGTACGAGTAACGAGCAAATAAGTGCGGGCACAATTCGTGTTTATTGGTCTGATTTTGGTCAGGTTTACATATATATATGTATGTGGGGAGGGAGCATGAGATTCCACGCTGTGCCACACGCTCTGCATACTTAAAATAAATTAAAGAACCGAACTTGGAGCAGGGGATTGGATACTCACGCAGTTTGGAGCGCTTTGTGCAATCAATGTTGTAGGGCAAGTCGCATTTCTCCTCGATGGGTGTGTAGTCATTGAATACCATCCCATCCGCACACAGACGTTCCGTGGGCACACCATCCCTGTAATTAGAGGAGACACCAATCTTTACTACTATATCATTTCGTTCACAACTCCCTATTGCAGCTTAGTGTATTTAACTTGTATTTATATTTATCTTTTTATACAACACACACGTCATTTGAATCAAGTCAAATTTTAATAATTTAACACTTTTCCTGCACACCTCGATTATTGATTGGCCCATTGGTGCGGAAGGTGAGCAAAACCCTATCATACGCATCATTGATTAAAGAAAGCTATGATCCCAATCGAGTTCAAAGTGTTAAGGAAATTATTTAGCTCATCCCAAAATACAAAATTTTATGCAGATTATCTATAATCTATAAAAAGTTATCTGTTTGTATATATATTTAACCTATTTACATAATTTTAAACATTGGAAATTTTACTTCCCTGTCTAAAGATTTTCACTATCTAGAAAACACAATTTGGTAATTTCCTTCACTGTAGATTTTATTTAATCAAATTTATTTTATCTTCTAATGCAATTGATTCTATTGACTTTATTTAATTGAAAACTTTTTAATCCGGGGACAAAACAGCTTTACATAAGTACATATATATATATATTTATATTTGTATATATAGACTACTTACAAGCACGCGTAGTATTTATCGCACTGCTTACTATCCGGATAGAAACCGTTAGGCTCCGGGCACTCCTCGCTGGGCTCGTACTCCTTGGCAGCTTCAGCTTGTTTGCGCTTTGGCTCCACTGCCGCCTCCTGGACGGGATCACGATTCCTTGGCGGCAAGTGGCGCTGGGATGGCGGATGACCCGCACCCACCCGGAAATTTCCGCGTTCACGCTGAGCAAGAGTTGTACCTGTGCAGAGGAAAATGAATATTGGTCAATATTAGATCTTAAATTGCTTCACTTGAATTAAAATCTCAGCCTAAATACTACAAAAATACGTGGCATTTATTAAGAGTTATAGAACTTAAAGTTATTAATTTTTTTAATTATTGTTTATTGAATAACAAAGGCCATCAAGTTAAGCTTAACCAATTAAAAACTTTCATAGATATTCATCAGTATTAAATATGTTAAAGACAAGCTGCTAGTTTTTGATTATATAAAAATTAATAATTCTGACTAAGATTATTGTTTTTCTTTTATTTATTATTTATTTTTATATATTTTTTTTTTTCATTATAATATATATAATAAATAATGATTCTGACTAAGATTATTATATTTCTTTTATTTATTGTTTATTTTTATACATTTTTTTTTTTATTTATTATAAAATTAATCATAATTAAAAGAACTTATTTATCCAGAAGAAAGCAAAATATTAAAATATTATTAATATAAATATATTTAAGACAATTCATATAAAGCTTTCACTTAGAATTGAGAACAAAAAAGAAAATTTTCATATTTTTATATAAGACACAACTTTTAGCTTTCTTTTAACTAGAATTTATTTATTTTATTATATTTCTTTATTTTTTTATTATTTTTATTGTATAGTAAATTAAAAACAAATATATTTTAATATTATTTGCCTTGCAATGAATCAAAATTTATTTTGAATAACAAAAGATATTTTTATAAGCCATAGACATTAATTTAAGGCAAAAATCGTGATATTTATTGTTACCAACTTTTACACAATTTATTTGTTTTTGAATGCCGGCCGGTCAACAACACGAACTACAGCCATAATTTTGTTGAGTGTATAGCTTTGTTTTTTTTTTTTTTTTATTATTATTATTATTTGCTTCATTCGTAGACGCTTAAAACCAGTTGCTGGAACTTAATTTATGCCGATATGTATATAAGTTAGCGAGTTGTTTTCGTGCTTTATGATGTGGCCGGGGATTGTGACATGGGTTAATCGGGCGAGCGACCTTAAAAGTGAAAGTTACGGAAAATGTATTCAAAGAAGCACAAAATCAGCTGCTTTACAGCTGAGGCCAATTGGCAGGGAAGACATGGCCAAGGCAGAGTCCATTCACTCAACAATCGATCCAGCATCGATTGCCATGCACTTCCGACAAGCAAATGCTGCAACGTGCAACAACTCGAGGCACTTCAAGGTAAACCACTTTAATCAGCGGCATTGCAAATAAAAATATAAGTAAAACCCGATCAAGGCACGAAAACGCAAGAAAAGACGAAATCAATTAAATTTCGAACCGACGAGCTGCAGCTGCCTGCTGAAGTGTGACAGCGACTGCGACTGCGGCTGCGACTGAGAGTGCGACTGCGACTGCGACTGCGACTGCGACTGCGACTGCCTGACATTCGATTAAACGTTAATAAAGAAACAATTCCACAAAGCAATTAGTGCGTAAAGTGTCGGGCAACATTTAAGCCGCCGCCAACACCAACACCAGCAACAACAGCAACAATAACAACAACAACTGTAAAACAAGTTGTCATAGTTGTTGTTGTTGTTTGTATTGTTGCCACTGCAGCTGCCGCTTGTCATTGAAACACGTTTCGTACACGACTTGGCCAAAAACAGAAAGAAAAAAAATTAGTCGAGTAAAAACTGACAAAAACCGAAAATGTCGCTATGACTTTCGTAGTTGATTTTGGTTACACTCTAACTGGAATGCCGAGTATTTAAGCTTTATCATCTGGCTTGCCACATGATGTCTCTATACCAAGGATTTGTGGTTGCATCTATATATATACATATATGTAGCTGTGCACGATCAATCAATTATTCTATACTTAACATTTACCTTAACATTTTTTTAATAAGTTTTAGTATACTTCTATATAAAGATCATTCTATTAAGCAATATATACATCTATTCTTCTATCTACTTGTGCGTATGTATCTATGTATAATTATATATATATGTTATATGTATATATATTTTAATTTATAAATTTTTCTATTAACATTTTCAGATTATGTTCTATTCTATCTACCTATCTTTCAATATATCAATATTTTCATCTATCTATATATCAATTATATTTCTAATCTCTTTACTCCAATTTTTCTCTTATGTCAAAGACACAGTCTCATAATCTTTGGTATATATTAAAATAAGAATTTATTAATATATCCAGATTATGTTTTAGAGCTAGATCATATTTGGACTTCTTCCAATATATCCATCTACATATCAATTATATATATTTATAATCTCTTCACTACTTGCTTTTGCGATATTTCAGAGACAGAGTCACATAGTCGTTGGTCATGCGAATGGAGTTTTCCATTTGGCCGTAGATCTGACAGTTTGTCAACAAGTCTATCATAGAATCCCGGTTGCGATAACTGTCGTGTGTCGTCCGTCGTCTGTCGCTCGTCTCCGGCCCCTTTGACTCCATTTCCAGTCCGGTTAAACTAGATTAATTGAGTGCCTAAGCTGCCGATGTGATGAAATAGAAAAAAAAATCAAAGTTTTTGTGCGTCGCCGAATTCAATTCCAGTCACACACTTGTGTGGGTGGTGGGCGGTCGGTACTGTTGTCCCAGAAATAAATGGGCGTAAAACATGCGTGTTAAGTTCATTGAACATTTAATGGATTATAAATAAACAGCTGGCAATGCTTTTTCAAGTCGCTCATTCAACTGTTGGAAGGAATTAATAAAGCCTTCAACGAAATGAGACACCATTAAAATGTTCCAGACGCCGCTAATATGAGAAGCGCGTAGAAGGGCGCAGACGTTGACTGTGAGAAACTGTGCTATGGCCAAATATTCAAATTTAAAGGCTATTATTGCAACAAATAATAAACGCATGCATGATAGCAATCTAATTTATTTCTATTGCATATTTGTTTTATTTTTATTGGAATATTAGCTTATGCTATGGTAAACATCGGCCTGAAACTCAACTGCACACAAATTAAGACCGTAATTAAACAAAAAATCTATTTTTGACGCCCACACGTGCCATTTAATGAGGAGCGGCGCAAACAATTGCCAATCATTTTCATTTTGGCCATTTTAACATAATTACAAAATATGTTTATCACTCCCACACACACACATTCACACATGAGCTAGCCGCATATCAATTTAACTTTTGCACAAATTACAGTATGAAACATGTTGAGGGCGGCGAACAAATTGTTAATGAACCGCCACACCAAAAATATTCCAGCTAAATACTGTTGAATTTCCAAATGGACGAAAGCTATTTGAATTATCCAGCATTAGTCAAATATGAATTAAAACGAAATAAATATGTGACGACACGTCGATTTGTTTGCCTGCCAAAAATTGTGTATACATATATACATATACATACACATATGTATGTAAATGCAATTCAAATATTATACGTAAATTAACAAAAAAAAAAAAGAAGCCCAACAATCATATTGTTCAAATTTGATTGTCGACAGTCGCATTTCGCAGTTGAATTATTGTGTAAAAATCCATTTGTTATACCTATTAATATGCATTGACAATAACGATGTTTCAGCTGGTGCTCGAAATTAATGCGAATTGTTTGCGATGTCAACTATATATATATATATAGTTATATATATATATATATATTTGAATAAAATTACTCATTATGTTGGCTGCCAAAGCCATTTCATTAATTGCCATCGAGTGCTATAAGAGAGTGGCTGCCACTTACCCACGAGCAGAGCAAATATGCATATTTTCAGCGACGCCATTTTGTTTGAACAGTTCAACCTGTGCAAAGAGAAGTATAATTTTTGTTGTTTACTAATTATGTCGAAAGAATTCACTGGCCAATGCACACGAACTATCGAACTACATATTTGTTAACACGTGTAAAAGTTAATTTTTTTTTCAATAACTTGTGCACACTTTGCAGCACTTTTCTGTGTTTCATTTCCATTCGTTTCACCCATCACTTGCACCATTTACCGTTTCTCGTTGTCTTTGTCGTTGTGCGCACGCGTCGCCGTCTCGGAGCCAACTGTTCGCTTCGAGCTTGGCTCAAATACTTTTTAACTGTGTGCTTCGCGACCAGTTTTTGGTGCCATTGTTGTTGTAATTATTAATGCCGAAAAGCTGAAAGCAAGCCAAGTAAAGTGTGTTAAAAACTTTATGCAAAATGCATCTTGGCAGGCGGCTTAGGCTTCGGTGGCGCATACGCAATTGCCAAAACCGGCTTTGGCCAGCTTCGCCTGTTGCCGTACTTCTGAAAGCTTTTGCTGCCAATCGAAAGCTCGCTCGAGTCGAGCTTCAGTTGTGACCGAAAGCTTTAGATGAGGTGGACATCAAGTTTTTCTATAATAAGAATTGTACTTATTGATGGTGCAATATGCATATATAATAATATAATATACAGGATAGAATATCTAGTAAATGGTTGTCTCTTCTCTCATTGAGTCGCCCTACCGTTAGACATAAAGATCAAACTTCTCGATTTTCTCCCAAAAACACGAATTACTAAACTATAGATTATTTTTAAAAGTATTTATGGTTAAAAGGACCTTCAAAACTATCATACTAGGAAGTCTATTATTTTTTTCCTATTTATTTTATTTATACAGAATCATTCTTCAGATTAATTACAACAGTATTTATAGCTTAAGGTAAATAATTATACTAAGACTATTTTTAGTATTTATGGCTAAAAGGACCTAATCGTAACAAAGAAATGTACATTTATTGTATTTATTTATGCTTCCACTATGAGTCTTTTTTAATAATCCTGAATGTAACTAACACTATTTTTAACAGTATTAATGGCTAAGAGGACCATCAAAACTATCGTACCAGAAAAGTGTAAATATTTTTATTCATTTTTTTTTTTCAATCTGAAGAATTATTTATTTAGTATTTTTTATTTTTCCAGAATCTGTCTTTAGATTAAAATAAATAATCAAAAATGTTACCAAAAAAAATACTTATACTTTGCACTTTAAGCTCCAAAAATATCTTTAAATTGCACTTTAGTAATATATTAAAAATAAATAAATATTCTTGCGGAATAAACACCTTTAGATCTTTATAAGTCAATAACCATGTAAACAAAAAAAAAACTATAACATTTTTTTATTAATAACTACAACTATAACTGAATATATTTTGGTTACAGTTTTAAAGCTGCTAAATATTGCCCAGCTTTAACGTTCACTAAATATGTATGAAATAAACAAGAAGCAAAACTCCGTAAGGACTGAGAAACACAACAAGGACCGGAAGCGTAGTTAAAAATTCGTGCATGCTAGAAGAAATATAATGGAAATCCAACACGGAGCGGTCTTTGAAATATTGCATAGTTTTAACAGGCGTGCAATGTGGATACCAGAATTTGTCAAAGGACTGAACTGCCAGGACAAGGCAGGAGACCAGGATGAATGGGTCCAATACCTGGTATCCATCGATGATTTGCATTTTTGAAAATTAACTTAAAATTATGACAAAATGTGTGCGGCCAAACAATATTGTTGGGCTTCAGGTGTCGCCTCCTGCACACATATTCTGGCCATGTTTGCTGCATCATTGTGCAGGCCCAGCATGTCGTTACACCCGGCTTACTCCCACCCCTTCCCCCATCCCTCACCGCTGTAAGGACTCTAACAGAGTGCCTTGGCTTGTTTTCCAGCTGCTTGGCTCACATTTGCTTGTCATTTTGTGTGTGTAATAATTGTGATTGTGACAAATTGTCTTTTTGTGCTAAATTTGCTCGACTCCGGTCCGGTCCGGTCCAGTCCGGCCCGCTTCAGTTACGGACTCGTTCCTGTTCCGGGTACAATCACATTTAAAGCGAGCTTCTGGCCATATTTACCCAAATATATGCAAATGGTCGACTTAAATGGCTACCGCAATTTTATGTTAATAATTTTGTTCAGATAACTGATTGTGAGGCCAAGCAAAGTACCAAAAATAAATTATTTTAATAATATAATTTAAATAAAATTAAAAGATATGCTATTGTACTAAACGAAACACAGAAAATATTTACTATTTATTCCATTTAAATAATCTTGTAATTATTTTGCTGCGAAGAATAGCTCTAAGCTTCTTCATTAGCCAGGATTCATTTGGACTTGATAAGAATTGAAGAGGTGTAAGTTATTTTTTTTAATTCAATATTTCTTAGCGCATCGTAAACTCAAACTAATGATAATTCGTAACATTATTCAGCAGTATTGTTACAAACTTCAATAATCGGATTCTGAAATCAAACTATACTGAAATTAGTATTTATTTATTTACTGAAAAATAAAACTAGTATTTAATAGTAAGTTTAATAATTAAACTAGCACTAACTGCTAGAGCCTCCAACTCATAAACTAAAAAAATTAAGCTGGTCATATATAAATTCGTCATATAGATCAAAGCAATTCCAATTATACTGTTGATATGTTTCCATTCAAAACGTTGCTTTAATAAATTAAATCTACTTCACTGTACAAACCCACAGAATTCTGCATCAATATAATTATTATTTTGAAGAAGGTAGTTTATGTAACCGGTTAAAAGTATACCATCAATAATACCCATTTCTGTATCAATCTACTACTCAAATATATAAGTATTATTTTAAATTTGTTTTTTTATTATTTTTGTTAAACGAGCATAAATACAGATTTTTACAGAGAATATTTTCTTACTCAATTAAAAACATCCCATCAATAATACCCAGAGCATAAATTACTGTATATACTCTACTCTTAACATGCATGTTTAATATGTTTGAATCAAGGAGATTGTCATTTCGGTCAAACATAACTTAAGCATAATCCCTGTAACCGAAACCCTGCTCCATAGAAGATAGCGTTAGATAAAGTTTGGTGTGATTTCCTTCGGATTATGAAGCGATTACACAAGCATTTTCCACACAATGCGGCGAACATTAGACTGAAGATTGAAACTCAAACGTTGCGGAATTTTGGCTCTATTGTCACGAAGTGAGCACGTCGAACGCGTAGGGTTGTCTCCGCTGTTCAGGGTTGTTGTGCACGCTTGGCTAGCGGCGTGTGCAACGGCTCGGCCGCCACAAAGTATGCAATGCTAGTTTTCAAGTGGCTGCTGACTGCGCTCGAAAACTTTACCAAAACCTAATCATAATTTCTCTCAGATAGCCGGCAGCTGTCCCGCTCTCGCACTCCACTTGCCATCGCGCTTTCTGCTCTCACTTGTGCACGCGCCGCATCAGCTTCAGTTTAGCTTTGGCTTACAGTTTTTATCAGCTGCAGCTTTATTTTTATATTCAATTTTTCGTGAACCGCAGCGCCATAAGCGCCACGTTATTGTCATGTAATTGAATTTAATGGCAATACGAATGGATCCGCATCCGGGGGCGGTCATTCAATGTATTAGCCGGCGATTATCTGCCACTTTCTGCTGCGCTTGCAACATTGGCAACAAAGCACAAATGCGAATATGCAGGGGTTCCTCTTTCAAGGCCAGCCAACAAAGTTTTTGGCATCATTAGCTGAGTGCTCAAGTGCACGTTTGAATAGTTACAAATATACGTATATAATATATTTTTTAGCTACTTTTCTATATGCACATCACGTCTCATTAGCTCGATTTGCAGTTAAACGTATTTTCCAACACTGGAAGTTAGCCTTCACTAATCCATTCGTTAGTCGAGATAACCAAAGGATTTTTTGAAAATGTGCCCGGCTTTACATTGAATTATGTAAGTGACAGGGAGAAGATGAATTCTCTCAATTTTTACTTCTAATGTTGCAGTTTTGCAGCACTGAAAGTTACCTATTTTCCAACTATTTAATGTAATGTGAGTAATGTGAACTATGTTTAATCTTGTTTTTCTCATCAATTCATCAATTTCTAAATCAGACATTATTTATAAGAATCATCTAAAGCTCTTTCTCTATTTTCTAATACTAATTGTTATATATTCTAACACTCCACTCTTACTGAGACTAAGCATGTGCTTTTCATAGTGTTGAAAATTACTTATATAAATCTTTTTAGATAGTAGTGGAAATAAGTTATTTAATTTTCTTGCTTTAGTATGAACTTATACAATACCTTTAAAGATGTGTGTAAGTGTATGTCAGTGTAAGTATTTTCTAATACTAGTAGTTATATTTTCTAACACTCCAGTCTTACTTTAGATTAATCATGTGCTTTACATACTGTTGAAAATAACTTATTAACAGCTTTAAGTTTCTCACTTCAGTGTTGGAAATAAGTTATATAATATCTTTAAGCATTTTATTTGCAAATTGTGCAGCACTGTTTTTGCTAACCATTGAATTAAACTGTAGTCAAAATGCTAGTTAACCTCATAAATGTTAGTGTAAGTATTTTCTAATACTAGTAGTTATATTTTCTAACACTTCAATCTTACTGAGATTCATCATTTGTTTTTTCATAGTGCTGGAAATTACTTGTAGAAGTCCTTTTAACTGCTTATTCTATGTGCTTTTCATAAGAAATAACTTAATTAACTGATTTAATTTTCTTGCTTCAGTATGAACTTATACAATAACCTTACACCTTTTATGTGCGAATTGTGCAACACTGTTTTTGCTAACCATTGAATTAAACTGTAGTCAAAATGCTAGTTAACCTCATGAATGCCATAGAGTCGGGATTGATTTATATAGGGAGATGTGTGTAAGTGTAATCCTGTCATGTGCTTTAGTGATTTAATACATAAACTTCTGCTAGGCACTGTTGGGCCCCGTCAGCGGCATCTGCGGCATCTGTGGCATTCGATGTCAGTCAGTCATTCAGTCAGTCAGTCAGTCAGTCAGTCAGTCGACAGTCAGGCAGTCGGCGCGGAAAGTCCTTCGTGCCGTGTCACCGACATTTCACACACGGCATGACGTGCGTGTCCTTGTCATAAGGCAACCGCCGCAGCATTGTTGTTGTTGTTGTTGCTGCTGTTGCTGTTGCTGCTGTTGTTGCTGCTGCTGCTATTATTATTTCCGTTGTTGTTGCTTTCCAATTTTCAATTAATGAGCATCGGTAGGGCGTAGCACAAATGTTTACATGTCATCGCTGCCGTCTGCCATCGACCTCGAGTTCGTCCTGGCACTTATCCTTACATTCAGATAAAGCACACCACACGCATTGAAATTTGTTTTGGCAGGTAAATTTGTACATTTTGAATTTAAGCGGCTTTTCGGTCATGTTTGGCTTTTATTTTGTCCATTTCGCAAAAGTCCCTTAACAGGACGTTGGATATCTGCATTTTTAATTGCGTGTTTCTGTTTGTACTCGATTTGTCGCGCACACTGCAAGAATTTACATTGTAATATCATATTACAAATTAATTGATGTGTATGTGATTAAATTTGCAACTGTATATATTTATTATCTCTGAATTATCTCTCAAGCTGCGGCCTTAAGTTTGCCTGAAAACTTAATAACAATTTTAATTAATTATTTTAATCAAATGAAAAATTGCTTGCTTGAATGTAGACTAAAAATATTAAATATAATGATAACAAATAGTGTTAGTTAATGGGTTTGGTTTATATAATGCTACATATACATGCTATCCTAAGATTCAAACTTGTATTTCTTTAATTCCTATATTAAGGCAGGTTTTTGAGTGTAGTCCGAACAGTGTTGGTAAACATGATATAGAACAACACTGTTTTTAATTACTAATTTGAAAGTAAAGCCATATATTTTTCAGTATAGTCCAAACTTTAATTGAATAGTATTGGTAAATGATCCGCAAACAAAGCCTATTATGCAAAACTAGTATTTTCTAAGACTGAATTATATAATACTACGTATAGAATTTTTCCTGAAATTCAACTATATTTCACTTAAATTTCTAAGTTAAGGCATTTTATTGTTCTCCGAACAGTGTTGGTAAATGTGATGTGGAGCAACACCGTATATTATTTCTTATTTGTACGTATACCCTATTTTTTTTTAGTGTAGTCCAAAAAAGGGCCTCTAAATGAACAGTGTTGGTAAATGAATTGAATTCATTATGCCTGATATCCGCAAACAAAGCCTATTTTGGTTTCCAGCGGCATCCAAAACTAGTTACGCAGTTTCTCAAATATTCTCAGTTTCAATTAGAATTCATTGTTAGTTCTGCCACATAAAACATAATACACAAAATATGCCGCACGTTGCAAACAAATGCCAATTCCGAATTAGCCGGAATTAAAGGACCAGACGCTGTCGCTGACGCTGATGCAGAAACAGAAGCAGACGCAGACGCAGATGCCGACGCAGACACAGCGGCAGAGAAAAGGAAAATGAAAAGCATTTGCATGCTAAAATGAAATTTAATTCAATTATGCAACTAAACTGGCCAACAGACTGCGTTAACCACATCGCAAAGGGCCACAGAATTGAGTGAGTGGCTAAGCGACTGTGGAATGATTCAAGGATTACACTTCAAGTTGTTCGTGTTGCATGTTGCTGTTGTTGTTGTTGTTGTTGTTGTTGTTTTGTTGTTGCATTTGTCGTTTTGTAATTGTTTGTACTTAAAAACTCATCAGACAAACGACAATGCGGCTTGGCCAAAGACGACAACGGAGCCACTGCAATTGCAATTGCAATCAACATCAGACGGCAGTTAGGAGCAGAGTTTTATAAGAGTATTCTTTGCTTATTGTTGCTCTTGTTGTTGTTGCTGTTAATGTTGTTGTTGTTGTTGTCCGCCGCCCAGAGGCCCAATGGAGCCTGACTCCAAGTTTGTGGCAAGTCCTTCAGTTGTGATAGCGAACCGCATCCACAAAGAAAATTCCTTCGCCCAACAGAACTCATCAAGTGACACTTGGCAAAAGTATTTAATCAACTCCCCGTTCAGTCCCTGCCAATTTGTATACAATTGTGCCTGCTAAAAATATTTACAGAAAAAATATAAAATAAAAAATAACTACAGTCTGCACATAAAAAGAGCAACATGAATAAAAAAAAAAAATAACTGCTCGAACAACTTTTCTAATGCGCCTGATGAAGTGAAGTGTTTACTGTACAGGATCTGATTCTACGGCAACTTTTCCATTTGCATTTTTAATGGCGCCGTAAAATATGCAGCAGGAAATTTAATGCCATAACAGTAACTGGCAGTGCTGTATAACACAGAGTGTAATACCTCAGCATGAGTGTTCCACGATTGACCTTACCGATTAGGTTTTTATTTTTTACTTCTTATTTATTCATTTCATTTAATCTCTTAATTTTTTTTCAAATTACTAATTTAAATTTAGATTTGCAATAATAAATAATACCTCTACAAATGGCAGCACTCAAAAAAAATACTTTTTATCAATTACAAAAAATATAATAATAAACTCTACAGCTTTACAAAAGAAAAAAATTGTAGGACTCCCTGAACCCATTAAAAACAGGGTAAACAGGGTATAGGCTTAGCGTCGATCTCAAGGGACTTGAAAATTTTATATTTAAGATCCTTTATTGAATATCAAATTTGTTTCGACAAATCGATAACTCGTCAGTTTACTTGTTATCGATAACACGTTTTGGATTTCGGAGCATATCTCATAAGTCTTAAGAGTTAGAGGCTTGAGTTTATATACATATATTATGCAGCTAAGGAAGAACCACATTTATGATTTTTCGAATTTTGATTACCAAATTTGGCATGCATGTGCATCTTGTAGATATGATAGCAAAGTTGTTAAAAGGCACGGAGCCAAGAACATCTCGTAGTCGAGCCTATTCAAATAGAATTTTTTAGAAATTTTTTATATATTATTTTTATGAATAACATTTTAACCAGGGAATTAGCATTCATATGGATTAGCAAAGAGAAGAAAGCAACATACTAAATAGTTCGAGTTTTTGGCCTTGAATGATGTCAAGATAAATAGTTAATTTCTTGCCAAATGCCTTTTGTTCTAAAATCGGGCCAACAATTTGAGTAAATGGAAAATTGAGTACGGCAATATGGATCTCTGAAGCGGTTCCTCGAGTTGGTCAGAGCTGTTATCAAGCTGGCAGCTGCAAGGATAGTTGCACAAATAAAAAAAAAGAAAAACAACAGCCAGGACTGCGGCAGGAAAGGACCCTAGACGGATCCTTGGCTACACGGGCATAGCCCGGAGCCATGCTTTGAACTTAATTAGGCGCACATTAACGAATTTTTACTGCATGTGGCAGTTGCTAATGGTAAAAGGCAGCAGAGAGGTACGTTGGTTGGTTGGTTGGTTGGTTGGTTGGTAGTTGGCCAGATAGAAGGTAGTTGTAGTTGTAGTTGTAGTTGTAGTTGGAAATGGTTACTGCAGCAAGGTAGTTACTTGCCACTTCCTTTTGGCCATTTTGCTGCACGGCTAATTTTTGTTTTCGACAAGGACAAAGGGGTTGTCGCAAGCCAAGCGAAGGAACACTCCGGAGGACGGGAACGGGAAACTGGGAACTGGGAAATGAGAGCTCGGAAGCGGCGGGGTGGTCGAGAGGTGGTCACTGGTAGGAAATGTCATACCGCAGGCACAGGCAAAGGAAATGTTGCCGAGATTAAATGCCCGACAGTTGCAGGGACCGGGCTGCCGCTGTCAGCGCGGACAGGTGGCCAAGTCTCGGTCTGGGCGTGATTACGCTCCACCTTTGTCTTTGGTGTCCGCGTTGGCGTCGACGTCGACGTCGACGTCGGAGCTGGCTCTGCGTGTCGTAATAAGCGAAATGAATTTACATTGCTCACATTTTGTTACACCCGAGCATTTGCATGTTTTTCCTTTCATTTTGCAACTGCTTTAATTATGCTAAAGAGACGAGCGCGCATTTAAGGTAATCTGCACCAGCATCTTTTTTTTTTTTGTTTTGTTTTTGAGTGTTAAGCAGAAGCTAGCCCTCGGTGACTGAAAGCACAGCTGAATAGATTAGAATTTACAATATTTGAAATTCTGCTGCAGACAGCGTTACTTGTTGGACATGATTTATGGCGGCCAAGATTGAGCACTTGCCAATATACTCGTATACAATAACCAGATCAAAGACCACATTTAACGGTGCAGGACAACAAAAACAGCAGCCGATAAGCACTTTGCCTTTGGCTCGAACCGACTTCCCAACTTCCCAACTCAACAACTCTGCAACTCTGCAGCTTCCCATAATGCCAGCTAAAATATGTTGCAAAAAGTTCATCTTCGAGTGGCTGTTAGTAAATATCTATGAACCAGCCAAGTTAACTGAGACTCTTGTAGGTAGTCGCCAATGGTGTCAGTTACCCGGCTCCTGCAGCACAAATGTCCCATACAGTGGACTCCGGTTTAGTCAAAAATCATTTGTCAGCTAATGCAGGACAGTGTATATAAAGTGTTTTAGTAATATTCATTGTTTTCTTTCTAAATTTTATATATAAGTATTTATTTTCTTTGTATAATCAAAGCAGTGCAAAATGAAATCGAACCAAAAGTATTTTAATTAATTTAATAAAATATAAATATAAAAATATTTTTATATATATATATTAGTACATTAGCAGAAAATAATTTTATATTATAAAAGATAAACTCAAGTTTTATACATAAAACATAAAGTCAAGTTTTATATATAATATCAACTGCGTGATACTCTGTTCCTATTTAAGTGGCGTGCATATTTTGTTTATTTTAAATACTTTATTTCTGTTAATAGAGTACAAACTAATAAGATAATTCATATTTGTAATAATTGCCACTTTTTTGTAGATCACCTATAGAACTGCTCTTAAATTGAGGGATTCTAAAAATTATAACAATTATTAGTTTTTCGATTTCATATGCCACAAATTGAAGGCCTTAGAACTTCTGTCTAAACTTTTTAAAATTATAGAGCAGACATCATTTTTTTAATCCAGCACCATAATTAGTAATTCTGTATTGGTCAAATCTTCAGTGAACATTTCTATATAATTGTAAGACTTTTTAAAACGAAAAAGAAAGTTGTTTTTATTCCACATAGCAAAGGTTCAGCTTTAAGAAGAGTATTAAAATTCGTTTTATTTGGACAATACAAGCACTTTTCAAAACAAATAAACTCTTTATCGGTTTGGAAACAGGGTATGCACAAATAATAGTTTAATTTATACAGTTTTAAAAAGGTTAAATAATATACATATATATAAGCAATTCTAAATACAAAATGTATTAATATGAATATATGTTAACATTAATAATAATAATTTAAAAATTATGTCATATGCCAATTAAAATATTTTATTTTTTATTGCAAGCAAACTAAATCTAATAATTTATTAATTTTTCTAATAAATTTGATGCTTGTTAAACTATAGATTGCAGCCCACTGTGCACACCTCAGGCACGTGCAACTGCATGCTGCCCCGACCGCCTCCATCACTCGTTTTGGTGAAAAGAAATCATCGTTTGCTCCTTTGCCTGCTTCCCTGTTAGCAAATAACAACAACAACAACAACAACAACAACAATGGCAGCAATAACAAGAAAGAGTGGCACCAAAATAGCATAAAAGAATGCAGCTTAGCAGGGAAAAAAACACTATTTGCAGTCAGTATATCCGTTTAGGAAGCCAACAACTTCCTGGTACATAAGTAGTGGTAAGTACATACTAACACCGACGCACACACACACACACACACACACACGCACACACTCACTCAGGAAATCAACTACTGCCTGCCAAGGAGTAAAAGTTGAAGCCAGGACGCACGCCTTTTTGCATTGCCTGCAGTCAAAAGGCTGCACTTGAGCAGCTTTTCATAGACGTTAAGCCGACGGAGTGGTTCTCGTCCTTGGCATATCCTGCGCCCAGCTACGCTCCACTTGAAGTTTTCATAACAAATAAGCGTGGCCCAATACTTTGAGTAGCCGAAAGTTAAGCTTGCACCGAGATAAAATGCAAACAGCTCAAGACCCGCAAACTTTATTCAAAAAGGATATGAGAGAAGCGTGTATTGCGTATACGCCGTGTGGTTCAATGCCAGTCCATAACTTCTTAACACATCTTAAACAGCTCTCAACCTACAATAAATTATGTGAGTCTTAAATTTTTTTTCCCATCCACACACAAGCGAAGCCTTTGAGCCATAACCATTGAAAGTGCATTTAATAAAAAAAAATTGTTATTTTTCTTTTAAGTTTGCTTTTAGGTTCTTGATTAAAATATTTATAGTTTTTATGAGTGTTCCAGCTGTACCCAAGTTATAAAGATATTTTAATTATTTTTCTTGGCTAAATAAAAACTGAATTTTCTTGAAAAGTTCGCAGGGCCAAAAAATCTGAAGTGTGCACAAAAAGAGAACAAAAATCTTAAAAAATCGCTACGCACAAAGGATAAAACCGAAGGATTTCAAAAGGAAGTCGCAACTTTTTATTAAAGTAAAGGTAATTCAAAAGGGCTGCAGATATTGCCAATCTTAATAAATTCAATTATTTTCACATTCTTTACAGACTTACACTGCAAATAATTGGCGATAGCATCAACAAACAATCATGAAGAAAAAATCATTTGTATGCCCTTCCCATCTACTAAAATGGATAAACAGGGTATCAAGTTTATGTGAAAATGTAGGTAAGTCATAAGGAGGCGTGGCAGCCCTTTTAAGTATATAATATATTGTAAAATTAGCATCTAGAGAGAAATCGAATGAGACTTGCCTGTTTGACTGTCCGTCTAACTCTCTGTCTTTCCATATGGTAGAGCGCGTCCATCACAGCATCTATGAACTTTTCAGACATCGAACTTTTTATGTAGGTTCTACTGTAGTCCGCGTGTATTGAGTTTCTTTCAAACAATTGACAACTCTTTCCGTTTGCTTGTCTCAATAACAATATTTTGGTTTTTGGAGCATATCTCGTAGTTCTTAAGACCCAGAAACTCAGTACATATATATTTATATATTACTCAATTAAGAAAGAAAATAGGATAGTAAAAAGTTCTAGAGACTTTGTTTGTAGAACAAAATATACGATTCATGAATCTTTTTTTTTTTAATTACTACTTAAATAAAATCTTTAGCGTTGTTACTATACAATTATTAAATATTGTAATCTACCATGAACAAGCTATCGATCTCAGCATCTATGAGGTTTTGAGACTATAATTTAATATGCGTATATTGAGTTTCTTTCGAAAAATCGATAACTATTTTCACTTTCTTGTTTTTTTGAAGCACAAAAATAAATAAATAAATAAATTATATAATTATGTATTATATTATTATATATTATATAAAAAGGAAATCGTACAAAGGTTGGATGGTACAAAAAATACGATTATTGAATCATATTTTTTTTAATTTCCACTTAGATAAAATCTTACTATACTATTTTTAAATATTGAAATTTACAATGAGCAAGATTATGCAAAGGCTTATTAGAGTTTCGATTTTTTATAAATTCATAGCTCTTTAGGCATATAAAAAGCCATAAATTTGGACACAGTTAAGCGTACTATTTGGCTTTTGATTTTGGTACCCAGAAGAAAGTTTCTTAAAGTGTAGTGTAAATTCTTATCCAGTCATTCAACACTCGCAAGCAGATACACACATACACATGCATTCTTCTCTGGACACCCACTCTAATATTTATAGCCCAATTAGGGTTGGGTTTGTAGGCGGAATAGTTGCTGTTGGATGTTTCGCACTTGGTCTGCCAAAGCTAAATGCACATTTGCAGCCACCTTTTTACACAGACACACACACACACACACAGATACACACACACAGACACACACTCACTTGTGGCATATACACAACCCGCTGTTATTCTGTTTTGTTTTGTGCAATTTAACAGCTTTTGGCTAAAATAACAAGCCAGGCCAACTCACAACACATAACACTGAACAAAATAACACAACACAACACAACACAACACAACAAACTCGGCATTCCACGCGCGACCAACAAAAAGTCAAGCTCAACAATGCGCCAGTGAAGATTCAAATGGAAGGGTTCAGGGTTAAGGGATTGGGAGAGGAGTTAAGGGGGTAGAAAGGAGTGAAGGGAGGCTCTACATATTTTTGCAACACAAAATAAACCGCAACAGCAGCAAATTTTGTTGGTTAGTTTTGGGAGAGTTGCTGAAATTGACAGGGACATAGCACACACACACACACACACACACACATACATACACTCACATAAATGACTAGACAGGTCTGAGCATGTAGCCGGGGTAGGCGGGGAGGGGTCAGACTATGCAGCAGTGCGCCATAATAAAATGAAATATATTTTTAAACAATTACCTTTAGAAGTGCTTTTATGAAAGCGGAAGTTTTTGGCTAACCAGCAAAGCCTCAGCAGCTAAAAACGAACACAACATAAAAGCAGCATTCAGACTATTCTATACACATACATACATACATACATAAGTACGAGCATATATACTTTATAAGCACTTTGTGTGCAACATCCTGCTTTATTTATAACACTAAAAAACAATAACAACTTAACACTTGGTCTACCATTTTTAAAAGCATTTTCGTAATTCTTAGTAATTATTTTATTATTTTTATATTGTTTTTATTACCATTTGAAGTAAAAGGTAAAAATTAACTTTTCTATTTTAAAAATAAATGATAATATGTCATTCTTATCACATCCTCGTGTTGGAGCGCATAAATCTCACCTAATTAATTAAAAATGTATTTAACTTGTGCTGATGATAATACCCATAATAGCCAAAAAGACTATCTGCAATTACCTGGTTAAGCATCAGAGGAACAAGAGAAATGCACATATGTAAAAAATATCTATTATGATAATGTAACACATACAAATAATACAGATATATGTACGGCTGTGTTCACGAAAATAGCAGCGCTCATCTGTATAATATTAAACGGTATATTATTGAAGGAAAAGCAAAAATTTGAAAAATATGCGTAAATGTTATTTTACACAATGAATGTACTTTTAAATTAACAAGATCATTTACATTTTTAATGCCATAAATAATAATTTAAAAAAAATAAGCTCCGTGTCTGTTTTTTTATCAGAAATTTTACCTATTTATGTTGACTCTATGTTTCCCCAACATAGTAATGTAAACTCAGTGTTATCTCAAAATAATGTTAAATACAAGGTAATTTTAAAATAATTTTGTTAACTCAATGTTATTTTAACATAATTTTGTTGAGTTTTAAGTAAACATAGTACCAGGCGCACGGAAATAATTAGGAAGCTGAAAAATGTTAACGCTACAGAAATGAATTAACTCAAAATATTTATGTTGACTCAATGTCAAGTTAACAGAATAGTGTTAACTCAATGTTAGTCTACATAACCTGTGAGATCACTGTTGTTTAACATAATTATGGAAACTCATAATATTAATATAATTATGTTCACTAACATAATTATGTTAACTTAATGTTATCTTAACTATTGTTCCGATTTGGAAGTTTTTCTTAATAAGCAGGAACACAGAGATGAGAAGTGGGACTAAAAATGTTGTCTACAGATTTATTTTTAGTTAACATAATAACATTCACCTTCGCAAGCCTGGAGCTTCTGATAAAATTGCCTCAAACTTAAAATAAATGAAAAAATATATATATAAATATATATTTCCTATTATTTCTATTGTACTTTAGCATTTACTATATTTGTTTTGCAGACATTCCTCAAAAGTTGAATAATGAATTTTTGGTGCAAGAAGCAAGCGGAATAAAAGATTTTAAGCCGTGAATTTTTGTGGCAACGTATACGTGAGTTTCCCTGACAACGACTCCGCAAAAGTATTCCATAATTATGGACGAAGGACTCGTGTTAATACTTTGTTTGTCGAGTGTGGGTGTGTGGGTGTGTGTGTGTGTGAGAGAGAAATTTCGGTGGCATTATTTGTTGAGTGCTTTTCAAGGTTGACACATTGCTTAGAGACTTGGGTCAGTGGCGCCACTCCTGGCTGCTGCACCTTTGAAGATGCCTGACAACACTTTCCACTTACGGGAGCAAACTTGGAATGACAGCCGGAAATGCAACTGGCCCGAAACTGGAGACTTGCATTTAAAATTCCATTAAATAAGATACGCCCCAAACATATCCAGCCCTGAGGCGTGGCCGCTACGCATGCGTGGCAGCAATATTCGCTGCCACATCTATAGCCTCATGCCCCGTGCAGCTTGCAGGTGCCGTCTTGAATTATGAAATGTACAAATTGTGTTAAATAAGTAAACAGTTGGTGCGTTGCACATGTTGCACATATGTGTGCTCTCTGCTACATCTGCCACTTGTGGGCACAAACACTCACACACACACACACACATACACACACACACACACAGATACAGACACACAGACACGCACAAGTCACGTAGCAGCAGCGAAGTGGAGCTGACTTTTAAATTTCATGGCGCTTCAGCCAGCCACCCAAGCAGAAAGGAGTCTCAGACCAACATCGTGGTCATGTCCTCGCCCCGACCTTAGGAGTCAATCAAATGCATGCAGCACATCAGTCTACGACTAACTGACTGACTGACTGATTGACTGACGAACTGATTACTTTACTGACTGACTGAATAAACTGACTGGAATAAATAATAATATAATATAACTGAAATCATGACTAACGAATTGACTGACTGGCTAACTGGCTAAATGACTTACTGACTGATTGACTGACTAACTGACTGACTGACTGACTGACTGACTGACTGACTGACTGTCTGCATGATTGACTTACTCCCCTGTAAATTAATGACTAACTGAATCACAGATTGATTGGCTGTCTTAAAAATGGAATAACTAAATAAATTATTGACACATTGACTAACCAACAAAAAATATTAGGTCATGACTTACTGACTATCTGACTGACTGACTGACTGACTGACTGAGTGACTGACGAACTGCGTCTCTTACTGAGTGACTGACGGAACAAATAAAAAAAAATTAAATCATGACTAACGAATTGACTGATTGACTGACTGACTGACATACTGTCTGACTGCTTCAATATCTGACTGATTGACCATCTCCCCTGTAAATTGATGACTAATTTAATCACAGATTGATTGGCTGACTGACAGATGGAATTAATTGACAGTCTGATTGACTAAACTGAATAAAAATAAAATGAAATCATGACTTACTGACTAAATGACTGACTGACAGTCTGACTGTCTCAATGACTGACTATTTAACCAATTTAGCAATTGGATGACTAACAGACGGAATAACTACATGATTGACTAGCGTCAGACTGACTAACGGCTTAAATATTAATTTAATCCGAAATGAATGACTGACTGCCTAAATGAATGACTGACTTACTGTCCCACTAACTTACTGATTGGCTGAATAATTAACGGAATAAGTGAAATAAATAATAAGTACTAAATAAAATAAATCATGACAGATTGACTTACTGGCTGATTGATTGACTGATTGATAAACTGATAGACTGCCAAATCGACTGATTGATTGACTGTCTGACTGTCTAATTGACTGATTATCTATTGATGGTAGACGGAATGACTAAATGATTGATTGACAATCTGATTGACTGACTGCCTGATTGATTTATTGCCTATCAGTAGCTTGATGCCTGAGTGACAGCATAAAAAAGGATTCGCTGACTGGCAGACTTTCTATCTGATTATCTGGCAGAATAAATTAATGGCCAACTGTCTGACTTATTGACGGACTGACTTACTGACCTTTTATGTTACTGACAAACCAATTGATTGATTGACTTCTTGCCTAAGCGACATATTTACAGTTTGACTGTTATGCAGACGGAATGACTGAATGACTGACAGACTGACTGTCTGATAAAATGAACTGAGTGAATGATGTGAATGGATAATAAAACACTTCCTTTGATTAACAAGTTTCTGTATTAAATTCTATTTGTAAGTATCTAAAATATTGCGTTTCGCAGAAATTAGTTCAAAGGCTTTTCCAATAACTGAAGTAACAAAATTTGTAACGTCCAAAGAGGGATTATGAAAGCTACCCTGTGCTATGGAAATATAAACGTTTAACCATGGCGGAAATTGTTTTTGCATTGAAGAGCGGAAGTGAAAAACTTCAATTAAGATTCTGTCTAAGCTTTGAGTCGAGCATCTAAAGCTGTCACAATTGACTTCAATATTAATAGCAAAAGACTTAAATGGAGCATCAAATTGATAAGAAAATAAATTAAAAAATAAAAAATAAATTAAAATAAAGCCCTAATTGAAACTTTGTGCGTTAAAGTCTCCTTTTACTGGCCTGAATTTTCAGGAAAATCCATGACCAGACTGTGGCCACGCCTCTTCACGCCCGCAAATTGTTGGCACGCATTGAATTACGGAAACCCATTCGCGTTTTAAATGCTGGCCAAATGCAATAAACGCCAACTAACAGCCACGCCAACAAGTGAACCAAAAGTCAACAACAAAAACATAAAAAATAAATTAAAGAAAAAAAATAAATAAAAACAAATTTAAACGCAGCAGAGGAAGCACACAGAAATTCCAGGGCAAAGTAAAAATGCCGAAAATAAAGAAACGCCAAAAGTATTGCAATAAAAATGCATTAAAATGCCAGCCAAATAGTTCTATGGCTATCAGCCGACCCACCGACAACTGTAGATACAAAATATATATCTATATCTATATCTATATCTATATCTATATCTATATCTATATCTATATCTATATCTATATCTATATCTATATCTATATCTATATCTATATCTATATCTATATCTATATCTATATCTATATCTATATCTATATCTATATCTATATCTATATCTATATCTATATCTATATCTATATCTATATCTATATCTATATCTATATCTATATCTATATCTATATCTATATCTATATCTATATCTATATCTATATCTATATCTATATCTATATCTATATCTATATCTATATCTATATCTATATCTATATCTATATCTATATCTATATCTATATCTATATCTATATCTATATCTATATCTATATCTATATCTATATCTATATCTATATCTATATCTACAACTCTATATATGTATGTATAAGTATTCATATCATAGAAAAGTATTTTTATGGGTAATAGCTCGCATAAATCCCGGACAGATGGCCTGTAACTCAAGTAAGACGCACGGACGTGCTTCGTGCTTCCATAACGACCAGCTTTATAATTTACAGTTATGCTTGATTTCGGCACATTCTGGTAGTTGGTCCGGCGCCCTAAACTATGCAACGCCTTTCGCTAACCAATGAGCCGGAAATGCAGCACAACATTTCGCTCGATGTCTGCGGCCAATGCGCGTTTAATGCGTTCTTTGACTTTAGACACGCAGACGAACTGCAGCAAATTTGAACTTTGAACCAATGTTGGATTTAAAAGCAGCCTGAAATATGAACAAACGGAATCTTAAATCAATTTAAATAACAGCTGAACATTAATCAGTTTTTATAGACTTCAAAAAGATAAAGAGTATATTCGCTTTGTGCAATGTCTATATACACTATAGTGTGCTTACAACTGATAAAAATATGATTAATAACTATATATTCCACATTGTTCTTTATTATTTTTATATACTTATCTTGGATCATTGATGATTAATTACTTTGTCTTTCACAGCTTAAGAAAATCTAGACCAATTACATTTTCAAGCACTAGAGATAGACTCACAGTCAATAACCATGCCAATTAAGACCTAAAAAAAAACTTGTTTCTGTATTGTTAATAAAATATTATTTTAAAATTAATCTTAAATTTGAATATTTATGAATGTTGCTTTAAATTTTTTATTATATTTGAATATATTATGTTTATTATTTTTATTTTAATGCAACACTTCTACGTATAACCAAATAATTTATGTCCAAAAAAATTATAAATAAGTATGCTTCAATTAAATTTGTAATGCTCATACAATAAGCCATTTCGATTGGTCTAAGATTTTAAAACTTATTTGCTCATTAACAATTTATTCATTTTACTGTAAACCCTACACCTATACAAAGCAAATCAAAATCAATTTTTTAACACCTCCTCATTCCTTGGCATTAAATTAATAACGTTACAAAATGTTGGTTCAATGCATGCAACAGAATGAATCATGCCTCAACTTAACCTCATTTCGGGCTCGTCCATCATACAAGTCTTTCTATTCCTTGTTTTACTAACAAATTAGGGTTAGAGAACAGACTAATTAATTCTCTAATTATATGTTAATTACTTCTAAATAAGCCTTCTAATTAATTATTAAATTCTTAAATAGATAACAAAGCATTTTACATTTCTTAAATAATTTTCCAATTTATATGGTAATATATAAATGTAAGTGTGACTGTAACTAGGTGAGTGTCTATTTAAATAATATTAAAAGAAACACGAAAAATTTAGCTGAGTGTGCTCAACTAGGAGATACCCTGAAATCCCTAGCATCTGCCTAATTATGTTGCTTACATCTTAACAACAATTACGCGTGCACATGCATAACAAAATTGGTGATTTCAAAATCTGAAGCATTCAAAATGTGTGTTAAATTACTTTCTTAAGATATACGAGATTAGCTCGAAGAAAACCAAGCAAACGGAAAGAGTTATCGATGCTATAGAAAATCCTAAATACAAATAAATCAAGCCTCTAGATATAATAGTTGCTGAGATCGACAGGTTCATACACACAGACGGACAAACAGGCAGACGTAGAGGGCTGAATCGACTCGGTTGTTTATGATATATATACATATGGTACATATATACATATGGTAACGCCTCCCTCTGCCCGTTACATATATACATTCACAAAACATTATACCCTGCTTACCTATTTTCAATGGTTTCATGGTATGTGTGTACAAATAATAAACATCAAAATTCACTTTGAGTGACATGCAACTGTTTTTAATAGTAAATATTTGTAGCCGCAGGGTAAGTTCCGATTTTTTAACATCAGTGTTGCGGAAACTGTCTGTTGGATAACCAAAAAATAAGTAAGAATAAATAAGAGATTGCATTAATTAATTAGTTTTAATCATATTAGAATTTTTTATACTATCCAATTAAAACGTCAAACGTTTATGTAAATAATTTCAATTGCAAAGACCTTTGCTTTTTGATTTTTAATATATCAAATTATAGATCTAAAAGCTATGAAGGTATAGTTAAGCCTTCCCTTATGGCTTTGGAGGATGCAAAGTTTTTGTCATTCTGCTAGAAATGATTAGTTCTATATTTTAATTGACAGCACTTTTTTTAATTCTACAAATTAATAACCAAAATTTATAGTAAAGCCATCCATTTCCACTTTGTTGGATACAGAGTTCTTGCAGATTAATTGACAGCAATGGTTTACTTTTTTTTATTGGTAAATTAATGACCAAAAGGTATCAATTCGTATATGATTGATCCAAAGTTTTTGTCATTCTGCTACATTAAATTAGCAGCACTTTTTTGCTTTTGGTTTTTTTTTAAATTATCAAATTATAGATGCAATACCTAATAAGATATAAAAAAGCTCGTCTGTTCGACTTTGGTTTATCCAAAGTTTTTGTCATTCTGCTAGAAGCGTTCAGTTCTGTATTTAAATTGGCAGCACTTTTTTGGCTTTTTTTAATTTATTTAGTTGTAGATGCAATAACAAAATAAGCTTTAATAAGACTCATTTGTTCGACTCTGGTTTATCCAAAGTTTTTGTCATTCTGCTAGATCTATTTAATTCTGCAGGTTAATTGGCAGCACTTTTTTGTTTTTGTTTTTTTAATTTATCAAATTGTACATGCAATACCTAATAAGCTATAATAAAGCTCGTCTGTTCGACTCTGGTTTATCCAAAGTTTTTGTCATTCCGCTAGAAGCGTTTCATTCTGCACTTTAATTGGCAGCACTTTTTCGCTTTTATGTCGTTTACAACACTGGAAGGTAATCGTAGCACTAAAACAATTGGAGGCAAGAGTCTCGCACGAAATCGTAGCAACTGTTGAGAGATCCCTGCCAGAAGCAGGCCGTTGGATGTTTTTGAATTGGGGGAGCGTTCAGTCAGTCTAGCTCTGAGGTTTCCACAACGCACAAAAACAAAAAAAGGAAATAGTCGCATTAGACTCAAAGCTGAATTCTTGTTAATGTTTCGTTTGTACGAGCTCTATTCGCTATATCTAAAAAAAATGTCCAGCTACGGAAGCTCGCCGACCTGGTGTCTGTGTGAGAAGCTGCCTCGGTCCATATTGCACATTGCACCCACTCCGGAGCTGTGGTGCGAGGTGTGCGGACGACGCCGGCGGCCGCGCGCCTGCATCAGCTCGTCCAGCGATGAGGAGGAGAAGGCCGCCAAGCGGCAGCAGATGCTCGCGGAGCGCCGACGCAGCGAGGAGGCGCGTCAGGGCTCCGTGCGGGTGAAGGTGGCGATGACCGCCAAGAAGCCCAAGTCCCGGCTCAAGGGCAACTGCTTGAAGTGCGGCGCAGAGCCCAAGCCTAACCCGGTGAACGGTGAGAGTGCCCAGCAGCAGGCCAAATCCCGGCCCACCAACAACAAGCTCTATTTGGGACGCTTCGGCCACTATCGCAAGCCGCAGCGACTGCAGCCGAAGCGGAAGGATGAGGATGCCGCACTCGAGGTCAAGAAACAGATCAAGATTGAACCGGATATAGCGGCACCGCCGCCGCCACCCCCATCTCCGCCACCCACTCCGCCCGTCTTTGCGGCCGCCAAGCCAACGGAGTCGCTGTGGGAGCAGCCCAGCGAGGATATGCCCAACCTGGTTGCGTTTGCGCACGAGGTATTCAACCGGCCGCTGCATCTGCGCAAGCGCCAGCCCAGCTTCTATGACAATCTCTTCGTCAGCGATTTTATACCGCTGGACAAGCCGATAACGGACTCGGCCGGCGGCGCCATCTCGAAGCGGCGCCGACTTTTCGGACGGCCGCTCCGCTCGCACTGCAGCCGCCCTTTGCCGCCGCTGTCGCAGGTCCTGTCCGATATACTGGCCAAGCAGAAGGTCCGTGCCAAGGGTGGCGGCTTGTCCCTCAAGAGTGATGAGCCCAACGGCAACAATGCTGCCAGCCAGTTCTCGCCATTCGACATCTACGAAGGGCCGTCGGAGGACGCGCTGGTCGTGGACAGCGCTCGGCTCATGCTCCGCCAGCCCAAGGCGCTGCACATCAAGCATCGCGCCGATTTGCCACCCACCAGACTCTCCAGCTTCGAGTCCGAGCCGAGCAGCGACTGCTCCTCGTCGTCGCCGTTCGACGTGCCCACCGCGCCGCCCGCCGAGCGCCAGCGCCAAAGCTACAATGTGGGCGCTCCGTTGCGGCTGCACGAGATGATGAAGGCTGTCGCCCACTCGGGTCTGTCGGACAGCAGCGCCTCGAGCAGCAGCACGAGCAGCAGCAGCCACAAGAGCGTCAGCTCCACGCTTCCCGTCAATCAGCAGTCGGTGCGCAGTCGTGGTGGAGAGGAGCCGCCATACATTGAGGAGAAGCCAGCCGTGCCGGAGCTGTTGCCCATATCGATCATAGAGAAGATCTTGTGGCTGATGGAACAGAAGCCGGCTGCCGACGCAGGTCCGGCGAATCCCTTGACAGACGACACCTTGCAGCACATTTCCCTATTGGATAAGCAGGAGGAGCACATCGAGAATAGTCACTCGGAGTCGGTGAAGGGTCTGCTCCAGTTCATGGAAAGCCTGCACATTAATGACGCCGGCGACAGCGACGACACTCGTTCAGATATCTTGAAAAACGATGAAGAGCTCAAGATTTCAGATACTCCCGCGTCCGAATCGCACCACCCAAATGACATGTCAAACGAATTGCCTTTAAATTCTACAAATAAATCAGCAGGTGATGAAAAGTATATCAAGCTTTTTTCAAATCCCGGCCACAGATCAAAGGTAGTCCAGCGCGGTCGGGGGGGATCGATACCAAAGACGGCCAGCGGGCAGTCCAAATCGGTCGCCAGCACCTCGATGTGGTCCATAATAACTGGTTTGTTCGCATCGAAGCCATCCAGTGGAAGCTCCAGCGCTTCCAGCTATGAGGAAACGAAGCCATTAAATCAAGCTCCTGCATTGCACTACGGAACCAGCGGAAGGAAACAGTCCCAACAATTGCCATCGAAAGAGATTCCTTACAGCTGTCGGACAAAGCCAAATTCCGGCAATCGAAACTGTCAAAAGTGCGGCTTAAACCGCAGGACGAAGAGCCGGGTAAATCCCAAGACCCAACGTAAACCAAACCGTTGCAATGGAGCGAATAGCCTCGGCTGTAGTCCGCATCCATCTACAGCTTCGAGTGCAACAACCAACTCGCAAACTAGTTCCGAATTGATGGAACTCACAGCGAAACCTTCTAAGGTTTCGATCCACAAGCAAGAAAAGGTTGACAATAGTTTGGATGGGAAAGAGGAGATTGCAAGAGTTGTCCAAAATGATGGAACACCGTGTCCCACACCGACGCAATCGGCAACCACTGGATCCACACGATTCGAATCGTGCTTCGGCATAGCGAGTCCGACGGTAAAAGAAGCTGCAGAGACCACAAGGCTGCAGCCTAAGCCTAAGATCAGACACAATCAAGAACTACTCCAAAAGCAGAGGCAGAGGCAGAGAGAGCCGATAGTTTATCACAGCATTAAGACCGTGGAAATGGTCAAATTTTCCAGCAGCGAGATCGTAAATCCCAAAATGTTGGCGACCAGCACCTCCAGCTGGGGTCGGATGGAGCACTACATTGTAAGCCCGGCTGTTGTAAAGGAACCTGCCTTGGGCCTGTACGAGTTTCGAACTCCAGACATTCAACCCAAGAAATTGGCTGGGAACCACAGCTCCGATCCGTGCTCAACACCTATCGCTCATTCGGAAACGTGTCACCCAACTGAAGAATCCTCCGTAAATGGCGAAATAATTGAGAACAAGAAGAGAACTCCGCAAAAACTTAATCTTCCAGTTTGGCCAGCGCATCCTTTCAGGCAGCGGAAGCGTCACATCAAATATCAAGCGATGCAGCAGGAAATGAATTATCCCTCCATCGAGGAAAATGTTTCCATCGAGAATAAAGTGACGAAGGAATCGAAATCCAAGGAACAGAAAAATTCAAGAGCTTGCAAGAGTAAAAAAAATAATATGTGGATAGTGAATGAAATGGTGCACCAACAAATCAGTGAAATGATGAAGAAGCCTATAAAGCTGCTAACTTTGGATAAGACAACAGTGCAAACCCAATAGAGGGTGCACTGATAAAAAGCTATTGCTGCTATATTTTCTAAAATAATAATTAATAACTGAAGAGACGAACGTAGATAAAGGCGGGGCTCAGTTTGGGACACTATATAAATAGAAAGCGACTCAAATATGTACCATACATTAAATCACAGCCTACTTTTAGACACAATTATATATGTATTCCAGAATATGTGCGACTTACCAAATGTTAGAAAGCCCCGTAATTCCCATCGATCTATGCGCGTGCAATACCGGAGTCCAGCAGCTGCTTTTCTAACCGCCATTACGAGCTTTATGTTTTGGTTAATATATTGTTTGGCTTATGGCCTCATCATGGTAAGCATTCAAAGCTAATTACAATTTATTATTATTTTATATATATACTATTACAGTTGGCGGGAGTAGCAGTTGTATTTGGTTTACTCTTTCCGAAGTATTCCTGGTACTTGCTGAATCATTCGCTGGATCAATACCACGCCGAGCGTCAATTTAAAGACGAGTTCTAATCGTTTTATATATATATTTCATAAATTCAGTAATAAAGTATTTTTTTTTTAAATTTATTTTTAATTGAAACGAGTATTTTGTTTTTGTTTTTTTTTTTTTTAAGATTTCTCACATCAGAATTGCCTAGCTTTATTTTAATAATTAATTAAATGTTTACACTACTAATTTCAATGTTTTAATTACATTTAAAGTAAATGATCGTACATTAAATATATTGTATGTGTATATATTTATGTATAAGTATATTTGTATATTTGTATGCATGGATAATCATAATCATAATCAGAATCATGCATATCATAAACGTTATTATCAAGTGCAACTCCTACTTGCACTCAATAAAAAACAATTAATATATATTAATAAACAAAACATTGAGCTGCACGCCACTTTTTAAATAAAATCAATAATATTGCTGATAAAAACAATTTGAGAGCTCTTGCCATTAGTTAAAATAAAGGAAAACAAAAGTCAACTGCGGCAGCTGCACTAACTGAAATGCTTTGGGCCATATTGCTGTCTATGGTAGGAAATGTTTAGTGAATTGAGGCACAATATCAAAAACTTAATAAACAACTTTTACTACACAAATCAATTAGAATTTATTTTAATGGACTTTTGCCAAATGCACTGAAAAGCCCAACACATGTTTAAATCTGCTTGGAATCAACATGAGTTGTTGTTTGGTTCATTTTTTTTAATATGCCTTATCAATTAGCTAGAATTGGATGTGGTTGATTTAAATACAGTAAAGCATTGTCCGAGCTTGTTCTCTTCCATGTTTTTTACTCAGTTGCGCGCCACATTTTGCACTTCACTTGAACTAATTATTTCATAATCTTTGCTTGAGCTCTCCGAATCCGATTCCGAGTTCCGTGGCGTGCTGCAAGAGAGGGAGCTATCATTAATATAATAATCATTAATCTCTTAAGACAAGCAACTCAAATAAGTCATATAGGTAGTACAAAATGGAAATTTAATACAAAACTTGAAGCCAAAATATGAGTGTTTGAGTTTTGGTATATGTGGTGTGTGTTAACGTGATTTTGCATGTGTGATAAATTAAAAGTTCAATAAAACTTACTCAGTTAATGGGTTAATCTTGAAATTTAAGATCCACACTTTACGTAGAAGCTCAAACTCAATCAGAATCAGAACAGACTGCAAGAGAGCTGCTTGAATGAGTTTCAATAGCAAATGGAATTGATATGATACAAGGAATTGGTTGTACTTCGGATCCAATAGAAATATGTGACCCAGTTCCAATATGATTCATATAGGATATGGGATCAATATATACATTTGTACAGATTGGCCAAAATTCAATTTCATTTGATATTCTGCAACCGGCCTTAGATGAAAGCCTTAATGTTTCATTGCTTACATTACTTACAGTACGTTTATTGATTAGTATTATTTTATTTTACATTTAAAGTATTTTATTTTTCGCTCTTATTTCATTTAAAACATTTTATATCTGCTTACGGAACATTATTCGATCATCATATCTGTTAGCTTAAATATTTGAAATCGGGTCATTCCGTTTTAATTGTGTTCATTATATAAATATAAAGTTAATGAATATATAAGCTAACGTTAATTTTATTTCAAGCCTTGATTTATCAAATTTATCAATAGTTTCCGATTACCATACATTTTCATACCGAGCTTAATATATTTCATCACGTTGCAGTTTAGACCAACTACCTTTTAAATGAGTTATGAATGAATGACATGCTTTAAAAAATGTAACAGAATTGAATGAAATGCAAACAATAACAAAATTCGCAAAATAAAAAAATGAGTAATAAAACTTAATATATATTGAAATCATACTGTTTATAATTTATTAAGGAACAGAAATTTACACAATTTACAGCTAAAGTTACTATGACCTGAATTGCGAGTTAACAAATTCAAGGCCAATAAATCATAAGTAAGAATTCGAGCAAATGCCTTAGAAACGAGATTCGTTCTTTAAAAATAAGCTGCCTGCTTACCCAACTTTGGTATCCTTGGCTTGCGCCGTTGCATCCTTGTGTGGCGGCAATGTCTGCAACTCTTCACCCTCAGCAGTATCATCGTCATCCTCCTCGTACTCATCTGCACCAACTTTGCGTCGTTTTCGCACCTCCATATCGGCGTCGTGCTCTTTAATTTGCTCGATTTTCTCGGGCTCCAATGGTCCCGCCTCCGTATCCCCATCAGCATCGCCATCAACGTCACCATCGCCATCCGCATCAACAGCTGTATCTTCCTCACCATCGCTGTCCTTTTCCTTTTTCTTGGATTTTGATTTCGACTTCTTTTCAGATTTAGATGAAGATGTCGTTGCGGATGCGTCGGTAACGTAATTGCTCTGTAAAATTAATTTATGTGAATAATTGATTTTTAAATAGGACTCCATGAAAACTTACCTCATACAATGGCCAGAAGGAGGCAAAGAAGCCCACATCTTCGGTCAAATTCGGGAATATCCAGAAATGCAGTTTTCCGCCGGTCAGTGCCCAAACAATTGTAAACACAATCAGACGAACCACAGTTAGAGCCAATATGAAGACCAGGAAACCTGCAGCGGCTATCGACAAGTAGTAAACACCCTTACGCAGGAGAGGAGGCCACAATGGAAACAGGCAAATGCCAACGGCGCCGAGCAGCAATATGAATCCAAAGATCCAATAATGTAATGGAATGGGATCATAGATCCACACATACGCTTCGGAGCCGTCTACGAAAATTTGTTCTGGATGCATATCCAGGCGGATTTTACGTTTCTTTTTCTCCTTTTTATCGGCAGCGACAGCAGACTGTGCTGCATCTCCATCTGCCTCTGGATCGGTATCCTTTTTATCCGTAGCTGATGAGGACTTTGCATTGCCCTTGCCACTCGTTGTTTCTGTTTTGTCTTTTTCGTGCGTTTTGCTACCTTCCGACTTTTTCTCGGACTTGCCTCGGAGCTCGTCCAGTGTAACGGGCACTTTCTTAGCGCGATGGAAAAATTTATGTTCCAGCATAACGTCCAGAAACTCAACGACTTGTTCGCGTGTGCTGAATAGGGGATTATCACCCTCTGCGAATTTGGACTTCATTAGCGCATCGATAGCTTTGCTCGATGTAAAGTACTCGACAACATGACTCAGAAATTTGGTCTTCTTTGTCTTTACATTCTTTTTTAGCCATTTTGCGACATTCTTTTCGTCTTTCGAAGGCTTATCGTCCTTTTGTTGTCCGGGTTCGATGTATTCCTAGATAATAATGGACAATTATTATTAAATAGGTAATTCTTAATTTAGTTCATTCAATCTGATTATTATTAAAAACTTTTAGTTCTCAGAATTGAATAAATAATTAATATAAATAAATAACAAAATTTCAAGTGGATTGCATCAATAATCTTTGTAGTGCAGACTTGTAAATATTAATATTCCCAATACAATTTTATTTTTATTTTTATTTTATGTAGATTCTCCTTCCTTTCAAACTAAAAACGATTAACAACTTCACTTTCAAACAACGCATTTAGGCCACCTCATCAAAATCGTATTTCGTCACACGGTAGATTTAATTAACATACATATACATTCATATGTATTAGTCTGTATTGACATATTTTCATAAAAATAATACCAAGCCATCGTCAAAGATTTCCTGTTCTTCCTCCTCTTGCTCATCCTCTTTGGAATAGCGCTCGTCGTCGCTCATTATGCACTTGTATTATGTTTTTTTTTATACAAGCAATGCAACGGACAGTATTATTTATTTTTCCGAACCGTGACGTGTGGCATTCGCCAAGCGAGTCTAGAAAGTATTAAATCTGAGCAGTACTCAACTAACTGTGGCTGGTCAGACGAGTGCTGATACCCACACACAGCTCACGATCAGTGCACACATCAATATGTACATATATATATATATAAATATATATGTATGTATGCTCCCCATACTTTTGTGGTAGAAACTTTCCCCGAGAAACAACAACAACACCAACAGAATGCAAACTAATCCGCTGATAAGTGGGTACAGAGAACGTACCAGAGAGCGAGAGAGAGCCCGATCTTACAAAAACCGTTAAAACGATTGCCATACCCAGCCATTGTGAGAGCGCAGAAATAAACAACGAAGCTGTTGCCAATCTACTAATACACTCGCACTCTTCTCCCGCTCACAGTGCTGGCTTACAACAGAAGCTTTAAGCTCGATAGCGTTGCCAGACCTCAGTTACAAGTTACCAGCTCTGACAGCTGTTTGATTATGCGACTACGATGATGGGGTGCGTTAAGGGGTACTGTTGTCTTGTCGTACAAATAAAGCTGTGTAAATTGAAAAATAACGACACTGAAGACACAAAAATCCGTCTCCAAGCGTGTGTAGTGTACACAGCAATTACAAGTTAATAATAGCCGGGTGCAAGCAGGGGGCATAAACCATGCAGAGCACCCACGCAAACGTATGCAGGTACACACACATGAAACATAACAACACGCAAATGTAGCCAGGCCGCATGGTAGCTCCGTTTCACAAGTGTGAACTTGCTCCCCGCTCTGATGCACTGATATGGCCTTTTATATGTACAATCACATTCATATCAGCATTATGTTAGTGCCCAATCGGCAAGTTTTGGTCCATGAAAATGAAAACAAACACAATGAGCATGCCAATTGGACGGTGGCATATACACACACACACACACACATGTATCGCGGAAGACGTAAATTTTGTTTTTTTTTTTTTTTGCGACGTTTGCGGTGTTTTTACAGTTGCCTCCAACTACAGACTTACATCTTTACGGCGACGAGCTCGTTTCTTTTCCGACATTTTTGGTTGAGCACTACGTAATCAAAAGACTTCTAGTTAATTGACTTCTTAAGAATTTGTATAATATTTCTGCCACACACGCACAACGAACTAGCGCACGGGAAGAGGAATAGTGAAATCGTATTCAGTAAGTGTGAAATGCACTAAATAATACCAACAAAAATACTGACCTGATTGAATATCTTTACATGTAGGTGCGTACATAGCTAAAAAGCAATAAATACGATATAAGACTTATCCTAAAGCAAAACACAAATTCGATTTAAGCTATTATAACTGACATGGCAATTTTAGCACAATTTCGACAACTGACTTTAAATGCATATTTTGTACATTTTTGTTTCTTATCTATTCAAAAAGGCTTTTGGTTTAAAAATTAGAAAATTTTATTTGTGTACTCTTATAATTAATTTTTCAAACAAGAACTGAACTAAATTGGTTAACAAGAGGGAGACAACGAGCATATAAAAAAAATCATGATAATCCATTATTTTCATTCGGTCCTCATAAACAGTTTCCTCCGTAGTCTCTCCCAAAATGCAGGCGCAAACGGTAAACGTGACCACCAGCTTGTTTATAAATATGCACACACGCTGGGCCCGCGTCATATTGTCATGGATATCAGCACCCCGCCACTTGCCAGTTAGTGGCTGCCAGAGGCCCCAGTTGATCCACTGCCGCTCGAATTCGGCCACGAAACGGTCACGCCAGCGTCCAATGACACGTCTGTCGCCCCGCCGGCTAACCATCGATGAGCTGAGCACCAAATACTTCTGGTGCACCCAGCGTGTTACAACGAACACTTGGGTTAACTCTGACTGCAAGTCCATTACATCGATGCGCCGCAGAAACCAGCTCGGATATCGTCCGGCATTGTTGTGGGCAACAGCTATACGAGTCGGAATCCGGATGTCCCGCGAGCGCAGCCAAAGTATGTAAGTGGAATTACGCGTCAGCTCGGGACGTTCCGGATTCTGCATCAATGTAAACAACAGCTCAGTGCGTTTGGTCGTCTGGAATATCAGTCGCACCGTAGCCGTTGTCTGGGCGTTGTAGCCGCCGCCAGTTTTTAAGTATACCAGCACATCGTGCACCTCCCGATCGGACGGATCTTCCAGGCCTGTCATATCGCAAACTACCGTCTTGCTGGGCGAATCATTATTCCATATGAACAGTGCCACCAATGAAATGAAGAGCAGCAGGATTGCGATAACGTACGTGAATATAAGCGGCCAATTGATACTGATTGACATGTATTCACCCACAGGCACAGCGATGGCAGGCACATGGTACACATAACTGGTGTATGTACCCAACACGCTGCAGGAACAGTCCATGGTGCCTCTCTTCGGAAACCCCAGGCCGGGCAGGCAGTAAACGTGCGCCCAACGCTGCTCGTCTTTCGGCAAGCTATACATCCAATAATCGCAGCTACGCACCTGAGCTATAAACGAGAAATGGGCCGGCCCGTCTGGCACTGGACTATTCGATACGCCATCGTAGTCGTCGTCACCAAACACCTGCACCGCGAAGTACACCCGGTCGGGATCCATGCAGTTGTTCCTCAACAGCAACGTTGTATTGGTCGAAAAAGCCGGCACGGTGCAACTGGATTGGCGAATGGCCTGCCGCAGATGTTTGGGTAGATCCCCAAAGATTAGAAGCACATGCAGCTTGTGTGTGGTGTTCTTGAATTTAACTGAAATCATCGAGTGCTCATCCAACTTGATGCGATAAACGAGCACCTGCTGCATGGTATTCAATTGGCCATACTTAATGCAATTATGGAACTTGCCGGTATCAGCGATCGATTCATCTATTTCATCATCTTCCGTTTCATCCTTTTTTATATAATGAATTCCTGGTTTTAAAAGCCGAACTGTTGAGTTGTCAGCGGATCTCTTTGATAGCGGCGAATTAGCCCCAGCTGTGAATTTGACATCATGAATAAGGATTTCGTTTATTTTCCAGTTACACTTTGTTCCCAACTGGAACAGAGTGTAATTGAATTATATTGTTCATATTTTATACAATCGTGAACTGCTATCGATCTTAATCAGAAAACAAATATAATTATACATATATCTGAACTAGGAATAATTGGATATATCAGAATAGATTTCAACCAGAATCGAATTCTCTATTTCGTTAATCTGAAATCTGTACTTACGAAGATCAACGGCCGGCTTGTACTTTCCAATGGAGGTTCTAAAATCGATGACACTATCATGCAATTTACGCTCCTCCTTGAAGTTGTCAGTTTCCACATAGATCCGCACCGAGAGCAGCACGACGCTGGGCTGCTTCTCTTCGGGATACCACCAATTAAGTTGCCGTTGTGTTGAGATTACTTTGATGCATATTTGGTTCGAGTCGGGTTCTTTTAGCTCTTGGAGCAGATCCGGGGAGAAGTGCACTGTATGCATTAGATCGCTCGTGTCGATCGTGTAGGTGCGTCCAGGTTCTATTTCGAAGCATTGTATCTGCAGGGACAGGCCCGCTACTATAATACTAGTATCTGTTTGATCCGATTGAAGGCCTTGCTTGCGGGCCAAGTAGAGGAAGCGATACAGCCGTTCCGTTTGCCACATTGAATGCACCCATGTCCTTGAACGCTGTCGTGCATCTTCATCAGTGTAATCATCGATCTCAGCTAAAAGTTCGTCAATGAGCGGCTGTTCCAGCTTTCTGTTCTTTTCGGCCTCGCGGTACCTATCATATACAGTCTGGGGTGGACGTGGGATATTCTTGTTGAGGCTGTCCATTATTTTGTAGACTGTAACGCAGGCTGCCGTCACATTGAGACACGGTTCTTCAATAAGATACTTCTCCAAAGATAGTTCATATATGCTTTGAAAGTTTTCATTAAGTTTGAATAATGCGCGAACTAAAACAACTTGATCATTCGCATCGAGGGGCGTTAGTTGGTGGGCCAATGTGTACGTCAAATTGGCCCACTTGGCCAGGGACGGTATAGTCATACCCTTCACATTTTCAAAGGCATCCAATAAATAGAGACCGCTTTCTGATGATTGTACTCCTCCGGCCACCGATTGTACTGTCTGCATCAATTTTAATATATTTGCCTCCTCCGCCATGTCCAACACATTGTTGGGTGGGGTAGTTAAGAAATCCCAAAGATCATCCGGTGGTTCCGCTGTTATGTTCTGCAAGGGATGCACCGTAACCGGCACATAAATCACACGGCATGTTAATATGCTGTCACAGACGAGCACTTTGATGGATTTCAAATCACGCGGCAGATACGACGGGCATTGGCAGTTTTGGCACATGTTAAGCATCACCCGATCCGCATAATAGAAGAACTCCAAGGGCCTGAACTTGCTGTTGAAATCCTTGCAGCAAACGAAGAATGGCGTCGAGGCCTCCACGCCTACATTGGGAGTTACGGCACACGTTCCACCCGTTGGTGAAATGGTCTGAACAAGGGACATCTCCGCAGAACCCTTGCTGCCTGTATTTGTGTACACGATCAGCTTAATAATCGCCATTGTCTTTTCGCCCTTGATAAAGAACTGTATAGTTTGCGCAATGCCGACGGGTTTGTCATTCAAATACCAATTAAAGCTGGCCTCCTTTTTGACACAGTTTAAACAAACACCCGTTAGCTTCACCTTCTTGGCCGCGTTGTACATGCCGTCCTTGCAGTTCGACTCACAGACAATTGACACATGCACCGTTTTAAAAGAGACAATCGTGATAATCTGCTTCGCCATTGATTTCTGATTGGGATCGTTGTCGGACACAACTTTCAGGGTAAATTCATAGTTACAGCCAACGATAAACGAATCGGAAGGTATTATTATTCGCTTTGCTGTAGAGGATCAGAAAGAGTTCATATATATCAAGGTGACATTTATATAGAACGGATTATATGTAATTACCTTTCCAAGTGCGGCCTCTACATTGTTGGTTATAGAAATCATCAGCTGATTTACAGGTCCAATTATAAATGTTGAACTGCTGTTCTTCTTTCTTTTTGGCATAATCACGACTCAACGAGGCATCCACAATAATTTTTTCCCTGTAGTGCGCATTCCTCTTATTGCCCCCACTGATGATAGCGACCACTTTTTCCGGCATAGCCTTCAGGTAGCAGCGTGAAGCGAATTTTATGCCTTTAAACTCGCCAGTGACAAAGAGCACATACTTATAACGCAATAGATCGAACTTGGTTGGAAAGCGAAGCTCATAATCATGTATAAAGTAAGTCTGTCCTTTGTTCCTAAGCGTTCTATAGTTCTCTGCAAGTAATACAAAATAAGCATTGGCAAAAAAGCAACAGACGATCCACTCACCTGTCTCCAACAAATCCATTAAGGTCCAATTTAAGTTCGGTGTCACAATCCCACAGCTAGTTTGAAAGTACACATACACCACATTGCTGCGGGTGATGATCACCTCTACTGGCTTGTCGGGATCAAAGCACGTCAAATTATGCAGTTCCGGTATGCACCCGACAGGCAATATCATATTCATATTGGCCACGTCGGTCATCAACTTAAGGTGTTCGCCATAACCAACCATTTGCAGGACAATATTATCTTTCTGCCAGAAGGTTGCGCTCAGCTCTGCGTAGTAACCGTCTTCGAACTTCACCCCTTTGTCCGATACAATCTTTAATCGCTTTATCTCGTTCTTTACATTATCTGTTTTCACAAACGCAGGTTTCATCGCCGAATTCTCATCCACTTCCCAAAAGGCCACCAAATATGTGTGGGTTTTAATGCGGAGGATATACCGTGACTTGGGCAAATCGCTCATTGTGACCATTAATTTTGTTGGAACACCGTAGAAAACAGTCTTATTTGCAAATAGCTGAATTTTGAAATCTAATGTCCTTTGCCTTTTCCCTTCGCTTCCTTTGTATAATAACGCAAAAGTAATGAAAATGATTCGATGAAGATCCATAATGCTTGTCAAACTGTTTGCTTAAAAATAAATTGACTGGATTTGTTGTGGACTAAAGGACTCGCGTTTGCTGTCGTTTTCCAGGTGTGTGTTAATCCTTTATATTAGATTCCGCTTCTGCCTCTTCAGTATTGTTAAGCATTCCAAATAAAACTAGTCAAAATTCTCCAATTTATACTATTTCTGTACACAGCTGAGCTGTCGTTTCTCCACTAACTGGCCTTGTAATGTTAAATTTATATAATAAAACATTGTTTCATTTGAAGCAAATGGTAACTACGATTAACCTAATAAAAATATGTCGTTATCCATCAGAAAAATATATTAAAATTTGTAAAATAACAATATAAAATGCAATACAAAAATCAAAGAAAACAGCAATAAATTATCTTGCTATTAACTAAAATTAAAAGAAACCCAACTAATCCCATTATTAATAAAGTATAAAAGTTAAATCCCAATTGATAAAACTACTCGTATCAATATTCCAATGTTTTTACATATATATTTTTTTTGTGTTGGGATTATAGTTAAAAATTAAGGTTTTTATTATTCTTTGTTTTACAACAAAATACAGACTAAATAATAAGTAAAATATATTTATTTATATGTATATATATATTCTTATTATTATTAATATAGATCCCTCGAAACTTTCTTGGCTCTAAATGTTTACACTATATTTTTTGTTTTTGTTTTTATAATTTTTTATTTCTGTTCCAGTTATGTATTTTGTTGTTTGTTTCCTTTTATGATTTCGAACAAAGAAAACTATGAAATGGTGGTTCGGTATTGCAGTTCTTGCATAGGACATTATGCGTACTAGAATTATGTGCGGTATAAGTAAACTATCTATAATGCCAGTTTTATTTTCATTTAAATTAATTTAAATCAATAGCCAGCGCGACGTACATGCATTCGCTTCTTTATTCAATCAAATTTTATGTTTTACGGTTCTTGTTTTTTTCTTCAAATGTAGACGTTTTGTACAATTTATTCGCGTGCTCTCCCTCCACATTCATAAATACAAGTGTATGTTATTTTGTATGATTATATAAATGGCTTTTGATTGGAAATTAACTTTTACATAACAACGTAAGAGAAAAAGCCGCTGGATTTCAATTTTGATTACAACAATTTACAGAGTTTGACATACGACTTGCTTCTTTATTTTTATCTGCAGTCTTCGAAGTTGCAGTGGCAGAATTAATGCATATTTTGCTTGAACATCGGCTAAGGCTGACATTAGGCCCAAAATAAATCAAAACAATAATAATAATATAATCAATGTTAAAAACATCAAACCTATTAAATTATAACGCACAAGGAGGTATGAAAGCGGTCCGCTTACACACATCTGCTTCATAAACTGGCTGAATACATTAATATATATAACTCATATACATATATATATATACACATATATATAAATATATACATATATATATAAATATATAAGTGTGCCCCTTTGATCTCGTCCTCATATGGTTCTCATCAATACTCATCAATTCTCATCATTTTCATCATCTCTCACTCTCACACTCTCTCTCTTTTTCTCTCACAAGTCTGATCTCAAACGCTGGCCCAACGTTTGCGCCTCCAGCTTTGCGGCGGAGTTTCCAAACGAGGCAAAAGACCCGGTCTAGTTGACACGTTCACCAGAATGTTAATTGGCTTGGTTTCTTGCTTAAGACATTGATCTGGATAGAAGTTACTCTAGTTTTGTGTGCGGATGCGTTTTGGAGGTAAAGTAAAGAGGCAGTTGGGGGTAGAGATATGAATGGATTAGAATTCGTGTTGAAATGACAATAACTACAAAAATATGACGCAAATCGTTTGCATCAATTACTACTCGATAATATGCAACAATTGCACCAATTGATGCAACCCATTGCTTACATTTTATGTGGTCATTGCTGTCAACACGACTTAATATGTGTATGCGTGTGTCTGTTTGTGCTGTTCATGTTTGCATGTGTGTCAGTTTGGATGTATGTGTTATGTTTCGTTTGTTTGTGTACGGTTTAAACTAAATGATAAAGTATAGTTTAAATGGTAGTCGTGTTAACTAAATGTTAAAATCTGGATCTTACGAATACAGCACTAGAATCGTGCTCGCTGTACCCCAAGCGTTTTGTATGCTTGAACACCTCGTTTGTAATGCTCGTCACTGGCATTGACTGATCCAAATTCTCAGCCATGTTGAGCACAAGACGCAAGTCTCGCTGCATATGACTTAACGGCTGCTGCGGATTAAAGTCGCCCTTGGCCATTTCTGTAAGCAAAAGCAAAAGTTAGTCACATTTTGAGCATTATTTTATAGAGTAAATAAATCAAACTACGAACGTTTATTTCTTATTGTCTATTTGGCATGGGAAAACAACTATCGAAAATACTTTTAGATAATTCAAAAATTGAACATAAGAAAACATCATCAAAGTACAAAAATAAACTATATATCAATAATATAAGAAGCAGAACTTCTAATGAGCTAATGTTTAAGCGTTTGACTAACATATCGAACTAATCCTGTGTTAACTTTTAAAAAAATTATTTTTTGTTTCGTCAATTATACTATTTCATGAGAATAAATAAATAAATCAAGTACGTCTATGTAATCAATCAACCTATTTCTCCAATAGAACCAACTCCTAGACCTTGGCTAAGGGAAGATAACACAAGAACCATATAGATTTTAAACACCGCTATTTGTAAAGTTATGTGTAAACCAAAAGAATTATTGAAATCTTTTTTTTTTTTACGATTTTCATTTAAATCATTTACAAGGGATCCATGTTTTGTATAACAGTACTATCTCACACCTTGGACAAAATCCAATTGCACGCTTTTATTAACACTTACCTTTGCCTTTAGCAAGAAGCAGCGGCGATTTCATTGAAGTTAAGTCAAATATATCTATAATATCGTTTAACGAAATTGAAAAACGATCAGCTGTAAAAAAAATAGAACCAATTAATAAGTTTAATTTATAAAATATACGCATCGACGTACCCAACGCTAATGCCTCTGCCAATCCGACCAAACTCACACCCAGAATGGTTTGCAAAATGAGGTTCACTTTACAGGCGTTGCCAACATCTGCTAGATGAAAACAATTAACAAAAATTTAGTGTGCGATTAAGATTGAATAAATATTATTGGTATTCTCAACTTACTGCCTAAGAAGAAAGTGTTCTTGGCTATAGTCTTAAAGCAGGAATGACACTCCTCAAAGACTGAGCGATCACCGCCGGCCAATATGATTAGCATTCCATCGGCGGCCTCTTGTCGCGAGCCGTGTATCTGTGCCTCCAAATATCGACCATTACATTGCTTAATGCCCTCCCCAATGTCCATGGATGTGTCTGGATCAATTGTCGACATTTCCACGTACGCCTTGTTTCGCAAATCTTTCAGTTGCAGAACGCCACAGTTTCCAAAGACGAGCTGCACCATTTGGTGAAATAAAAATAAAATAATTGAGTTAATATCATTCACATTTACTTTTAAAAAAAAATATACTGTGACTCACGTCTTTGGCACCCTTGGGATCTGACACACAGCAGAAAATGATGTCTGCTGCCTCCACCACATCCATCGGCGTGTCCTTAACCTCAGCGCCAGCATCCACAAAAGGCTGACACTAATACATTTAAAACAGAGAAATTTTAATTATATTAAAATATCAATTTGAAGGCTGAAAATGGAACTCACCTTATCAATTGTGCGATTCCAAACCACAACCTTGTGTTTCGTGAAAATTAAGTCCTTAACAATGGTCGAACCCATCATTCCTAGTCCGAGAAAACCAAATATCTGCTCAGACGGCACAATATCTCGATCTGCCAGCGTATTAGACCGCGAATTCATGTCAATGGCCTGTGTTTCCGGTCGCGTGACAACTGGTCGATCCAACAGTGCAATCGCATTGGGCGTGCGCTTTGTTAACGTGCCCAAGAAGGCATCTGTGTCTACGCGGATTCGTGCCGCGAGCGATGAGGAGCTAGCACCATCATAATCCGCAAGTGGACTCTCATAATGATCCGCTTCACCGGAAGCAGCGCGTCGGCCACGTTTGACAGAACTTCCACCTGTAGGCGTGTGTTGTGCCGAGATGCGTCGCTTTTGCGCTGCAGCAGACTTCGCAGAGGCTGCTTTGCTGGCTTGCTTGCTGCTGACAGCGACAGCAGCGCTGGATTTAGCTTTGGGTGTGCGTTTCGCTTGACTCTTGGCCGTGGGCGTGGTCGGTACAACTGGGGAAGTTGCTGAATTTGCATTATTCTCAGTGGCAGTTGTTGGCGGCGCATCCGATTCATCGGGACTGCCAACTACATGCGGGACAACGCCGTTGTTGCCATCGGATGCCGCTTCAAGATTCTCATCGCTGTCCAGGCCATCGCGAATCTTGTCAAAATCTGCTTCGGTGGCATGATTGGCCATACCACAACTCTCATCGATTTGTTCATTAATTTCTGCAGGATTTTCTACATATTTGTCAATATCGGCCATCGCATGCCTAAAAGCGGCCGGTTTGCTAACTTTGGCTAGCTCCTCCTTCCAGGGTCCTTCAAACGGTTTGATATTGTGTTCCTCAATCCAAGCGCTGCATATACAAATTGGATTACAGATGCTTGTATTTTGATAATTTCACTTTAATTACTTACAAGTTGCGCGACCCAAAGAAAAATACACATTTTGTATTGGCGCGTCTCTGCTGGGCCAGCAGATCTAGTGGTGGTTCCACAATCTAAAACACAATGGTTAAAACAATTATAAAAACATATACATAAATATTTATATACACACGAGCTGTTTTCTTGCACGCATTCGCCATAACACAATATACACACACAGCGATTCAAAGTTCAAGCCAATTCACTGTGTTCTTTTCTATTCTATTTTTCATGGTGCGTTTGGCTGTACATTAAAGAAAGCTGTGATATATGAAGCCAAACGCAAAGCAAGCGCGGGCTGCTGATATCAACGCTTTACACTAAAAAAACACCAACACCGAAAGACTCCATTTACAACAAATATTGAAGCGTGCAAGTGCGTTATGACGTCGACAGCGACAGCAACAGCAACAGAAGCGGCAGCGCACATCCGACGCCTCCGTCGCTGCTGCTGCTGCTTCAAAAAAGTACAGTCGAAAACAAACACGGCAGCGGCAGCGGCGTCGCCGTCGGCAGCAGCATAAACATTTTGCTTACCATTCCCGGCCATGGTGTGAAGCCCTTCATTTTGGCCCTGTAACATAAAAAAAATTAATCATTTTAGCTTTGTTTTAGTTATTTGCTTATATTTTATTACTATCACGCACTAAAAAAAAATTAGGCGCGCGCGCGAAAAAAGCGCCAACGCAGCGACGTCGACGTTTCTCCAACAGCACAAACGTCGGCGGTGACTGTTTCGCTAAAGTCGTGTGTTGTGTTAAGAAAACATAACTGCATTTCATGCTTTTCTTATTTGCTTAATTGTGAACCAATTGTTTTTTTCCTATTATTTTACGCTTGCCCAACACAGCGGCAATTGAGGTTATGTATGTTTTCATTTGATTTTCTTTCCCCAAAATGGGAATAAAGTGTTATTCATTATAAGCAAGCTATGTGCGCTGCTTATTAATTATTTATATCACTTTTCCTTCTTATTGTGACTGCAGTCTTACCATATTAAATCCTTGGGCTTGTAGATAAATTTCTCTGTCGAGTCGCCCGATAGCGACAATTTTTTATTTTTCGACATGATGTTATCTAGGCGTATATTAAACTTGGTTATTTTGCTGCTGTTATGAGGACGACACACACAAAAAAATTGCTTATTTGTATTAGCACAAACTCGTCGTAAGCAGCGCTTAATTAAATTTCTTAATTTTTCGTATGCAGCCTGCTTCTTTTTTGTCTTTAGATGTGTGATGCGCTTTGTGTATGTCGATAAAAAACCATTATCGAAAACAAAAATGGCGCCCGACATGTGATGCGCGTGCTTATCGATGATTAAGGTCATTTTTTAAAAAACAAGTTGGCATTTTCCAATAAGTTGGCAGGGCGCTAAAAAATAAAATGTAAACAAAAGTGTGACCAGATTAGATGCTTATTGTTTAGTTGGACTCCAATATGTTTAATGCTAATTTAGTTCAAATAAATAATTTATTATAAGATATGTAACTCATTGATTAAAAAAGGACCAACATTTTATGCCCTCCTCATTGTTTGGGTGTAAAATTATTCCATTTTCTTTTACCACCATCTGCTAGAATTAGATGCAATAAGAATATTTCAAATTCATAAAGTGCATAAATATTTATATAGGGCAGCATGCAACGTTGCCAAAAATCGAACATCGCATTAAAGAAGTGCGTAGCTAAACGATTTGCAAAATAAACAAAAATACGTGCCAAGTTAAGGGGCGCACCCATTCAACCCCCTCGCAATGCCCTTCAATAGCTTTTAACCCGTACGGCCTGATTTGTTTAAATAAACGTTTGGCAAAGCGCATCGCAAATGTTACATTTCAATTGAGTCCGTTAGCACTGACCTCATCCATTCATCCACTCTTAACTGTTTATCTTGGGCGTGCGATCTTCCGCCCCTTCAGAATTTCGCAAACAATGCGAATCTGCCATTTGTAATGGAACTTATGCTGAGGCGCAAGCGGCGGTATCCATCAGCGAGGGTCCAGGCGAAAGTCCTTAACCGCAAAATAAATTACCACACGTAGCAGCGACTTGGCAAAGCAAGGCAAGGCAAGGCAAGGCAGACGGCATTCAACACTAAACCATAATCCTCATAAATATGAAACAATCAAATAAAAAAAGGAGTTAAGTCCACACAATTGTTTAGGGGATGGGAACACATGATAGACGACGTCGACCCAGTGGCATAAAACTTTTTTATAGGCGACCCGCAATAGTAGGCAAACAAAAGAAGAGCAAGAAATGCGAGAGTGAAAGTTCCAGCCAGGGGTAAAAAGGGTGAAATTTATCAGTTTTTTATTGAAAAACTGGCAACTTTTTTAAGGGCAAAAAAATTGTTCGCACTTTGTTTTGAAATTAAGCAAAGGGGTGAAAGTGGTGGAAAATGGGTTTCAGATTGCAATAATTTATTAGAAAAATAAATCACATATAACATATATTTAATTATCCTAATCTCAGGACGATTTTAACGAGATATCATTTAGACAAAATGAATATAATTCACTATAAAATGCAAAACAATGTCAATAAGTATGCTTGAATTTTATTTAATAATTGTTTGAAAACAAATAAATATGTAAAGGAAAATATTAATGTGTGGGTGAGAAAAAGACAGGTTGAAATCCATTTAACTGAGCAAATGAACTTTTTTATTCCATCATTCCATGCAAAACATATTTTGTTTATCTAAGATTATTTTTTTAGCAGTTAAAAAATCACATTTAAAATGTTGGAAAATCCGAAATTGTCATTTGACCCTCAAAGATATGCGACACTTGAACGCACACACACGCACGCGCTACACGCGCGCACTTACATGCATGCATGCATACATGCATACATCTGCATACACACATATGCAGAACATATTGCTTAGATTCCTGTGTGCTTGTGTTTGTATGTGTGTATAATTGGGTTTTCATGAATCCGTGCCGGCAAAAAAAAAAAGAAGTCAGTCGATCGCAGCAGCGCTTTTGCTTCGTGTCGCGCTTGAAATGATTTTTGTTCGCTTTTTTAAATAAACTACGAATTATGTTGTCCTTCGAATTTAAATAGTGCACTTGTGTAAAGTTTTAAATATAAAGTTTTCTGTTTGTTATGACAGTCTTATTTCTTAACTGTATCTCTTCGATTGCGCAGCCGTTTTTGTTTTAAAGCACTTCTTTCTAGGGTTGTGAAATTACGCGCAGCTCACTTAGTATTGGCAAATGAAATATAAATTAAATACATGTAAATATTTCTTTTTTGCTATTTTAGACTGATAGACTGGTGAGTGTCAATTAAAAAACGACTAAATTCTTATCTGTAAGGCCTAAAGAGAGGCTCAGCAATGCTTGCAACTATAATCCCAGCATTCATACATAAGTACAAATATGTATATATGTGCATATGTGTATGCTTGTATGTATGTATATATTTTGTTTACATAGCTTTTCAAATAAAGCTGATAAAGCGATTCTTGAGAGGAAGAGTACAAGATTTGTTGACATTTGCGAGAGTGTGCGTTAGCTCCTCGCTAGAATTAGGGATGGACTTATCTATATTGAGCAATTGATATTGACTTAATAACAAGAATGAAATGTATTTTTGAATTTTTCAATATTCTTCGCCAATATTTGAAAAGCAAATATTTATATGTACATGTGATTATAATTTTTTGTTGAAAATCTATTGTGAATTATTATTTTATTTGAAGCAAACCTAATTCTACATTTTTATCATTAAATATAGGGTAGATTATCATCAGCATGTTTTCGTCCAGCAATAAGCAAATGAACCAATGTAAGTACTTACCCTTTATATTGTATATCATGCACAAATTAGCTTAGGTTTATGCGCTTGAATAGTCTCGATTTGATTGATCTGTCAGCCCCGAAAACATATTTGCATATATCCCGAATTCGGTGCATTTCTAAGATTTTTTATGTGATAAATTACAGATATAGTTTTTTAACGAATCACCCTTAAGCTGCTTTTAGAAGCTAATCGCTGTGGTTGTTGTCTTGGCTGTAAGCGGATCTTCATGGTTAAATTGAGCTATTGTTAACATTGCAGCACTAATAAAATAATTTTTCAATTGGGTTAAAGATCCGGTACTTGCCCGCGAATAGCTCATTCAGCATCTGTGGCACAATGGTTTAAGTTGCAAGCAGCAAGTGCACTAATGCAATAACAATTCAAGCTGTGCACTGTTGTGGCAGATTGCCGTTCCAGTGTGGCACAAACAAGTGGCAAATAGGCACAAGGAGCGCCACTAGATGCGCCCAGTTGCGGCTTTTGGCACTTTAGTTTTCCCTTTTGCGCTTAAAAGGCTGCAACTCGACCGCTTGAACTGCACAGCAAAAGCTTTGTTTAAATTTCAATTAGCCAAGTTGCTTAAAACCACAAAATGTAAGCATTCTGGCCCTAAATAGAGCTGCAGATTCACTGCATTGTGTGTACAGTAAATCATTGCTATAAGAGAAGATACCCAGTATTTACGATCCCTTTTGAAATTTTAAATCTTAGTGTTGATGTAAATTTATTCTGGAATCTTTATTTCGTTTTTTTTTTATTTAATTTTTCTTTTAATTCTTGGGACTTCGCGCCTCTTAAGAGGTTCCAGTATATCTGCAATTATTTAAATTTTATTCCTTACGTGAACCCAAAAGAAAACCGTCAAAAGAGACACGATGTTCCCAGTATTATTACTATTATTTAAAATATATACATATATGTTTTTTCCATTTAATTTGTTTCTATACAAAAATCTACAAAAATCTACAAAAAATCTTATATATTATTTTTTTTTATTTAGTGAACCAAATTGATGTTAAATGTTTGATTTAGATGCCCCAATTTTGAAATATATAGGGTAAAATGCTCTGCCAACAGTGCTGTCCGTTATAAGAGCTTTCACTGTATATATATATATATAAAAATACTTATTTTCTGGTTTCCCCCAAAAGTTTGTCTTGCGTGGAAATCACAGAATTTCCACATGAGTGCTTGTGGAAAATTATTTGAACTTTAATCTTTGGCTATTAATTTCTTGTTACATTTTTTTCATCAGAGTGACAGAAAACTTCCCTTAACACAAATTTAAAGTAATGCTTCTTCAAATCTTTCCCTTCCACAGTGCAAATGAAGCAGAAGCACATGAATGTGGAGCAAAAGGAAACGCCGGACATATTCGCAAATAAATCTATTGTGGTTACCCATTATGTGAATCCACAGTTGTTTTGTTACGTAACGCTGGAACAGCTGAGGACTGGAGCCGCATTGGTGAACCACGTGGAGACGCAACTATCGCCACATTGTCAGGCTTATAACCAGCCGGAGAACTTCGAGCCAGATAAGGATGTCATCGTCCGTTATCGGCCGCTGAAGCTGGACAAATTGCTGCGGGGCCTCGTAATTGTTTGCCAGCACGATGAATATCTCATCTGGGCATTGGACTATGGCTTCACTATCAACTGCAGGGCTCAGGATTTGTGGTTGCTGCCTGCGCACCTGAGCCAGCGGTACATCGAGGTCCAGTGGGGTGGCGTAGCCGCCATTGCACCCCGTTCGAGTACTGAGTGGTCAAAAATGGCAGTACGCCTGCTCGATAGACGAATGGATGAGGCCCAGGAAATTGCCTTTAAGGTAGAGTACCGAAGCGACGAGCGACACAACTTTGGTCAGTTGCTGATAAAGTCGGCGATCCAGAACGAAGCACCGTTAGATGCGGCCAGCTACTTGATAGAGAAGCAATGTGCTCGCCTAGCACCAAATGAGGTTGGCATCATGCTAGGACACAAAAAGAGGGCAGGTTATGACATGGATCTGGCGGAGTTGAATGACGCAGATATAAAGCCCAGTAGTCGTGTCCTATCTATTCTCGAACTGGTTAAGCTTCAGCCTCCTAGCACGTTGACCCAACCTAAAATGGAACCTGAACCCCAACCCAACAATAATTTGACTCCCGCCAATTTACACAACGAACAAAAAAAGAACTACGTCGATTCCATTTTAAACAATCGATACCATAAACTGAACGCCAAGACACGCAGTCTAACGAGTCCTTCAGAGCAGCCAGACAGGTTGGACACGCTGCTCCAGTCCCGGACAGCGCCGCAGATACCGGATTCAGCGAAGCGTCTGAGCAAGGTGAAGAGCCGCAATGACGGCGTCGTTCAGACCGCACTCAGCCAGCTCAGCAGCTCGGGCAGCAGTAACTGCTCCTCGGACAGTTTCGATGCGCAGGAGCAACAACTGAGATCCACCCAAATGAACAGGAAAAGCATTTTGGAATTTTATAGGCGGGCAATGGTCGAGCCACTGGCTCATCAGGAAACCAGCTCCGAAAGTAGGGAGGGAAAAACAAACATTCCAAAGATTGACAAGCACTCCAAATTGACTGCTAATAGAATTGAACGGGAGAGCATTTCACTGGTTCCCATCCAAGAGTTAACAGACATCCACTCCGAGCAGAATGTCAGCAAGGTCAAGAAGGAAGCGGACAAATCCTCGCTTTTGGATGATGAAATGAAGCGTTTATCATTGCAACAGAACAAAACGCAGTTATCAGAGATCCAGGCTACCGAATTAAAAAAGATGGATCAGAAATCCCTAAAAGCTACCCCGGTTCAGTCTTCAGCGCTCAACCCGGAAAAGCTAAACCGAATCTACAACGAATTCCGTTTACCAGCTAAAAAGGATGGCTTGACATCAAACTCATCCCTGGGTCTGGATGCCTTAAAGAAACAGGTCTTGGCACACAGTAATGTGCCGGTTCTACCTATGAATAGGTTGTCGGACTTGTCGCTCTGCAAGGAGGTTCTTTTAGTTATGAGAGAGATGAATTTGATGCCGACGTTGGCCATGCAGCGGTATTCTTGGCCGCATCTGATGAAGGGTAACTCGCTGGTGCTGGTTGATCGCATCGGTAGCGGTCGCTCGTGGTCATATTTGCCCACGTTGTGCTCGCTGGTGATAGGAAGCATGCAAACAACACCAAGGGGCGTAGATGGAAAGCCCAATTTGGGGCCACTGGCTGTGCTGTTGGCCGACTCCGTGGCCAATGCTCAGGCACTGTTTAATCATTGCACCCAACTAATGGATGGCTACAAAACGAACATGTTGAAGGTCGTCAACACACATGCGCATTGTGCGGGGGAGCTGCAGCTCCAACTGCTCAACTCATGCGGCATCCTGGTCACAACGCCAACCCATTTGAAGCAATTGTTGCAGTTTGAAATGAAACTCATCGACCCGCGCCGCTTGAAGTACTTCGTCCTGGATGACTACGATCGCATGCACGACACGCTACCGCATTTCCTCAACGAGCTGATGGAACTCTTGCAGCGCATGTGCCTAACCAAGCTTCAGTTTGTGCTTATCGCCCAGCAGTGGCACGCGCGGATTTTTCTTGAGCTGATCAAGCGATTCGGCGAAAATCCTCTGCTGCTCTTCGGTGACTTCTTAGAGGCAGCCGTCTACGGCAGCCTAAAGCTTAACGTGGCGGTACTCCAGAGCAGCAAGAAAACCCAACAGCTACTCGACTATTTGGCCGCTCAGAGTCCATTAAAGAAGCGTACAGTCGTGTATTGCAAACACGATGAAGAGTTGACTGCCTTGCAGCAGGCATTAACTGCAGCGGGTTACGACTGCATCGCATTAAGCGAGGCAGCTAATCAGGTGAGAGGCAAACCCTAACTGTTTGTGGTACCTTATCTATCGACTGTGCCCCTAATTTTATTGCATTCCACTCAATTAAACGGGCTTATGCTCAGCCTACTTCATTCGACTCATTTGGGTTCAATTGCCCATCTACCCCATACATCATGTATGCTAAAGTAATATTCTCCAACACGGTCCTTAAAGGAAATGACAATTTTGTACCAGACGACTAGCCTTCAAGAAATAGGATAGAAATTCAACACTACTTTTTATGGCTAGATGAGAGTCAAAGCTCCAGATAAATAAGTTTCGAATTTTTCTTGTATTATTTGCATTTATTTTCCGCAGTACTTAATTGGAGTATTTTCGTTTTCTCTATTTAACCCTCCCTTTCTATATATTTCCACAGAAAACTAATCAGTTACTTCTGCTTTCCGATGCAGTCCGGCGACCTCAACTACCCTGTGGGAACTTTGAACTTATAGTGCATTTTAGCCTGCCTGAGTCTTGGTCAAAGTTTTCCTACCGCTTCCAGGCAGTCAGTGGCAACATTAAGAACTGTTTAGTGCCAAATAAGAGCAAGCAGAATATCGTCTCATATGTGATGCTGGATGAGAGCAACAGCTATGAGCTGCCGCGACTGATGCAGTTCCTCGAAGCGCATGACATTCAGCTGGACGAGTACGTGCAGCAAATGGTGGCAAGTTGTCGCAAAATAACGGATCAGAGTCGTCAGTTCTGTCCTCAAATGCTGAACAGAGGCAAGTGCGGCCAGACCTATTGCAGCAGGCGGCATTATCCAATCGATGGAGACTTTCAGCAACCACTGAGTGCTCCGTGGCAGGCAGGAAGTGCGGTGCGTGGCAACATCATCAAGATCTACAATCCAGTGCACTTTGCCATAATGCCTGTCAGCTACAAAACCGGCGACAGCGAAACCTGGCAGAATGCTTCCAACCTCTCAAACTTGCGCATGTTGAGCACAGCTCTCTACATGCACATGAGCATTGAGCGAAATCGTCGGCCAAAGCAGACACTAAGAATCTCAGACGTATGCGTCCTCCAACGTCGCACCAAATATCAGCGAGTCCGTATCGTGGATGTGTCCGATAAGCGGTTTGTTACGGTGCAGCAAATGGATGAAGGTACAGAACAGTTGAAGGTGAAGCCGATCGAGCTGCTGGAGTGCGATGCACGCTTCGCAGTGGAGCCGCCGCTAGCCATGGATGTTAGATTGTGCGGCTACGTGCCCTCTATAGGTGAGGGCGATTGGCAGCTGGAAGCCACGCAGTGGGTGAGGGAGATGCTAAGCGATCTAATCGACAACCAACAGCTGCAGCTAGTTGTGGATTTTTCCATGTTCGGTGTTGTGTACGCAAAGGAAATTTCAGTGCTTCAGGATTGTCCAACGTTACGAACTTGCGTGAAGGCCATCCAACTGCAAGACGAGCTGGTTAGTCGGGGTTTCGCCCAGCGGGAAAAGCAAATCGTGAAAAACTTGCACAAGTTACATGAGATGCTGTCCATGGATCAACAGCGACCCACAGAAGAAGCCAGCAAAAGAAATGATTTCCCAGAGACAGTTAAAGAGGAGGCAAAGCAGGACGATCCATTGCACCATGTTGAGCTTTCTCTAAAGGAAGACGAGGCTAAGGAGAATGTCATGGCGCAGTCCCAACCCAACTTTCCAGTAAATGGAAATAAATTAAGTCAAGTGTTGGGCGCAGTGCAAGGATACTTGTTCAAAAAGGAAACACTAGCTCAAGTGAAACCCATTGAGGAAACTGAACCTCAAATTAAAAAGGAAAAAGTGCAAAATGTGAAGGAAGTCGAGACCGAATCATTGGGCAATGATAGCACTGCTTTATTCATGGACGCCCTGCTGCAGGATCTGAGCTGTGATGATCCGACGGTTAAGAATGCCGCCGAGCACATGATGCAAGAAATTATTGCAACCGATAACCCCACTCCCGATGAATCTAAGCCCCCATTGAAAACTAAGTCCAACAATTTGCCAGAGCCAAAGCCAATCTTGACTGCAGACAAGATGGCAAATGCATTGTGCTGTGCCACAATCGCTGGAAATGCAGTGCGTCCAAAGGTCCGCTGGCACCAGACCCTTCTCCAGATTGAGCTAATCTTCGAGCAGCAAGTGCCGCAATACGAACTCCTACATCGGGGCAACGTTCTGTACTACCAGGTCACGGAGGCTACTCCGCCTCAGCGCTGCATTCTCAATCTTCTGGGAGAGGTCAGGATATTATCAGAACAGCAACACGGATACCAGCTGCACGTCAAGTTGGCCAAAGTCGGCCTCAATGTGTACTGGCCAAGTTTACTGGACTCGTTGTACTTGCAACAGCATTGCCATTGGCTCGTCTATGACACAGAGCGTGGCAAAGCCCCCAAGTATGACGTCGGGCGTATCCATTGGATGCGCTACCAGCGCAATCAGTGCGTCCCACAGGGTAGCGAAAACGATGACAACAACTGGTCAGCGGACGACCACAATGAATTGTCGGATGTGGAGCGTGTCATATACGATTCCGACGATGATATTTAGAGGAAAAAACTATTCATTTTTAAACTAAACTGAGGAGAAGAGTACTTCATATGGTTTTTGTGCCAGTGTATTGTGTTTGATTCCTAATTTTTTAAAAATCTCTTAAATTATATTTACATATATATTTTATGTATACAAATATAGCTTTACCTGGTTCCAGGTATTTCCTGAGATTTGTTCCTGAGATTGTGTAATCTAAAAGAGCTTGGAAAACAAGAAACAAATATATTTCCACCATATCAAAGTTTCTTATAAATTTGTCCAAAACAAGAAGGAAGGTTTTTTTTAACATCAAAAAACTTTTCTTTTTAATTAAAATTCTTAAAAATATAAAGAAAACTGTGTTGTATTTTAAGGGCATATATATTCCGTATCATTCGGATCAAATAATCTTTGTTTCTAAAGTAATAAATAGGGTTTATCTCAGTAAAGAATTTCGTAAGAGGTTGGGACGGCACTTACAGCGTCCCTCTCAATGTTGTTGCTCAGGAGCTCATTCTTCAGCAGGCCGTCCATGGAGGAAGTTAATGTGGATAGTACGTCAATCAAAATGCTCCGATGGATGGGCTGCTCTTCCGGCTTGTCCCACGATTTGCTGGCCAGCACCAGCGGAGCCAAATATCGTTCCAGCTCATTCATCAGTTGGATGCAACGCTTCAATTCCGTTTGGTCAGAGGATGGCAACAGCAGTGCGGCGACCTCAATGGATTCATGCTGAGTGGGCAGCACACAGCCCACCCAGATGACGTGTCCGCTGTGGAAGGCGCGCTGTATGCGCAAATAACGGCCCGGGAATTGCTTGGCCAACGGCTGTTGCGGCAGTACGTTGGTCAATATATTCGAGTTGACGATGAAAAGCTGATGAAAGTTTTTGAAGAACGTGTGCGTCGTAAACTGTTCCATGCAGGGTAGCTCGCTGATCGATTTCGAACTCAGGCGCCAGGGCGAATCGAAATCGAGATGCATACTGGATCGGGTGCCATCGAGGTAGAGATGACGACAGGCCTCGGTTAAGTTGTTCTTAAAAAATCCCAACAGCTGCAGGGCATCCCAATCCGAGAGCTGGTACAGCTCCTTGGCTATCTGTAGGTACTGCAGCAGCTTAATGGTGTTCCAATTTTCCGGCTGTATGCTGTTGGACGCGTAATACCCATCGAACTGTCTTAGTGGCCCGATTAGAGGCATCAAATTCGGTCGATCGAGCAGACCGCACGTGTTCCTTAGATTGGTTATCAGCACAACTCGGAGGCGTTTCCGTATCGCAGTGGGAGTCGGCGTTGCGACGGCTATTCTAGTGCACATCTCCTTAGGGGACAAGCGACGGTCCGAGTTTAGACTATAAAGACACCTTTGCATCTCGACCTATTCAACTGTCAACTTATGCAAATACAAAATAAGCGCTTTACCAGTGTTGCAAGGCGCGCGACTTGTTAGCACTGATTTTCCGCTTTCCATTACTGTGCAACACTGAAAGAAGGATATCATGTTCGATCCACACAAAATAAGCTCTGCTGCAGTGTTGTAAAGTGCGGGAATAAATATACCCATTTAGCATAATTGTGCAGCACTGCAGTTGCTTAATTTAATGTTAAGTATTCAAAACGAAGCTTTTTCTGTACTTTGCACATAAATCCCCTTTATTAGCTTTTAAATGATAATAAATCTGGATAAATTTGGTTCACAGGGTTAATCGCTTGGCACAGTCTGTTTGTTCCTTTTCCAAGCCTTGTTCTAATTATTTTTTGCTATGCAAATACAGTAAAACTTCGATATAAGGAAACACTAAATATAGCGAAATTTAAAATTTAGCATCCGTTTAAAAAAGTATTCATGAATGAAAAGAGAATAGAGAAATATATTCAAAAAATGAAAAATTAAAAAAAAAAGAAACGAAAAGCTAACTTTTGTATTTACCTCTTCAATCTAAAAAAAACCTTTAGTATTAAAAACTGTATAACGAATTTTTCTCAAAATTATTAAAATTTCGCAATGGGAAAAAATTTATATTTTGTGTTTACCCCTTGAATCTTAAGAAAGATATGGCATAAAGACTATATTTATAGCGATTTTTTTTTTAAATTTCTTTATATCAAATCTACACTTATACTTCTTCATGTACATTATCATCAAGTACAAGTATATCAATATATATAACGAAGTATTTTGCGATTCTTCAGGTTCCTTATTTCGAAGTTTCACTGTAATTAATTGGTAGCTTAGCATTTGCTGAAAAAAATATTGATGGTTCCATCCGAAACTTGCGAAAAAAAAAATTAAAATATTTCAATAAAATGTAATAAAAAAAACTTATCTTCTGTTATTAAACCCTGAACCTTAAAAGAGATTTTGTATAAAAATCTATTATATATAACGATTATTTTTTCTAAGATTTTCGAATTTCGTTGTAAACCAAGAAATGCAGAACTATTTATCTTCTGTATTGTATTCCTAATTTCGAAGTTTTCCTGTAATTAATTCCCATTTCCCAAAAGTCGTTTTTTTTTGTTTTTTTTAGCAAGCGCTACATTAAATTTAATAAAGTCAACATTTCTTTCTAGGTTACAGAACAGTTGTTGTTTTGATATACGTAATTATCTTTGCTTCTTTTTGTAATGCTATTAATACGCACTGTAATACTTAAATGTAATACAAAGCAATTAATGGTTAGAAATGTAGGTATATATGTATATGTATATATTTTCTAGATATATGCTACATAGATGTCGACTTTTATGATTATTAGCCTAACATTTACATAAATATCGTTAAACTTGGTTATCGATAACATTAAAATTAAATATTCATCAATGTTGATGTATATACACATTTAAATTAAGTGGTTTTCAAAATATAAAAAATAAAAATCGGGGCAGTCGAAATAAACGCGGAAAAAAATACAAATCTGTAGGTAATACTCGTTTACTAGATTCTAAGATATTTAGCCGAAGAGGATGGATAAACTACAATGAATATATATAGTATATAAGGTTTGTGAACATAATGTATAGATCGAATCATATCGAAATGTGTGAAATGAAGGATATAATTCCCTAATGTAGGGATAACGAAACACAAAATGAAAACAACAAAATTAATACAGTCAAAACTATTTGAAGACTTGTAAGGCTTAGAATTAGTGCTATTTGGTTATGGGTCTATTTGAAGGAGAATATTTAATACGATTTAGTTGTGAATTGAGATGCATATATATAGGCAGATTACGAATAATATATGTAGATAGTATAGTAGTACTAATGGTAATCGTTGTACCTGCTGCTAGGTGTGCGTTCCTTCTTACTTTTCGTATAATATTAATACATTGTGGCTATGCTTTGACAGTTATAACTAGGCTATATATAAGGTTTTGATGTATTTATATATATAGAATTAAACTGCACTTAAATGGGTTTTAACTAAATGCTAGGACCTTGCGTAGATTTCCTTTGGATGAGCGGACTTCTCTCTCTCTCTCTCTCTCTCTCTCTTTCACTCTCTTTCTCTCTTTCACTCTGTCTCTGTCTTTCGTTAGCTGGGAGCTAAAACAAACTGCTCTGCTTGGCTAGGCTGCAGCTGTGCAGGGTCATGGAGCCCGCGGGGTGGATGGCGAGGGCGGCATGTAAAGTTGGCGGCGGCGTCGTTACGGGGCCCCAGGAGAGCCGCTTTCAGTTCGGTCGCAGCGGCAACATGCCATAATGTTGCTGATGTGCCTGCTGTTGCTGTTGCTGCTGCTGCTGCATCATCATTTGCTGCTGTTGTTGCTGTTGCTGTTGCTGCTGCTGCTGTGTTGTTGTCGTCGTGATCGTTGCTGGCACCTGGGATGTGGTGTAGGTGACGGCGCAGGCAGCCGGCTGAGACACAACAACGGGCGCGCTCACCTTCCGCTCCGATTGCGTACGTATCGGCTGTGGATGTGCCGCATTGGGCTGCGGCGGTGGGGCGTACATGAGCATCGGCGGTGGGGGTGGGGAGGGCTCCACGCTGGGATGACGCGCCGGCGGCGTGACTGCAGAGCCATGATAGGAGCCATAGGAGCTGTCATCGGATTGCGCCGACTGGCCACGATTGCGCGGACCGGTCATGCCATACAGCTGCTGCTGATCCCGACGCTCGAACTTGTGATTGCTATCCAAGGGTGTGGGATTGTTACGTGACCCGTAGACCGGCTGGAAGCCCTGTGGTTGCGCCTGCGGCTCCGACATGTGCTGCGGCGGCGGCTGCAGTTGCTGTTGCATGCCCACTGGCGCCTGCTGCTGCTGCTGTTGCTGCTGCTGCTGCTGTTGCTGTTGCTGCTGCAGTGGCTGCTGTTGGCCGCGCATGGAGCCGCGCATGGCATAGATGCTCTCGGAACGCTGTTGCAGCTGATTCTGAACGTTCTGGTTCTGAAGATGCGACGATTGGGTAGCCGTGACTGCCTGCTGATGCTGTTGCTGCTGCTGCTGCTGCTGATGTTGCTGCTGCTGTTGTTGCTGCTGCTGCTGCTGATGTTGCTGCTGCGTGCGCATCGGGTAGAGGCTCTGGGCGGGCACCAGAGGTCCAGGGCGCGGCACAATGTCACGATTGATGGCCGTGTTGCTCTTGGCATAGACCGACTGCGAGCGGTTCAAATTGCTGCGGGTGAGTGTGGGCGAGCGGCAGTAGAGGGAGCGGGTGCCTCCGTAGAGCGGCTCCTGCGGCTGCTGCTGATCGTACTTGGAGGAGAGCGGCGGTGCGGTGTACAGATTCTGGCAGTAGTTGCCGCCGCCTGCCCCGACCACGCCCATTGGCGGCATGCTGGCAGCGGCATGTTGAGGCGTCACGGCTGCTCCACCATTCGATTGCCCGCGCGGATATGTGCCTTGATTCTGATGATACTTGTTGGGCTTCTCCATGTCCATGTCGTAGTTGAGCTCGTCCTCAGAGTGAATCGAGCTGGAGTCGTTGTCGATGCTGCTCTTGGCCACACGCACACTGCGCCGGGAGCTGAATATGTGCTCGTATACCAAGCCGGAGGCCATGCCCCCAACCAGTGGACCGAACCAGTACACCCAATGGTTGTCCCATTTGTTCAGCACAAACGATGGACCCAGGGAGCGAGCTGGATTCAGATAAGGCATCTGCAATGGAGCGAAGAAAAGTGTTCAATATTAAATAAAGTACGATTTTTTTAAAACTCGACTTTCAAATTATCCTCGATAAATAATTTCGACTGTCTAACCGTATAGAATCTAGATATGTATTAATTTGTAAATATATATATATATGATAATTGTATACGATTTGTTTGATTTACTTTAGCCCTAAGTGTTATCCTTGAATACTTCGCTCACAGATTACGCATTGTAAAATTTAGAAACCGCATTCCAATCAATAAATTGACTGAAAATTATTTTACGATTGCGTGTTCAATTATAATCGCCAGCCCGAAATCGTATTTCAAATCAATATAAAATTCATTTTTATTGTCCGGCTTAAAAATCTGGCTAAATATTTGCCTTTAATTTCAGGACAGGGCTTCGATCCGAATCTCGACCCTGACTTGGGCTAAATTAATTATCTCTCCCAATTTCTCGGTCCCTTTGTTGGTTGTCAAGCTGCGATTTTCGTGCCATAAAAATGCGCAAACGGCAGGTGCGTTTTTTTTTCCTGTCTGTGCTCAACCTCAACTCTCGAGTCTGGAGATTCGCGCCGTAGCATTCCTCAAGCATCATTATCAATGTCATACTTACCGACACAAAGCAGCAGGCGCTGTACGCCGCGCCGATGGCGAACGCCGAATTGCCCATGAACTTCTTAACGGCATCGGTGGAGACGAAATAGCAGAGCACCACAACGAATGTCAATATGAACTCCACCCCGAACCGCTCCCAGGCGGCCAGCGCGGCGCTGTGAGAGATTGCCGCCTGAAGATTTCCTTGATAGCCAGGTACGGTGACACTGTAAATGAGAATAAACACAATTTCCATTGAATAACAAATTGACCAAAGTTTGGCAGACGTATGAAATATATACTCGTACAGCACGTAATGCCTATCATAGGCATTAACCGCTTCCCTCTTCCCCCTTCCCAACACCAACATCTATATACATGCATACATAGATGAAGAGTCAGCCAGTCGACACATAATTTAGATTGCCAAAGTTTCAATTGGCAAGTGACAAAAGTTGTTGCCTATTTCTAGGCGCTGTGCGGTGAACAACTTTTTCGGCTCCTCCAAGATTTATGAACAATTTAACTTTAACGCTAATGCTAATGCGTTTACCCGCTTGCATCTGCTCCCAGCTTTGCACATATTTCACTTTTCGCGAGCTCTAATTGAAATTGAACGTATATCAAATTTACTCACTAAGCCTGTCTCTTGGTTTAACATGTAGCTTAACTGCCTGTTAAATATTTTAGAAATTACTTTTGAAAGGAGCTCACTAGTAGTAAGGTAAGCTGTCTGTCTCTTAGTTTAACATTTACTTTCACTCTCTGTTAAATATCTTATAAATATCTTTTGAGAGTAGCTAACTGGAAGTTAAGTTAAGCTTAAGCAGTCTCTTAACTTAACTGGCTGTTAAATATCTTTTAAATTTCTTTTGAGAGTAGCTAACTGGAAGTTACGTTTATCTAGTTAGCATATACCTAGTCATCTAGTTTAACATATAAACTTAACTGCCTGTTAAATATTTGTTATATATTTTTTTTAAGGAGTTCACTAGAAGTTAGGTTAGGCTTAACCATGCTATATACCTTAACGCTCTGTTAAATATTTAAAAAAATTAAGTTAAGTTAAGTTAAAAAATTATCCATTAGTTAAATTCCATCCAGCTGGAAAAAGAAACCTTCAGCACAAATATCTGATAAATACAAATAAAATATATACATATGCATATTGCAGCTATCAAATGCAAAAGCCTTCAGCATTTGTTGCCTAATGGAAAGCAAAGAGCAGTATAAATCCTAAAGCAGTGTTGGTAAATGTGTGCTAAATAAATAAAATATATTTTTATACATGTTTATTCTAAAATGAATACCTAATCTCTCACATATGCATTCCAGCAGCTTAGCACACCTAATGGAGGAAGGAACAGTGTTGGTAAATCTCTCAGTTTCGCACTTTATGAGTGTAGCTGAACAAATATTTGCGAAGCTTTTTATGAATGTGGAAGTGCGCACCGCATCGAAAATTGCATCCGGAACATTGAATAGCTGCGAAAATCCGGAAATAAACGCTTTCGCAATGCACTTAAAAGTACTTTTGCAAATAGTGTTGAGTATGTAAGAGAGAGAGAGAAAGAGAGAGAGAGAGTGAGACAGAGAGTGAGTTACGAGAAGGAATGCAGCATTTGTGTGTTAGCAGGTGCAAAATATGGAAAGGTGAGTCGCAGCGACTTAGCGCCAATAAGCAGCAGCTTTGCCAATAAAGAAAATCCCACACGAAATGTGAAAAGCTCAAGCATTGAACAGGAAAATCTAGTGTGTGGAAAATATTTCATAGCCACGTGCTATTTACACACAGTTCGACTGACCAAAACAATTTTTCACTTGGGTGGACGCCTATTAAAGTTTGATCGCACCTAAGAGCAAAGCTAATGACTGACTAAGAGATACCCTGTGTGCTGAAATTGGAATACTAGAGAATTGTGATAAGCACTAAGAATTGAAAAAAAAACTTAACTTTGATATCGATTATAAGCGATAACATATCGATTTTTTGATTAAAGCTTACGCTTCATCGTCTCAGCTGATTAATAATCTATATACGTATACGTTTTTTAACGTAATATGAGCCTAGCATAGCCTGCTCGCATTTATTTTGAAGCGCAAATTACAGGGTATACAAAAAGTATTCCTGTGCTGCGTTAGTTTGATTTCGGACTCTATTTACTTGGCTCGGCTTGGCTTGTTTGCTCATAAATGTATAAAGTGCTAATTTTGCAGAAACAACAACAAGCAACAAACAAACACACTTGCAGCTAAGTAGCAGGAAATAGCAAAATGTTGCCACAAGTTTATGTGCCGTTAAGCTTCCGTTGCCGACCAAATACCAAAATTGTTGGCGCACGATAAAGCCAAACAAAGAGCAAACGAAAAGCAAAGAAGAAAAAAAAATAACTGAGAGAAAAAAAAAACATATATTAAAAGCTTACAACAAACTGCAATTAAATGTGATTTTGTTGCAAGCGCAATTTGTTTATGCCACAAGCGTGCAACAGCTGAAAAATCTAGTATTGATTAAGCAGTACACAAATGCAATTGCTCTTTAATTAGAAATTCATCACGTTGCAAGACAATTAAAATGCCCCATAAATATTCATGTGAAATATGCTGGAATTTTATTGACTCGGCCACAAGGCAATTAATAGTGCAATTTATATAAATATTTTGCAGCGCTCAACGCTTGCCACAAAACTGAGGCACAATGAAAATAATCAGTTACAAGTGTGGCACAGTTAAATAGAAGAAGCAACACGAACAGCTGTGCGGCGTTTCTTTTTAGAGTGGAGCGTGTGCAACAACCGGAAGCGCCACACAGGATGCCATTTTCATGTTGCAAGCGATAAGCCGAAAGGGGGCCGCATTAAAACGTAATTCAATTGCCTCTATGTGACACGAATTGATTTTGGGCAACTGTCCAGGAAGCCGCTTGCCCCCATGCAACATGCAACATGCACCATGCCCCATGCCACATAAAAATCGATAATAAAGGCACAGACCGCGATTTCTGTTCGTTTCGTTTTGTAGCATTTAAAATTCAAATTTCAACTCGAAAATCCTGTTTTTTTTTTGTATATATATATACATTTATATTATATCTTTCTCCCTCTCTCTTACTGTTATTTTGGGCGGCAGGTGTGCCGGCTGGGCTTGAGCTCGTTTCGTTTAAGTGTTGTCTGTTCCAGCTGCCTTTTTTGGCTGACCAACCAGAATGGAGAAGCGACACGTGTTTGATTTCAAGTTTCTGCCGCATCCTGCGCAGGCGCAACGGAGACGGCAATCGGGGACGGGATCGGGGAATCGGGAGTCGACTCGAAGTTGTTTTTTTCAGAAGGCAAAAGACGGCAACGAGTTGAACAAAGGCCAATGTTAATTATGCGCTTTTGCTTGCGGGCTCTACCTGATTTTTATCTTTCATCATTCGCTCAAAGGCATATTTTGGAACGTGCTTGGCGCACGTTCAACGGTCAAGAACCGAACGGAATATCCTCACTGAATATCCTCACTGAATATCCCCATTGAATATCCTCATTGAATATCCTCAGAACGCAACCGGCATAACAATAACTAAGCGGACGAGATCTTTAAATAACGTTACGCCGGATATCGATACTTAAAAAAAAATCCATGCGGGTCTGTCGCACAATTTTTTTTAAGAGTTTTTACTTGAGTACAAAACAAAATACAAATAAAGTAAAATATTTAACATAATGAAGCGCACAAGCCTCAAGTGCTTCTTGCCACATGAGGCACATGTCTGGCATTTGGGGTAGCGACAATTGATATGTGACAGCAGCGAAGAGTGCATGAACAAGTGCTATAGAGAAGCAGTTTGAGATACGGTTAAGATATACATTTAATATACATTTTTACTGTCTATCCAAACGAATCTCGTATCTCTCTCTGAACTACCAGTACTATTCGAAATTATATTTATTTGAATTACATTTCTATTTCCTTAACATTTCTGTTACTATCCCAAATAAAATGATAAAATGACTTTTTTCTCTTTCATTTCCTTTCCTTTAATAACAATATAAAAAAAGAACCTATGTTGTCATATTTAGTATATTCAAAAAAATAAAGACTTAAAAACAGAAAACCCAATAAAAATAAAAAAATAAATCTAAAATATGTTCTAGATATTAAATTTATCGCGTAATTTAAAAAAAAAAAAAGGAAATTAAATTATTTTCAGAATGCAAAAGGAAAAGTAAATTCTATATTACGGGTACAGCTAGAGTAGATCCGTAGTAATATATTATCAGCATATTTGAAACACACATATACATATAAAGAATCGTGTAATAAGGTTTAAAGTGTAAAGCTGAAGAGTTTTCAATTAAGACTGATTTATTAATATATCCAAAAACCTTTAACAGTAAGCAATTAAAAAACCTTTTAGGAATGCATTAATTTATTTTTTTTTATGTCTTCAAGCAGTATGGCTAAAATACTTTCCAACTTTTCTTGGAAACCACAAGATTTTGCAGTAAATTGTACGCTTTGATTAAGCTTCGAGACGGCTTCAATCTCGGCTAGAAGCCGTCAATCAAGCGTAACGCAAACCACAAAATCGGCTGCCAAATCTAAGCCAATTAATCAACACACATGCACACACACACACACACAAACGCACATCCAACATACTTTTGGAAACATATGTTGCGACTAAAAAACAACTGGATCTGGGCTGCGACCCTCTAAAGATACTACAGCAAGAAGAGGAAGAATAGAAGAAGAGAAGAAGATGCGAACCTGATCGGCCTGGCAGCTGAAACATGTTTCGGTTGCAGTGGCTACTCGGATTGCTCCGCTGTAGAAAGTAAAGATGCCAATGCACTTAAAAAACATACAAAACCTACAAAAACAAAAAAAAAAAGGAGCCAGGGGTTAAAATCAACAGTGAAACAGATGTTGAACAGATCCAAAGACAGCGAGGGGAAGGCTGCGCAGGCGCATTAACTTTCCAAAAAGGAGTTCAACAAAAAACTGGAGCGTTGCGCACAAGCAGTCATTTTTCTCCCGATCTCCCGCTCTCCCTCTCTATCTTCTCTCTCTCTCTCTCTATTTTTCAGGACAAAGAGTGATATATTCCACACGCACATCCTGCGTAGTGTTTGCTTACAAGGCATAAAAGACGCTGACAGGACCTACAAAGATTTCGATACGCACAATTATGGAAGTGTGTGTGTGTGTGTGTGTGTGTGTGTGTGTATCTAGGCAGCACATGGTGTTGGCCTTGACAAAGGAATCCGGTCCTGACAGCAACGCATTTTCAACAAAATGGGAAATCACGTCGGCAGATGTTTTCTCCCTAGTCGAGATAAACGTGGGTAGAGATACCTAAGCTCCTAGGTAAGTATCTACCTGCACTCTATGCAGGTGCTTCTGCCTATCTGAATGTGTGTGTGTGTGCGTGTGTGTGTTTATGCTCGAAGGATACGATGCTTACCTGCATATCCTATTTATACATTTCTCTAGCTCGTTCCCCTATTTATCTTTTTTTTTTGCACACAAACTACGTATTTCCTGTAAATGGAATTTTGGTAAAGTGTCCTTGTACAGTCACCGCATGAAGCGTTAGTTTTGCTACGAGTGACATTGAGGACCTTGTTGGATTTAATTCGGAAATTGCTTAGCATCTCTCTATCCCACTCCAAGCACCGGCCCAATGGCAATGGAAAGTCCGTCCGGTCAAAGATACTTTACATCGAAATGAATTTCATGCCCAATGGACATTCCATATGGAAGTCTTACCCGGAATTAAAACAGCTTAAAGGCGAGGCTGAGTGGGTGCTGTTCGAGAGATATAAAGCCATTTAAAAATACTTGGAAAGGGTCTGCACCAGCTGTAAAGCTGGCAAGAATAGATTCAAAGAATTCCTAAATAGCAAATTCCAAAACTTTGACAAATTAATTTCATTCACACTGCAAGAAAACTTAGATACCGAACTTTGCATAAGACTAACTCAACTCAATGGTACAGTCCTACTGAATGAAAATTAATAAATAATTGACAATTGTTCTATAAACAAGTCAAAAAGAGAAACATGAAAAATATGTTTGTCAAATATGAGAACTTCAGAAAGATTTCAATTTCTGGAATTTGAGAAATCATTTCAGCTTATCTACTATATAAATAAGAGAATATTATTTGACTTACCCATAGAGCAAGGCGGCACCTGCGATACCTCCGCCGCACTGGGCGGTCATGTACATAACGGCCCGTATTGGGGAGATGCTACGGACCACGCAGCAGGCCAAAGTTACGGCGGGATTGATGTGAGCGCCTGCAGGGAGAAAGAAAAATGCGGATAAGTGGATTAATCATTAAATATTTAACAGGCGCAAAAGTTGCTTCTGTTCTAGATAGATTATGAGTGGGTAAAGTAAAGCTGTCAGCGGGCAGAATTTAATATAATATAATCTAAATAGAGCTGGATGAAAGTCAACTAACTATAAATTAGATTGAAATATAGTATATCATCTTTGAAATAAGTGTTTTTTATTTTAAATGGTATGGTATGGTATGGCATGGGACACCCCTCTTACACTCCCTTTCTCTCTTTTTGAAAACCGTTAAATAACATTTTGACACTTTCGTGGAACAGAAAATTCTTTTTTATTTCTTAGATTGTGGGGCTGCGTTCATAACTTAATGTGCAGCCAATTGGCTGTGAAAAAGAAGCACACATACGAAATGCAACTTAAAGGCGGAATCAAGAACACATGTTCTCAAGGGTCGGGCCGGGCCGGGCCGGGCCGGGCCGGGCCGGATCGAGCTCCCCCAACTTTAACTTAAGAGATACGCTGTTTTTGTGGAAAACATTTAATTGCCCTGAATGTCAACGCGGCGATGAACAAATACACGAGGAAGTTGTTCAGAGCAGTGAAAAATAACAGAGAGGCCGCAGATAAGAGTAGGAAAAGTACGGAAAAGGGAGTGGAAAAGGCAGAGCGGTAGGGAGTGGGGTAGGTGTAGGAGTAAGAGCTGGAGGGGGCGGGCGGGTAGAGAGGCCGCAGACTGGGGCGACAAACCACAGTGCGTTGGCTTTTCGAAAATTAAAGGAGTACAAAAAAAATGAAATAAATAAGAATTGGGGTGTAGCCGATTGCACAATACTCGCTCATAATTTGGCGTTATATAGAGGTATATAAGAAAAAGTAAACTATTTTATCCAAAAAGAATAAATAACAGTGGAAATAGAACTAGTTAGTAAAACATTTAAACTTGTTAGTTTCTTTCTTTTTTTTTTATATATATTACTTAGTTTTAGTTGTTACTAAAACTAAGTAATATATATAAAAAAAAAAGAAAAAAAAGAATTGGGGTGTAGCCGATTGCATAATACTCTCTCATAGTTTACAGCTATAGTTGTATGTATATGACAAAAAGTAAACCATTCAATCTATAAAAAATGACTGGCAGTGGAAATAGAACTAGTTAGTAAAGCATTTAAACTAAGTAAGTAAAACTAAGTAATATACCCCTTTTCTCGCTGTGAGCGAGCATAAGAACCCAACGTAAAATATATGAAATGGGGTTCTTATGCCGGCTGCTGCTGCTGCTGCTGCTGCTGCTGTTTGGTGGCATCAAAATTCCCACGGGCGAGTTTGTGGCCCCACAACAACAACAACAACAACATCAACAACAACAATGACTGCAACAAAAAACATGCAACACTTGTCGCCTGTTTATTCATTTGTTTGTCTCGTTCTTCTGTTCTGTTTCGTTTCGTTCTGTTTTGTTTTGTTTTGTTTTGTTTCTTGGCTTACCCGATATATGCAAAAAGCATTGCGTTAACGTTGCCATCGCCAGGCCGGAGGCGAGAGCCGTGGCCAGGAGCACGGATGAGACGCTGGCACCCACACCAGCGCCCGCAGCTGCGCCACATACGATGAACACATACAGGAACGAGGCGAGGCACTCGCTGATGATGGATCTGCAACGAGGAGGAGAGGAAGGGGAGAGATACTTCAGTTGGGGCATGTCATTTCATATGATTAAAGTAAATATTCAAGAAATTATGTTGCGCTACAAATTGCACACAATGTTCGTCTTCTCCCAATGACAATTAAGCACACAGAGGGGAGCGCACAGTCACAATCGCAAACCGAAGTCCAGAGTCGGGAGTCCGGAGTCCGGGGTCCGGAGTCGAGGTTCCGCAAACCAAAATCCAAAAGGCGCACAAGTATGGGAGACAGCAGCTGCCGATTGCCCCGGGTCGTCGTCGCTGTAGCTGGACAACAGCAAACATAAAATACAAAACGCCCTCCATCTGCTCCTTCATCTTCTCCCCCCCCCCCCCCCCTCTTCTTGATAACGTAAAATCAAACAAACTGCTCCCCGCTGCAATTTGGTTGGCCAAGCCCAACTTTGCATTTGTTAATTTCCATAAAATTTCTTATTTAACTTTTGCATTCTGTTGCCCCTAATTGGCATTAACTATTCCCAAACCAAGTTCTAGATTATATATTATATATATATCTTTTTTACATGATTTTTTTTTTGGTAGCTGCTGTCATGGACACACAAGTCATTGAAGACGAACTTTCGTTTACAAATTTTAAATTGCAAAAAAGAAATTTCATGAAAACCACCAAAAATAAAAAAAAAATAAAAAAGGAAACTTATTTTAACTGCGTTGCTTTTTAATGCAGCGAAGAATTTAATTACTTTATGGACTTTTAATGAAGCGGATATTAAATTAATTTAAAGCGTTTTGTCAGCAGAAATTTAAAGCTGGAACTTCGATGTTACAAAAGTAACTTTAAAGAACAATTTTCTTGACATGTTTTCAAGCTTTTAAGAAAATCATTATTTAATTACTGCAATAAAATTAATTATGTTACTCACAATTTCATTGGAAATTAACAAATAAATGAATATCTACATATTATTTGAAATAAAGCCGAAATTTGATCATTTTGGTGATATATTAAAAAAAAAAGTTATTCAGATAGAAATAAACAAATTTCTACATACTTGTTATTTAAAATAATTCTAATTATTATTAATTAAAATAAAAAAAAAAAGATTTTTAGATGCAAATATATTTAAAAATATTTGTTATTATATTTATATGACAAGGCAAATTAAAATAATTAATCTTCTTCAATTGTGTAGAGTTTGTAACCTGTGAACTAGACTTATCTACAGTGCGACTAGAAGTTACCCTGTAACACACTTCAATACTCTTTTCCATAAAGGGTATCAACTGATATATAAATAATAAATTATCATGATTGATTGATTATCTATAAATTGCTGAGCTAGCTGTAATTCACTTCTTGCAAAAATTTTCGATTCCAGAAGAGAAGTTTAACGAGAAGTCTTCAAATTGCGGCCAAAGACAAACACGAACCACTTAAATTTCACTTAGTTAAGCATTATGCGTTATGCCACAAAAGTTAAAATTATGCCACAAAAGTTAAAAAAGCTACGGACTAGAATTCAGATCATGGGAAACAATAAAGCAGCAGAACAAAGACGTAAATTGGGAGCTTGACTTGCAGCGGGACTAATGCTAATGGTTAGAATGTTAGGAATGCCCACCTCCAGAACTCCAGGGTGCGAATCTCGGCCTGCATGCTGCGCTTGGGCACCTGCAGGGTGCTGGAGAGGCGATTGTTGACGGCATTGCCGTGCGAATCCTTGCGCATCGCCTCCAAGCGCTCAAACAATGTGACTATGTGATAGTCTATATTGTGCTCCAGCGGCATTGTGTGCAGACTCTCGTCGGCCATAGTTAGTGAGTTGCGTATCTGCCTTTGTTTATGTTCTGCTGTTTCGATTAGAGCTGATGGAACTGACTCCGTTTTAATTCTTTTGTCGCTGATTACTAAGCAAAACACTTGGCGCACACACACACACACGCACACAGACACGCGACAAATGAGTTAACGCGAAAGTGTCTTAGGCAAACATTTTGTTCAGATCGCGACAAAAAACTTTGCACTCGCAAATTGCACTCAATTGATTTCAATTGCAACGACAAGCGGCGACAAGTCGAAGTTTTTGAACCTTTAACCGTTTTGAATTTTGATTACGTTTCGGACTCGACGCGATGACACGACCGTTCACAAGTGCGAGTTGCGAGCGAATGCCAAACAAGTTGACGCCAAAAACTCACCATCGCCAACATGGACTGTGTCAATGCCACCACCACCACCATCATTCGCTCTGCCCACACCACCAACGCAGCATTGTCTGTGGCTCTGTGTTGAGTAAGCAACCCTCGCAGCGCGGTGAAGTTGAATATACATAAGCCGAAGCTGGCAACCTGTTGGTCAACGCAAATGTCATTGACGATGATGATGATGCCGAAGAACATGATGATGATGATGTGGCCGAACATGATAATGCTGTTGTTGGTGGTGGATGTTTATTTTTTCGGCAACTGGCAACATAATAAAAGCGCCTGTAACTTGATTACGCAGCTATGATCAATAACACTGATTTCACGGGCAAGCAGCAACAACAACAACCCAACTCGATCCAACCCGAACCGAACCGAAGCGACGAACTCGGACTCCCAGGCTGCTCAAGCATCTGCTGGATGCTGGTCTCAGCTTTCGTTGATATATGTACATACATAGGTATTATACTCTTTGATTTTACGCTACATTAATAAAATTTATATAATATTGATCAATTGAAAGACAGTATATAATTGGGGTGCTTCAAACTAAAAGAAAACTTTTATTTTTCAATTAAAAAGTGATTCAGATTTTAGTTGAATTAATAATTGTTATTATGATTATTATTTTATTTAGATTATGTTAAAGGTTAAGCAAAACTAATGTGCACATAATTGATGATTCTTCGCTTGAATACCCCTAGTCAATTTAAAAACCAAAGATTTTGGCAAAAAAAAAAAAAAAAAAAAACAGTATCACATTTTACGCACCACTAAATACTATAATTATGAGCGCTCACCACTTGATACCTGTCGATTTTGAACCTGTCCGGTCCGTATGCCAGTGTGTGGATGAGTGGATCTGTGGTGGATGCCTTCCTATATGTTATCGTGTGAGCGACATTGCGAACCCAATGAGCTGTGAAAGTCAAGAGGCATACCAAGAAACCAAAGTGAAATCAATCACAAAACTTCGGGCCAGGCCTACGAGAGAGTGATGGAGAGAGAGGGAGGTGGGGGAGGCGTTGCCCGAAAGCCGCAGACATTTTTGGCAGTACCCAAGCTCAGGCTGAGTCTCAGGTCCAGGTCAGCTTTCGCACAATCTTCGAATGGGGCGGTAAGGACGTTTCCCAGCTTGCGCCTTATATGGGGCGGGAGGGGTACGAATGACGACGACGACAACAAAGGGCAGCCTCCGATCGTGGGAATTTTTGTTTTTGCACGCTCTTTTTTTTCTCTGCCAATGCCTGGCTGCCTGAGCCATGTCCATGCCCATGTCCAGCTCCACATCGAGGTCGCACGGGGTCGTTCTTTCTTGCCGGACGGTCGGTCGTAGGTAATAATAAGATGTTTTGTTTCAATCACATCGTCGCATCATCGCCGTCTTCGCCATATATGCATATGCCCTGGACGAAGGTGAAGGCGATCGTTCCGCTTTTTTCCCTCGGATTCCTTTATCATTATCCACAAGCCGTTGTTGTTGTTGTTTTTGCTTGCTGCTGCTGCTGCTGCTGCTGCTGCTGCTCTTTTTCCAACACTGTCTGCGCCTTTGTTATTGCCTTTTATCTTTGCGTTGTACGTTGCGGTTGTTAGTGTTATTGTTGTTGTTATTGTTGTTGCTGTTCTTGAGGCTGCGGTAGTTGCTTTTGTTGCCTGTAGATGGTGTCATGATGCAAGCAATCCCCAATTGCCCGGACGGACATTTCGGCCAGAACTCTTGCACTGGCCGTCGAACTGGATAATTGAATGTTATGAAAATGTTAACACTTTTATATACACTTTATATATACAATTAGTCCAGATTTATTGATTACTATATTATTCATAATAATGGTAATTTTTCAAAATATCTGCATACGTATATTATGTAATGCTTTGATATAGGAATATAGCATCGGTAAGTAATGAATAGTCATAGTGAATCTTTATAAAGTCTTATAAATGTAGGTAAATGTAGCGTCATCTAGATATACATATAAACATTTGCCTATAAAAAAAACATATATGTATCTTATACAAAAAATATATTTTACTTTACTTTTATTTAAATTGCGATAGCGTTCTATTGTGATGATTTCAATAAAAATAAATTGAGATATATTTTACCTATGTTTCAGAGAAAAGATATTTATATACTATATTTATATGTATACTACATATGTATATATAATAATAGATAAATATATACAATTAGTCGAGATTTATAGACTGCTTTAATGACAATTTATTCAAGAGATCGTATATTATATAACACTTCTATAACACTTTCCTTTACGTGTCGGTCAATAATGAATATTTTATAAATTTTGCTAGACATGAAGACATGAAGACATGAATCGCGAGGATTCCCATAAAGAAGTTTCCATGTTTCAGAGAATACTAGATACAATAATCACATCTTAAGTCATATTTTCAAGAAAGTTATCAAACTATCGTCAAGTTTTCACTTGAGAAAATAAAATAGCGATTAATGAAAGACTGAAACAAATGATTTTGGTTTTATTATATTGGGATGTACTTTTAGAGAATAAAACCATAAACTCATCTTAAGTCATATTTTTTTATAAAAGTTTTCTGACTATCGTCAAGTTTTCATTTGAGAAAATAAAATAGCGATTAATCAAAGACTGAAACAAATGATTTTAGTTTAATTCATAAACTCATCTTAAGTCATATTTTTTTATAAAAGTTTTCTGACTATCGTCAAGTTTTCACTTGGAAAAATAAAATAGCGATTAATGAAAGACTGAAACAATCTGCCATCACTTTCCCCCCAGCTTTGCCAAATAATCCACCAAGGAACACTTCCTAAATAAACAGAGAATTGGGCACTTATCACACACATTGGACGAGGATACAAAACGACGGCGTGACTTATGAGTGGATAAAACTTGGATGCCCGCTCTGCAGCATCAGTGCTGGATGGTGGATGCCGGCGCTGGCCATTGATCACCTCCAAAGTACGAGCGGAGGTAACGGAGGCAACTGCCTTGTCGACGGTCGGTCATGTGAGCTGGTCATGAAACAATGCTGGGAATCTGCCAGACTCCTTGCTTTATTTTTTTTTTCAACTTTTTTTTGTTTATTTTGTTGTTTCTCTTTTTTACGTTTTCTGCTGTTTTGTTGGTGTTTGCGGATTGTTTGAGCAAACTTAACAAGGTCAAATTTGTTGTGGCTTAATTTGCCGTCTCGGTGTGTGGGAAAAAAACCCAAAGGCAACCGAAGACGGTTTCAGGAGGCGTCAAACATATGATAAGCCAAAATAAAGGCTGAACAAAGTTAATAGAAAAGATTCCGATAGAAGGATGCTTTTAAAATAATGCAATATTAAAACAAAAAGCTTATTAAAAGATGTTCGTGGAAAATATTTGAGGGATTTTAATTGCAAATAGAGATAACTACTAAGCCAGTAGTATTGTAGATATATAAGTTTAGATTTTAACTATATTTATTTAGTTTGTCTATATATAATAGCTATGGTACTTAATGTTGGAATAGAGTATATATAAACTACTTCAGCTAAGGCCCAATGTCTTAACTAGATGCTTAAATAAATAGTTTATAAGTTCTATACTTATGACAAATTCAATACCTTCTTAAAGGTATTTTTATTGAGTTCATGGTATAGTAAAATATTGAGATATTTAAACCCAAAGCTCGCTAAAAAGATGTTCGGGAAAGGGACTTGAGGAATTTTAATTGCGAATAGAAAAAAATTCTAAACCAAATGAACTATAGATATATTAGTTGACCTTTTAACTTTATTTATTTATTTTGTCTCTGGTAGTAAGAATCAGAATAGATTACGTTAATTCTACTTTATTTAAAGTGCAATGTCAATGTAAAGAAATCCTATGCTTTTAACAATTTCATTACCTTATTAAAGGTATTTTCAAAGGGTTCAGAGTATATACAAAAAATTGAAATATTTAAAGCGAAAATTCGTTAAAAAGATAGAAAGAAACTTGAGAGGTTTTAACGTCGAATAAAGCTAAAAAGTTGTATAGATAAAAGTTGTATACCTGAAGAACTGTAGATATATAATATCAGCTTTTAGTTTATCTATATATAAAATAGCTCTGCTACTTAAAATTCGAATAAAGTATATAAAATCTTGGATAAATAGTTTGTAAATAAGTAAATAAGACTTTTGACAATTTGAATATTTTTTTTAAAGATATATTTTATGTGTTCAGGGTATAATAAAAAAAATGGAAATATTTAAACCGAAAGTTCTATAAAAAGATTTTCGGGGATGATATTTGAGCGCTTTTATTGCGAATAAAGCTAAAAAGTTGCATAGACGTAACTTCTATACCAGAAGAACTATAGCTTAAGTCCAATGTCTTAATTCGATGATTAGATAAAAAGTTTGTCCCAATGATATGATAGTTTAAATACCTTATTAAAGGTATTTTCAATGGGTTCAGACTATAATAAAAAAATATAAATATTTAATCAGAGGGATTTTAATTGCGCATAAAGCTAAAAATTCGTAACTTCTATACCAGAAAAACTGTAAATACATATGTTTAACTTTTAACTATATTTATTTAGTTATCCCTATATATAATAGCTCTAAAAATGCGGTATATTTAATACAATGTCTTAATTAGAGGCTTGGATAAATAGTTTGTATGACACTTATATACATTTTTAATGTTATTTTCATTGGGTTCAGAGTATAACAAAAAAAATGGAGATATTTAAACAAAGGGGTGCGAATAGAAATAAAAAGTTGCATAGATTAAACTTTTAACTAAATTTATTATTATCTGCTTCTAAAAATGTGAATAAGGTATATTTAATCTATTAGTATTGTAGATATATTATTTTAACTTTTAGCTCTATTTATTTAGTGTAATTTATTATAACTTAAGCCCAATGTCTTAATAAGATGCTTTGATAAATAGTTTGTAAGTCTCATTCTTATGACATTTTCAATACATTTTTAAAGGATTATTACAAATAGACGAGATGACATAACCAACTTTCGGAGTATTTTTGGCATTCATTCTGCTGTCAACCCTTTTTGACCCAGCCGAACCGCAACAGACAAATGGCCGACAAACAAATTTTCCATATCCATGGTCCACTAATCGCTGTGAACAACAACACATGCAAATACAGTGGAGAAAAAAAAGTAATAGAACATGTTGAGGTCGCAGGTTCGAAGTGTGCTTTAAAGTGCAGTCCAGAAAATATTCAGACGGTGCTCGACACGTGCTCCACACTGGCAACCGCAACCCTTTCGAAGTCCTGCACTTGCAGTGTTCCCGATTCAGTTTCTGATTCGGACTTGGATTTGGATTTGGATATGGATTGTGAACGCTCTAATGATGCGGCATTATTTGCATATGTCGCCTGCCCCGAAAGGGTTAAAAAAACATGCTTTCAGGGGTGTCGCCCATTAATGAAGTGAATTATTTGCGACTGTTACAGTTACGATAATTTATGCATGTTATACAACCATTGACTTGAACCATTGCCATTGTCACGTTCCTGTCTTTTTTTTTCCTTTTTTTTTTAATTTTCTGGTTTCCGGATGTCAGACCTTAAAGGTTTTTTAATGATATCCCATCGCAATCAAAGCGAAAGGGTTAGAAATAATGCCCGAATGCCCGGCATGGGTTGGAGTTCAGAGAGAACTTTGTTTGCGGTGGATTCTTTATTCGCCACAGGTGCAAAAGTGTTGATTGTTGCGGTTAGCACTTGGAAAGTGACAAAGTCCAGAGCATTCGGTGGGAATTGCTCAAGTTTGGGGCTTCCAAAGTCAATCTTTTGTTTTTGACTCGATTTAACAGACACAAAGACAATCGCCAGATCAATGAGCATGAAACCGCTTAAAAAGACGGGAAAGTAAATCCAAAAACGGGGTTTCGAGAGTCTGCGAATGTACTTGAAATGTTATAGTCTAATTGTTTCCTTTAAGATCAGTAGATAATCGAAAAACATATTCGAACTTGAGGCTAATAAATGGAGCATTAACTTAACTCAAATATTTCCGTATTACTTTGTAATGTAATCAATGAATTATAATATTATATTACAACTTTTATTATATAAAAATTAAATAATTTTTAATTTTTGTCTAAATTATTTTTAAAATGTTGTATTTTTTAAGCATTCGTGATAAAAACGAATGTTTTAGTAAATAGCGAAAATTTAATTTAATGTTCGAGTTTTTAAATAAAATTAATAATATTATTTCTCTGACTTGCGTACCCAATTAATTTAGACTATAGAAAAAGTCTTGAATAATTTGTGTTTTATATTTTTAAAAAACCTTTTTTGAAAGCTAACTTAAGTACTTACTGAGAAACTAGACATTAAGCAAAGTTTAAACCTAAAAGTAAAAAAATGTAAAAACTCTTTTTCTTAGTTTTCGATCGGACGATTAATTTTCTACACAGCCCACATGTTTAGCTTCCGAACTATTGGCAGGCCGTTAAAAAATAATGTTGTGATAACGTTAAGAACTTTAAAATGGTGGCTGATGAACCACAATCAGGAATCACAACAGCTCGACCGCAATTCATAAAAACGTCCACAGTATCATAAAAAAAGAGAGTAGAGAAGTGCAGAATTGAAAATTGGAAACCGATATGAAGGCCGCGCCTCGAACAAATCGATTCCCGGTTATTAGGCGTCACACAGTCATTAAAAATTTTGACAGCTTTTGACAATTTATTGATGTTTCCTCGGAGCGCGCGACAAATGATAATAATCAAAAAAAATAAATAAAAACTGAAATATAAACGCAGACAGTTCGAAAAGTTTGACCTGTACAAATTGCGAAAAGTGGACAAATGTTTGCCCGGCTGCAAATTTTTGTTCGTGTATACCCTATATTGAAAGTGTGCAAATAGGGTGTAATGTTTTGATATAGATGTATGTAACAGACAGAAGGAGGCGTGGCCAAGTCGACTAAGTTCTGTACATCTCTCTGTCCGCTTGTCTGCCCGTCCGTCCGTCCGTATGTATTAACTTGTTAATCTCAGAAAATATAAAAGCTATAGCCTTGAAATTTTATATATAGGTTCTTCTATAGCACGCGCATATCGAGCTTGTTTTCGATATTCGATAACTTTTCCCTTTTTGTTGTTATCGATAACATGTTTTAGTTTTTTTTAGCATATCTCGTACATCTTAAGAACTAGAAACATCGAACATACTATAAATGCATATTCAGCTCAAAACCCAAAACTTGCCATTATATATATATTCAAAAAATGTCATTCATTTGAGTTCAGGATATCTTCCAGTCCAGCATACTCGACTGGTAGAAAACTCTTACTTGTTTTTTTTTTTTTTTGGAGTGGATGCTGCACCCTGAACCCCTAGGCGCGATAATTTGATTAATTGAAAGTCAGGAGACCTTTTTTTTGCGGATTGCCTCCCTGTCCAGGGGTTGCAGAGGGTTGTTCAATGGCCAACCGAGTACGGCGTGATTAAATGATCGTTTGGCCGGGCCGGAGGGTCGGACCAAGTAGCTCTATTGTATTCACATTAACAGGTTTCGAACAACCCACCCATTTTGCCACTGGCCCTCATACGATTTTATCTGACTGTTTCAATTTCATATCCGTTCTTTATTATTTTTTTATATCAAATTTAAATATCGCATTACACACAGACACTTGATTTTAAGGCCGAGCACATTCAAATGTTTCACTTGTTGGGTTGTTCTTCTCCGATTTGGATTGGTGGGGTTTTTGTGGTCTCTGGACAATTTTGGAACATGTGTTTTTTGGTCTAAAATTTAAATCTGTTGTCTGCTTTTGATTGTGCGATAAACTCCGCTCTGCTGGGACCTTCGTTTTCTATCGCTTCTGGACAGTTGTTTCATTGCCTTGTCTCAAGTGGACTGCGGTTCGGAATCCCTTTCGAAAAATTGGCCTAATTGTGGTTTACTTTAAAATGATTACACTTTGATATCAACTGTACAACGAGAAAGGTTTTTGAGGGTTTTTCATGATATGCGAATATCTAACATGTGCACTGAACATTTTTAAAATATATTTATTTTAAATTTGAGTTCACGAATTTAACTCAAAAAGTAAATTTTTCACTAGTGATTTCTTTAAATCCATTTATGAATTTGGCAAAGCTTTTAATAGAACGGATTTATATTTTAACACAAATCGAAATCGGAATCCATTAAAAAAAACTACCTTTGAAACAGACAATATTTGCTTAACGTATTAACCACATATGAAATTTAGCGTATTTAACAAATAAAAATATTCAAAACTTTTGGTATTCTCTGTTAAAAACTGAAATACTAATATTCAAATAATGGAAAGATCATATATGATACGATATGTTATAAAGCACTAAAAACTGACGAATGTCAATGATAAAGATATTCCAGATTTTGTAGTAGATTTACCTTTAAAAAAAAATGAAGCTTAAACAAAAGCTAGATTTATTTTAATATTTTATAGAAAATTATCCATAAATTTATAAAAAATTAATCCAAATTTTGCAATAGATTTACCTTTAAAAAATATGAAGCTTAAGCAAAAGCTACATTTATTATAATATTTCATAAAAAATGATCCATAATTTTATAAAAAATGAATCCAAATTTTGCAATAGATTTACCTTTAAAAATTATGAAGCTTAAGCAAAAGCTAGATTTATTATAATATTTCATAGAAAATGATCCATAAATTTATACAAAATTAATTCAGATTTTGTAGTAGATTTACCTTTATAAAATATGAAGCTTAAGCAATAGCTAGATTTATTATAAAATTTCAAATATTATTTAGACAGAAAGTGATCCATAAATTTATAAAAAATTAATCCAAATTTTGCAATATATTTACCTTTAAAAAATATGAAGCTTAAACAAAAGCTAGATTTATTATAAAATTTCATAGAAAATGATCCATAAATTTATACAAAATTAATTTAGATTTTAAAAAAAATTATGAAGCTTAAACTATAGCTAGATTTCTTAAAATATTTCAAATATTTTTTAAGCACAGAAAATGATCCATAAATGTATAAAAAATTACAAATTTATAAAATTAATGCACCATTAGTAGCATAATCTAATACTTCAATATTTGTGAATTTAAATTGCATTTAAAAGAATTTCTTTTTCCATAATTTGACTATATATTATTATTTGTATATATTGTATATATGGATGAGGTCCTTTACAATGGCAAAGCTGTCTACTCAATCCCAGGAAATTGCCTATCAAAAACATTGAAATGCTTTTACACACTCACACACATGCTGACACACACACACACACACACACACACAGACACAGTGACACAGCCGAAAGGTCCTTTAGAATATTGCCACATTAATTATCTCAAACTCCGGAGTCGGCTAAATGCATCGTCCGGGGCAACATTTGGTAATTTTCTGGCACAATGCCCCAAAATGTGATTGTTGCTATTTCAGTTGCCACGCCCACGTATGCAAATTGATTTTGGGGCACGACCCACAAAGGGGCCGGCGTAGGCCTCGAGAGTCACGGCAACGTCGAAGGACATTCAACCTGCCGCACAGGTAGAACAGGATTTGTCATAAGTGCAACACGATTTTCAATTTGCACTTTAAGGCGTCTCCGATTTGTGCCTCCCCTTTCGCTCGACCTTTCTCTTCCCTTTTACAGCTTGCGGCTTATTTGTATATTTTCCGCCAATTATGATTTGCATATGCAAAAATTTTCAGCCTATTGTGTTTCGATCTAATGCGATTTCGATATCTCGCGCCCATTTGTTCGATTCGCCTTGCAATTTGCGCTTTTTACGATTTGTTTTGCTGCCCCTCTCCCCCTTCCCCGCTCCCTTCCATGCAACACTCTGTGGCATTGATCTCATAATCGACTCGAGTTGTTGCCTTTTGATTGGCACTTAAAAGGAAAAAGCAACAGCAGGCGCTGCAATGAGATTTTTTTTTTCGCTCTGTAGGTGTTACGAGGGTCCTTTTTTATTTGCATGCCCGTTTTTTATGCTATGCCAATTTTTGATAGATGATGCGTGAAAATCTTAAATGGCTCCCAAACAACGACCAGGGGAGAGGGGACAAGGGACAGCGGACCATAAATTTCGCATTTCGAACAAATTGTTGTTGCTTACGTAAGTGTTATTCAATGTGCCTTCTGCTTATTTGCATATTTGATTAATATGTTTTTTCCTTTTTTTTTGCGCCACGCTTTGTTCTGTTTTGGGTGATTTTTTATAGAAAAATAATAGGCCATTTATTGCGGCGGTTCGAGCCGCGGGACGCGTTTTTTATGAAGGCCACACAAGAGACTCATTTGGAAGGCCCACGAGTATGTCATAAGTGGGAATCTGTTTTTGTTTAGTGGGTGGCAGGAGGGAGGAAAGAGAAGGAGGGGAGAAGAAGACAGCTGTGGGCGAAAGAGCGAGTTAGTAAGTAACTAAGTTAGCCAGTGGGGAAGTTAGTATTATGTGTGGGAGTATAAGTAAAAAGGGAAGTAGGAAAGTGGGGAAGTAAGAAAGTAAGTAAGTAAGTAAAGAGCTTAACTCTTTAAGTAAGTGAGTAATTAGGTAAGTAAGGCGTTAAGTAAGAAAGTAATTAAGTAATTAACTGGACAAGTACGTAGGCAGTAGGTGATTAAGTAAGTAAGTGGAGAAGTGGGTAAGTAAGTAAGTAACTAAGTAATTTAGTTAGTAAGTAAGAAAGTAAATAAGCAAGTAGGAAAGTAAGTAAATAAAGAGTTAAGTAAGTAAGTTAGTAAGTAAGTAAATGAGTAAGTAAGTAATTTAAATTTTATTATGTGAAGAAGTTAGTGAGTATGAATGTGAATAAGTAAGTAAATAAGGAGGTAAGAAAGTAAATAAGTGAGTAAGTAAGTGAGTAACTAAGTAAGTGAGTAAGTGAGTAAGTAAGTAAGTTAGTAAGTAACTAAGTACTAAATAGGTAAGTATGTATATGCTTAAGTAAGTAGACAACTAAGTAAGTAACTAATTACGAAGGTAGCAAAGTGAAAATAAGTAAGTAATTAAGTAAGTACAATTTAAGTAGTTAATTAAATAAGCAGTTAAGTAAGTAGTGATAAAGTAATTAAGCAATGAACTGGAGAATTCAATGGGAAGAAGATGATTAAGAAGGAAGAGCGGAAGTAAGTATGTAACTAAGTAATTAAGTAAGTAAATAAGTAATTGAGTACCTGTGGAAGTAAGAAAGTAAATATGTAAAGAAATAACTTAGTAACTAAATAAGAAAGTATGTATGAGTAAGTAAATAATTTAGTATGTAGAAAAGCAAAAATAAGTAAGTAACTAATTAACTTAATAAGTAAGTAAGTATATAAGTAAAGACGTAATTTAGAAGATAGAAAAGTAAAATTAAGTAAGTAATTAAGTATTTAAGTAGGTAGAAAAGTATAAATAAGTAAGTAACTAATTAACTAAGCAAGTAAGTAAGTATATAAGTAACGGCGTAATTTAGAAGGTAGAAAAGTAAAATTAGGTAAGTAAGTAATTAAGTAATTAAGTAGGTGGAAAAGTAAAAATAAGTAAGTAACTAATTAACTAAGCAAGTAAGTAAGTATAAAAGCAACAACGTAATTTAGAAGATAACAAAATAAAATTAAGTAAGTAAGTAATTAAGTAATTAAGTAGGTAGAAAAGTATAAATAAGTAAGAAGGTAATTAAGCAAGCAATTAGGAATGTAAGTGAGTAAGTAATAAAGTACCTATATATAAAGTAACTAAGTGAATATATGGGAAAGTGTGGAAGAAAATCTGTAATTAATTAAATACAGAAGTAAGTAAGTAGGTTAATTAAACCACGACTTAAATATGTTAACTAAAAAGTAAGTAAAAAATGGGTCTAAAGCTTAGTGCTCTTTTGTATGTAAAAGTTGTCACATTGCAATCTCATATAAATAACAAAATATTTCTAATAACATAAATAATAAAATTATAGTTAGTTTTGAAATTATTTTGATTCATTAAAAGATCACGTAAGTAAATAAATGACTAATCATGAATTGAATGCAATCTAAAGATATAGTAAGACTCGATTTGAAATACTATAGAATAGAATTCATAATGGAAAAACAGTCCAAGTTCAATTTTCTAAATGAACAAACAGAAATTTAAGAAATGGTTTGATTATCCTATTCAATATATACCAACAAATATACATAATGGAAACATTAAAAACTATACATATACTATCAAAAACAATCAAAGGTATTTAAATTTAGGTAGAATGTTCAAATTTAAAGAACTATCTTATATTCATAAGTTAAACCATCATATAATCTTTTTATCTTAGAGTTTTAATCCTTTTTTGTATTTTTCTACATTGAAGGCTAACTTAATAATCAGAACCCTAAACCAGATTAAGACTTAAATATTAAAAACAAAGCTAGCAATTTAATTACTTAAAGAATTTAATTAGATTGTAACATTTATTTATATCAAACGTAATACATATAAAGTAAAGCTAACTGCATGCATTATGAAGATAACGGCTTAAATGAAAATGTTTTCCAGCGATTCGACGGCAGCCTAAGCCATGCGTCTTTCAAATGCAAATCGCTGCAAGGACAATCCCACACTCCGCCAAGGACAAGCCTATGTGGCTGCAGCTCCTGCTCCCGTTCGTCCTCCCATTCGTCCTTCCCTTCATCCTGCTGCTGCTGCTGCTGCTGTGTTTGCCAGCCGGGCACGCACTAATCCAATTGCTGTATGGATCATTAAGCACTGATTGCGTTTATGGCGCAGACACTTGAACACACACACACAAACACACTCTTGCGCACACACACACACACACGCTATGCCGCACATATGCAGATTAACCCACTCCGTGCAGCTTCGAAATCAATTATGACTCCATGGGAAATATGGCGGTTAAAAACATTTTAATTCGACACAAAATTGATTTTACATTTAAAGTGCAATTGAAAATTCAATTCGACAGCCACAGCAAAGTTTTCTGCTTGTTGTTACCAAAAAAAAAAGGACAAACAAAACTTTCTCGCATTCAAATTAGGGACTCAGATCTGCATTTGATGGACCTCGCGCACATGTTGCGAAAAGCGGAAACCAAACAAAAAACTTTTGGGCAGAGCAACTGTCAGCCAAAAAGGTAACAAACACTCACACAGACAGAAACACACACACACACTCACAAACATACAAAGAATGATAACAATTGCCAATTACGTTCGGTGTCGTTCGGTCGAGTTGTTTACCGTTAGCGCCGCGACAACCCCCAGCTTCACCCCTAAGCCACCGGCATAACGACCACAAAAAATCGGTCTGGGTCAGAGTGGAGGAAAAACTATGAGGAAAATCACTTTTGCGCTCATAAATTTCAATAATAAAAATTTGAATGCATTTGACGCGAAACAAGCGTCGGAGCCGAAAACAAGGTTAAATGAAATAAAAATCATCGCAATACACAAACAAGGTTCAAGGTGCGGGTACCCAGCCAGCATCCGCATCCGTATCTGTATCTGTCTTTGTATACCGATAATTGAATTGGGGTCGACAACAACTGCAACCCTTTTTTTAACGGCACAAACAGAAGTAAAGTTTTTCTTTTGCATATGTCACACTTAAATTGCGCACTCGCATTATTGTCGTTAATCTTGTTCGCTTGATTCTAATTTCTGGTTGAATTGTGGTCATATGTTAGGTTTTTCTCCTCCTTCTCTGTGATGGAGGTCACATATAAACAAATTATGAACTTATCTTGAGGTCATAGAAGAAAAACTGTGTTAATTTTATATTATTGTCATCTGAGATTGTTAGGGAAATGCATAGAAATATAAACACATAAGGACTTTGTTTTAATAAAAATAGATTATATTTAATATACATATATCTTCTGTAGAAAATTTATGTCGTAACAACTAACAAGTTATAATTATTTATTGTACTTTCTTTTTCTTTTAAATAATTACATTTCTTGTTAATATCTTGAACCCTTTAATATACACTTATATTCAGCTTTCACATATTCCCGGTGTTCTACAAGTAGAAATATTAAGATCAAAATAATTGTTTTTCTTGCATATTTTAAGTAGAGAGATTTTACGTATAAACATTTAAATTGCATTTGTGGATAAGAAAATTTTAATTTAAAATATATACTAAATTAGCATTTAAATCAAGTATATAAATATTCGTTTAGGTACCTCTTATTAAATCTTTTTATATTTATTTCATAATGAACAAGTGTCGAAAATTGACAATCAACCAATGTTTAATTTCCATCGAATACGTATAAAAATGGTCGAAATAAATATGAGAAATCTTAAAAAGATTTTGTCAGTATTTTTCATTATCTGCCTCAGTTCTTAAGTTTTAGGCTTAATTGATCTAGGCAATAGTTTATAGTTTACTGCTTTTATATTCCATACTTTGTATACAAAATAAATTATATCTTGCATCGATGTCCTTCTTGTGTTTGACATGTCCCGGTGTAGCATTGATCACAATAGATCTGCGACAGCATCCACAGAGCTCATTCAGAATAGGATTTTCGAATTGACGAAATATGGCCTGTCCGAAGGTCAATTCCAGCTGCACAAGTAAACCTGCCTATTGTTTCATCATTGTTCATTGTTGTGCAAAGGAAAAGGCGACTTACGCTAGCTACCTTAATTGAAAGGGAATCTGCTTAGCGAATGTCCCACAGCTCATATAGATCGCCTATGTTCAGATAATTCTCCGGACCAAACCGGAGCACGAATCAATTGGGCACTCACCATCTGTTTACGATTATGTACAATAGAAATGTTCTCGCTTGCTTGATTAGCTGCGTACAACAAATATGAAAAACAACTACAAAAGATTCACGTTTAAGAAAAAACTAAATTTTTATTCTGGTTTGTTATTGTAGACAGAATTATCAGGTCTAGATGTTGTTTACTTCTTGGCCTTCTTGGCATCGCCCTTGGCGCCCTCCTCGCTCTCAGCAGCCTCCTTGGCGCGCTTAGCGCGAATGCCAACCAGACGAGCATCAGTACGTGCCTGTAAATAATAATTATATCAATAAGTAAGCAATCCAGATAACGATAGGCTATGCAATATAAATATATATCTGATTTAGAGGTTTAACGTACCTTGCGCAGAGTAGCGAATGCCTTGAACTTCTTCTCGTCCTTTGTAACCTCACGGAACTCAACAACTGGTGTCTCCTTCTTGATGGGCATAACCGTTCCCTTAAGCTGAGTAGCCAGCTTGCACTCCTCAACAGTAGATTCGCCCTTGCGGATCTTCTTCTCATTGATGGGGAACAGAATCAGTTTGCTTCTGTATTCCTTCAGGCGCTGAATGTTGCGCTGACGGGACTCCAGAGACTTGTTCTTGCGACGACGGTCGACAGCAATGCCAATGGTCTTGGCAAAGGCATAGCTCAAACCAGCACCCTATATTCCAATAAGATTATTAATTAAATATACATATTTCAAATGAAACACAAAAGACGAACCTTCAGCTCTTCCACGGTGAATCCGCGTCCGGTACGCAACTTTGTGTGGTAGCGGATGGTGGGGCAACGCACAACTGGGCGCAGGGGACCGCTAGCGGGGCGTGGGAACACAGCCTTGGCTTTCTTGACACGGTTCTCGTGTCTGCGGTGCTTGCGCGCTGGCTGGTTGAACCAGGTGCGCACATGACGCTGCCACCACTTGTGGTAATGCTGGTTTGGAATCATGTTATTACCCTTACCCATCTTGCCGGTTTAGTTTAGCTGTAACAGATAAATGGCGATAACACATTTTAATATATGTACATAGTATGTAGACATTTCCATTATAACCAAATAGCGGTTGACCATACACCACGTGGCTGGCTCTATTTTCATGTTTTCAAAGCAATTTAAACGTAGTTTTTCACATATTTCATGAACATTCATAGCCTGTGGGACAGTACACCCTTTAATCTATTAATCTCATAATATTGCGTGTCACTGTTTATCTAAATTTAATATTTTTTGTGCATTGTAAAATTCCACACACCTTTTGCTACCCAACAACGAATCAAAAAGAAAATCGCAGCCAACTTCACGTACTAAGCATACAGCAATCAAAAAATTCCCTCGCAAATTACCCTTGCTGGCGCACAAATTTCCCCAGCTATCGATTTGTGATGCAATCAGTGTTAACTAAAATTCCACCCAGTTTACATTTTTCCGCTGCCCGACGCCCTATAAATGTCAAACGCGCAGCGATAATTATATGTCTAACAATTAAAAAAAAAATAAACTTCAATTTGTGACCATCTGTGACATCTAATAAATGCATTTGCCTTATCGATTGGCTACTCTGTCGCGTGGCAACTCTGAACTGTACTTTCTGATACAGATAAAAAACTATTGACTATTGAACTGACTATCTATAATCGAGAAATTGCGCGCTTATTTTTTTGTGGCATCGGTAATCAGATATCAATAAACAGCAAAAAATCAAAAATGAATGACGGAGTGGCCAGTTCGCCAATGGTTGTTGAAGCCAAATACGAAGATGTCTCGCAGCTCAATTTTTCCAAGCTGTACTCGCCCAAAATGAAAAGCGTCTATTGGCGCTACTTTGGCTTTCCATCGAATGATAATGACGAGGTAATTACCAAGCAAAATGTTGTGTGCATCAAATGCCACAAAGTGTTGACCAACCATGGCAATACGACCAATTTGCGTGCGCATCTGCAACATCGCCACAAGGATTTGTTCAAGGCTTTGTGCCAGGAGAACGACATTCAAGTGCCGCCTCGCAAGACACCACGCAATCTAAACCATCCACCATTGTCTAAGCGCAATGTTTCCTCCCGGCGTGTCAAACTTGAATTTATTAACAATCGCACGCACCACGACAACGACGAGGATGAAGACATGGACGAGGCTGCGGTCGCCGCAGCTGCCATGCAGGCGGAAGATGATGCTGCCTCTCAGACAATGTTGTACGAAACCATGGTACCGCTCACATATGACGACGCCGAAAACTTGGTCGAAGAAGAAGATCGGTCCATTAGCATCGAGCCCCGCGACCTCAAATATGCGCGAAAGCGCAAAAGTACAGCCGCGTCTGGAACTATGCATTTTACACGGGCTAACATTAAGCACGAGGAAGGCACCGGAGGCATGCAGGTCCGTAGCTATATTACTAACTTGCCAGAGGCTTTAGCCGATATCGTGGTACGAGACGTGCGCAATGTGGAGACACTGTACGATCTTGGCATTAGCGAGTTCATACGCCTCTCTATGGGAAACTTGCCTTCGCTTCCCATGCCCCAAAAGATTGACGCATTGATAACCGAGCAGCATGCATCGAAGTTCATGGAAATGGGCGATTTTACACGCGACTTTACCGCCGAGAAGCCTTACTCGCTCGCCTTCGAGCAGTGGATGAATGTGGAGCAGCGACGCTTCCTCAGCATCTACCATCACTATTTGAACGACGAGACGCAGTGCGTGCGCAGTGTTATGTATGCCACCGTAGAGTATACCGATTACATTGCATTCGACGATTTGCTATCCGACTTCTATTTGCCCAACTGCACTCTGGCCATTGTCAGCTACGACGATGAAGAGGATCTGTTGCATACCTATCTGAAGGAGAAGAGTAAGTGCAACACCTATACTTATATGTATATATACCCTGTACAGATTGCTACAGAGCTAGAATATATTTCAATGCTTTTGCTGGGAATATAAATTATTTAATCATTTTAAAACTTTGTAGAAAGTAGATCCCAGTCAATATTCTAGGCTTGAGAATTAGGTGATTATTTGTTGCAGTTATACATGTATTTTCTTACCTCACATATGTATATACCTTAAACATGTTTCTAATGGATATTTAACTATCTGACAGATATACCCGTCGTTCTGTGTTACGTGTCGGTGATTGATAAGTGCCTCCGTCATGTTTTTGAGCTGGAGGATGTTGCCGCGGCCCTTGAGCAGGTGAAGGATATCATTCAACGCCACTCGGCGGAGATAAGCTCCAAGGTATCAGAACTGCCAGCATACAATGAGCATTTCCCTTGGACATTGTACGAGTTGCTTAAGTTCTTTGCCGAATCTATATCTTGGTCCGAGGATATGGATCAACTGGTCATCACGGCAAAAACAGTGACCGAAGCACTCAGCGCTCTAGTGGTAAGTTTAAAAGGCATCAACTTCCTAAAGACAAAGTGTAGAACCTTAAATTTGTACATTAGATTGCGCTGGATACATTGCGTGGAGAGGACATGCCTTTGTGCAGCATGTTGTCCCCGATTACGTCGAAGATCTTGATTAAGAAGCTGGGCATTGCAGAGCAAGACGAGCCGCTTATGATGAATATAAAGCGCACTATCGCCAGTGTGCTGCAGTCACAGATAATCGCCAATGATACGTTGACCAGCGCAGCGCTGCTCGATCCACGTTTCCATCGATTAACCACAATCGAAAATCTTGACAGCTGTGTGCGTATGCTCACACAGAAATACAACAAGACGTTCGGCGGATCGGTCGGTACAGACAGTCAGAGTGGGGACTCAGCTGAGGTTACTCCGGCTGCACCCGTTAGCAGCGCCCCAACAGTTACCATTAAAACAGAGCCAAATGTCAAGACCGGCAGCAGCTCGGTTGCTGCAGCTACCGCGTCTCATGGCGCTAAGAAATCAAGTGAGTTGACCAGCTTTTTTATGATGCACCAATAGCTTTATTAATTTGAAATGAATTTTATCTAGAACTGGAACTGCTGTTTGATGTTGCAGAGATACCCAGTCCGCCAAAGCGAGATGCCGACAGCACTGTCGAAACCGATCTCAAGCGATACCGCAACGAGGTGATTGTGCAACTGGACGAGTCGCCCATTGAGTGGTGGAACAAAATGGGGCATATCTATGGAACGTTACGCGACTTGGCTACACTATATCAGGGTGTACCTGGTGTTGTGAATTTGAACTTTAAGAAGGTGTTGCGTGAACAGATTTATGATTACAATAAGCGCTTCATGCTGACTGGCAGTCAGAATCAGATCGATGCGATATTGTTTTTAAACCGGAGCAGCAGCTTAAAGGACACAATATATGTTTAATAGCTTTTAATGTTTTTATCTGTATGGGATATGCATATTTGTAATTCTGCAATTCTATAATCTGTAATTAAAATATACATACAATAATATCAAAGGAAATTTAATAAGGAGCACGAGGAAATTTTGGTAGTCTGTTGGAATTATGGGAAATTATTACAGGAATGTTATTACAAGGGATAAACAAAACGTAAGAAATTCCGATTGCAACTCTGCACCCGTAAGTGTTGAAAAATTATGTGATTTCCTGGACATTTTACAGCACTTGTTGGTTTTCGGTACTGCCAGACAGTTAAAAGTTGACCCTTATCAAGCAAATGCCACTACACACAAAAAAAGGCAGAAATTAACAAATAATTTTAATTTGCATATTGTAGCTTGTCCCAAATTGTTGTTGTATTCGTTGTGAAACTAGCATCATGTGCGCTGAGCGCTTACAAACAGTGCGTTGGTTTAAGAGACGTGCCGTATAAAAGAAGCTAGGAACAAACACGTATCAAACGAATCAAACATCCAACAATAACGGGGCGGCGGCAACAATAACAACAACATCAACAACGACATTGTCGTGTTTGCTGCTGCTGCTGCTGCTGCTGTGGGGCTTTGTCTTGTGACGAAAGCGAAACTTGAAACGTTAGTTCAAACAGAGATAACACAAAATCAATGTGCAGGATGTGCCGCATCGACATCCGACGATTCTGCGAAGAGTGGCGCATTTGGATACGGCCGCTTCTTATCGTCACCTATGCGATTTTTGCCATTATCGTTGTGCCCCTGCTGATTGTGAACTCGGTGAAAGACGGTTTTCAGCAGAATGATCAGCTTATACTCATTGGTGGCCTGTTTGTGCTCTCCGCCGTGCCCATTTCCATTTGGCACATCATACAACACGTCATTCATTTCACAAAGCCCATACTGCAAAAGCACATCATACGAATACTGTGGATGGTGCCCATCTATGCGTTGAATGCGGTAAGTGGGTCAATGGAAGCGGTTAAAATCGAAACTGTTCAAATTCAAAGTGATTGAATTTGAATCTTAACCAATAACGCTTCTCATTGTTATTGTAAAGTAATTTAAATCTGTTTACAGTGGCTCGGCTTGCTATTTCCCAAGCATTCCATCTACGTGGACTCGCTACGAGAGTGCTATGAGGCATACGTAATCTATAATTTCATGGTATATTTACTTAACTATTTGAATCTCGGTATGGACCTTGAGGCTACGATGGAATACAAGCCGCAGGTGCATCACTTCTTTCCTCTCTGTTGCATGCGCCCCTGGGTCATGGGTCGGGAATTCATCCACAATTGCAAGCACGGAATATTACAGTACACTGTGGTGCGACCCATCACGACATTCATCTCTGTGTAAGTAGAAGTATAGACAAATGCCACGTCTCATTTTTTATTATAAGCTATAAACTATATACTTACTTTGGAATGTCATATTATGCACACACAATAATATTTTACAAGTGATCTTATTGATCTAATATGTTAGATGGAAAGTCTTTATAAATTGGAACGAAAGTGTTAAATACTATATTTTAAAAGACAATATTCTTATAATGTATCTGGATATTTTATTCTATGTAACAGAAACGAAATTAATTATTTACACATTTATCCGTTCAGCATTTGCGAATTATGCGGCGTTTATGGCGAGGGCGAGTTTGCTGGGAATGTAGCCTTTCCCTATATTGTGGTCATTAACAACATCTCACAGTTTGTGGCCATGTACTGCTTGGTGCTCTTCTATCGGGCCAATAAAGAAGACTTGAAGCCTATGAAACCCATACCAAAATTCTTATGCATAAAAGCAGTTGTGTTCTTTTCGTTTTTGTAAGTACTTACCCACTAGTTAATTATTGCACAAAATATTAAAAATTACTTTTCCTCAAAGCCAAGGGGTCCTGCTTAATGCCCTCGTGTACTACGAAATCATAAAGGGTATCTTTGGCGACGTTGGAGACGCAAATCTGGCATCCATGCTTCAAGTGAGTCTTTGAAAGATTATATGATCGGTTTCCGATTTTAATCCAGTATTTTCTTCTTTTCAGAACTTTCTTATATGCATAGAAATGTTTATTGCGGCCGTGGCGCACATTTATAGCTTCCCGCATCATCCATTCCATATTAATTCGCCACAGTATTGGAATAATCCGAACCACAGCTGGTGCCGAGCGTTTCTCTCCATGATGGATATTTCCGACATGCAGGAGGATGTCACGGAGCATTTGGGCGTGGTCAGCAGCTCGATAAGTCGACGTTTTCAGGGTCGCAGCACATATCAGCCGCTGGCACGCGGTCCACGACGCTCTAGCAGCGAGTCCGAGTACTTAATTGGCAAGCGGCAGGAGCAGTCTATGCCGTTAGGCAGCTCCCCACAAGCAGGTAACAGCAATGCCACATATGGCGCCACAACGAGCCGTTTGATTGTCCCCATTAATGTTGGGCAACTGGGTACACTTAATGAACACCAAACTCATTCCCCATCTCGATTTCCCATAGCAGGCGCCGATGAGGCTGGTGATAATAGCAATACCAATAGCAACAATTACCAACAACAACAACTACACTTGCCGGGCTCCAATTTGAAACAGTCGACGCGTCAACGTGATACAAATCAGCACCTGCGCGAACGGGATCAGCAGCATTTTCTTGGTGGCGGTGGTCCGCCACAAGCCGGTGGCAGCAGTTTTCTGCAGGCGCGTACTGCTGCCTCCGCGGCAGCCCCGATACCCGAGTCGAACGACGATTATGCGCTCCTGCTGGGCGCGGGCAGATGACAACGTTATCAGCAACAGCACATCGATGTGCTTGAGGATGGGGACGATGTAGAAGTTAGTCAAAATTTAAACGCCTCATCCCTGAGCGCATCGCTGTCCGTTTCATTTGGCGTGTCAAGCAGTTTAAAGTTTAGTGCCACGTGCAGCAATCAAACTGCATCCGAGTGGTCCAACTCAACGGGTGGGGATGATGATAACGATAATGATAACGATAACGATAACGATGACGTTGACGATGACGACGACGATGACGATGAAGAGGACGAGGACGCAATAGTGAACCCAGAGAATGTTGGGCAGATACCGATTGTGGTTGTGGCATCAACGACTCGTCGTCGACGTGACAGAGAATACATCACCTAGACCCAATTAATAGTGACGCAGCGAAATTTGTGCTTTCTATATACCTATCAGTTAATTCAATTACTCAGTTATCATTTGGTCAATCAATTGGCAAGCCCAAATTCCTTTGTAATTAAGCTAAATACTCACATTAAGCTAACCCTTCTGGCAGCCCAATCAAATTGGGTTATTCAAAATTTTGAGGCCTTAGTTTTGAATGCGAAAGCAGCAACTGATTTTAAACCATAGCTGCTTCTATAATCGAGTACGAAAGATTCTTTTTGAGTTTCAAAGAATCTTCATTAACCATATATAATTCAATATGCATTGGGAAACGATAGTTTTTATTATATATATAGATTAGGCTCGAAAGTTTTATACATTCAACCTCAAAAGCATAGGTTATTATAAATTCTACGATAACTATATACATATACATATGCAGAAACTGATATATAATTGCAATGTGAGTGTCAGTAGTTTATACTTTTATTAGGCTAGGCTATACCCCGTACTCGTGTGTTGCATAGTAGAACAATTGATACATACCCTAAAAGAAAACAATTGTGAATGAAGTGAGTGCCGGTCAGAAAAGGGCGTAACTTATATTGAAAACATATTGTATATTAACTAATGTAATTCTCAATAATATAATTATGCAAAAATTCTTAAAACATGTTTTTTTCGGTTTTTATTATTTTAATTAGCTTTATTATTGGCGTGTAATTAAGAGCACTTTTTACATTTTATACAAATTAATTATGACACCTTTTTATTATTTATTTTTATTATGTTTATTATTCATATTTTTATCGCTTGTATTGAGAAAAGTATTGAACGTGCGATTATATTTCATTTTTTCCATCCAAATTCATTTCCGTTAACTACAAATATTAGTTTCATAATTTAACAATGCCAAATTATCAAATATTTCAAGCAACTTTTATATCATCGTCATCTTCATCATTATTTCTGTTAATTTTAAATTTAAATTGCATAGTATTAAAAAGCATTAGCAAATCGTATGCCTTTTATACATGACAATATTTAAGAAATGAGATCCAAGCTATTGACAGATTCCTCAATCTTTAAAATAGTTTAAAAATAATTGCGATTTGGTTATTAAGACTGAAATTTCATTTTTTTTTTGCATTATAGTTGGCGCTTGAATTTTTTCAATTTTTTAATTGCATTCCTCTCATAAACACATTACGTTATTAATTTGAAACAGGCCAACAGACAGTAAATATTGTTTTTATTTATCAAACTCGTGCTAGCTGATAAATGAAAAATGCGTGAATCATTGTACACGCTCTCATAAATGTGTGTGAATAATTTATCAGCTCTCTGAAGCGTTTAGCGATTTCACTAAATCAGCGCCCAGCCATAAAAAGATTTCAATTTTTATTTTCTTGCAACATTTGATTATGTTTATTATTTTAAGCATTTTTTATGTCTTTTCATAATACTTGAATTCTAAGATTAGAACAAACAGAAAAGGAAATAATAGAAAGAAAAACTAAATTACCTGACATTTAAAATTTGCGTATGCAAGCGGACGATTAACAGAATAGAGAAAACACAAAACTGGTGACAAGGACAACTTTTTAAGTACCGGCAGAAAAAGTATAATCAAATAATAATGTTTAAATGGCATTACGAAAGATTTCGTAAATATATCTATCAAATTCCAATTAGCCGTTGAACATAAAAAAACATGAAACAAAATTCGTTAATCGAAACATTAAATTATAAACAAATTCAGTCCAGGGTCGACTTATGTCGTGAACGAATGGATAATAAGTATTATCATTTTTAATGTATTCCCCGTAAATTTTCACCGCGTTCTCGAATTAAAGGCACACACCAATTGCTTTCGAAACAATACACGCATCAGCAACAAAAGCGGCTAAAGTTGTTGCTATTAATTGTTGTAATTCTCTCTGCCGCCCAGTTCGAGAAGATATCGATCCGGATGATCCATCCAATCGGCGGCTGTTAACTTGACTGTGCGCTGACGTTCCGCCTCTTTGATTTGCCACTTTTTAATATCCAATTGCACTTCGCGTGATGATTTATCCCCGCAGCCCCACACCTGTAAGAGAGTGTAGTTTTTGTTGTTGGTAACAATTTGTTGTCTTACTTTGATATTGTTTGGTAAAGGAGAATGTAGACTTCATTTAAATGTACACACACTTTCGCACCCTACTGTTGAGTCCGGCCCAATGACTCAAAAAAAAGAGTCTGGAAATGAGATGTTCAAGTTTTCACCCCGTTGGCCTTTTGCCCCAACAGCGGTTCGAAAGTGCTGTTTTTAAATGCTTTGACTGGAAATTATGCCGTTAATATATATAAATGCGATATTCATAGAGTAACGTCTATGAATTTTTTATACCATATATAAAATTATACATACTGTGTTGACTAAGGCTTATTGCACATATAAATATAGCAACAAATATACAATATAACCAATGGACTTACTTCAATTGACATAAGGCCAGCGGCGATGCCCTTGCAGTCTACATTCTCAAAATGTTCGTCAACCGATATAATGGGCTTGCGCGGATCAGCGCCCGCGCGCAATCCCTTGGGATAGCCGCGAATGCTGGTGTTAAGGTACAAAATGTTGGGCTTCTTTTCCAGTATCACAAATCTAAGAGAGAGTAAAAGCATAAAGTTTTTGTATGATTGAGCTTCTTTTTTACTTACTTGGGCAACAACTGTATCACACAGCTGCCTTCTGCGCCGACAAACAAATGTGTCTCCTTCCACTCGCTGGGCGCTGCAATGCAATAGGTCTGTTTATCCTTTGTGTGTAGCAGAACCAGCGTCGGACCGCGGTATCCCAGCACATGGTGCAAAAAACGATTAGCACCCACACCATGCTCGTTGGAGTCGTACAGGAGTGTCCAGTGTGATGGCATCATTGAAAGTTTATCCTTAAATATTTGCACAGCTGACGAGGCGCTGCTGTTGTTGCTGGTGTTGGGTGGCGTAATTGTTCGCGGCTTGGAGTAAAGAGGCGGTAGAGCCCCTGCCAGCAGCCAGGCCTGTGAGAGTGGCATCAACGACTCGATCTGCGTGGCAGGCGCACTGTGATCCGTTGCATCAGTGGCCCCAAATGGATTTCGTTGCTCCAGTACGGGCGTTTGCAGCTCGATTCCGCATGATTGTGACTGTTGCTCCAGGCCGCGATATGCTGTGGAGAGCGTATGAACACAGTATTTGTGAACCAGCAGCACAGGACGAATCAAATTCTGCTCAAACCAGCGGCAAACGAAGCCTAAGCTAAGACTATCGTGACTGAAAAATATCGATTTTGTCACGGACTCAAAAGTCCGGTTAATAGCTGCACAAAGCACTGCATTTCCGGAGTGCTGCATGGCAATTGTGTAGCAGATATGGAGTAGGCGTGTTACCCCTATTTTGTCTATAAAATCAGGATTATCTTCCTGGGCGTACATTTTTATGTAGCTCTCCAACACTTTTGCATCATCCATGATACCCAGGAATCGTTCACATTGCTGTCTGAACGCAACTGTTCCCAGGTGTTTCGTAGTTGCCTTGGAGTTCACGTGCATCAATTGAAAGAGTCGATGGCCCAAGTTAGCGTACCCAGGGAACACTTGAGACTGTACAATTGGTTGTTTGTGTTTGTGTTTGTGTGTGCGTGTAATGAAATGTCGTCAAGTTGCTATAAAACTGTTATCAGATAATTAACTTTGCTTGCTCACCACAAAAACATCTGACACAATGCCATTAATTCCGTACTTGGCACTCGTCTGCTCCTTTAAGATATCAGCCAGGCGCTCCACTGGCACAAGCTGTGTGAGGTGCTTTTCCGTCACATCTGCCCCCGATGCAGATCTGGTCATTGTTTGCGTTTGTGACTGCACCTTGAGACTGTTATTGCTGCCGCTGCTGTTGCTGACAACAACATCGTTGCCGTTGTTGTTGCTGTGCGATGATTGTATGCTGGACTTGTGATGTTGATGATGTTTATGTTTCCCACCATCCAGAGGAGGTTCGTTGCCCTCACCATCGGCCTTGGCACTCACATTGTTACCCATTTTGAAGTTGTGATTGTGTTGTGTTGTTCGAGGGTCCAAACTTCGACGCAATTTAATTGCAAAAAATTTCCTCAATGTTAAAGGGGCAAAAAAAAAGCCCAAAACGCAGGTTTGCTTTGAAACCAGCACAACAGGTGCAGGGTGGATTTTTTGTTAACTACGCCACAGTAATAAACCTGTTATGAAACACACGCTCACAAACACATATCAATCGAGTGTTAATGAATCAGTTAAATATATTTACATAATTAAATTTGCTAATCAAACAGAAAAATATATATATGTAAAAAACCCAAACAAAAACAGCCATCTCCAGCTGGGTAATTTTGTTATCGATTATTGTCATTTACCAATTTTAACAACAAGGTTCATCCCCAGATCTTTAAACTCAAATATTCCGTGGGTATTAATGTATTAAAGTAGTTTATTAAATATGAATTTAAACACATTTTCATATATTTTTATATTAACGCTTTTAATATATTTAAGTGTATTTAAGTGCTTAAAGATGCCATTAGTATGCAATGAACTAATTAATTGTTTTCGTCTGCTCAGCTGATCAAACAGCTGTTGTCAAAAATCAGCTGTTTTTTTTAAAGACAAGGGATAGAAAGTTCAATAAACTTTTATTTAGCTACATTTGTGCATATGTTTTGTACAGAATATTATTATTGTCGTTAATTGCTCAGTACCCGAGTACAAGCCACTCGAATTGAAGGGAAATTGTAAGGTCGGCAATGGTGGCTGCTGTTAACAAACTGCAAAGCAACACAACCTCCGATGATGATGAGCCTTCCAGGCCAGCTCACGTGCATGGTCCGGCTTCCTCCACGCTGCACGGCTCAAGTATATTGCTTGATGCCAATTCGACTAAGCGCAAAAGCGCGTTTCTACCATATCGTCCGCAATCCACTGTCCTGACGAATCTGCAGCGTGGTAACACGGAAGCCACATTTTGTACTGTGGAAGTCTCGCTCTCTTTTCATGAACGCGCTGGTCAAGGGGAAATAACAGAGGAGCAAGTAAAGGCCGAATTATTGCGTCAAAAACACATTGATTTCAATGATTCTCACGGATTTACACCTCTCCACTGGGCCGCATCCTATGGCCAGTTGGTATCAGCGCAATTGCTTGTTGCTGCAGGTGCTAATGTGAACAGCTTGGCGCCGGATATGGTTACACCATTGTTGCTTGCTGCGGCTGGTGGGCACAATGAAATTGTGCGCTTCCTTTTGGATCGTGGAGCTGTGTCCACACATATGGATATTGTGGGCAATACGGCTCTTATGTATGCGGCGGCCGGTAATCATCCACATACATGCAATGAGCTTTTGGCCAGGGATTTGGACTTTAGTGCAACCAATGAGAATGGCGAGACAGCCTATGCGCTGGCCGTTGAACACGGCTCTCATCTTTCCCAGGCTCTATTGGAGCAGTATATGACTGCCGTTTTGACAGCGGGTGCATTTGGCAACATATAGTTAAGTTATAAGTGATTTATAGATTTACAGGTATAAGTAAAAAATAAATACAAAAGTTTAAGTAAGAGAAACTCGTATTTCAGAATTCAAACATTTTATTTTTAATTTTGCGCGTCTGCTGCTCTTTGCTAAGGCTACTCTCTTGGGCTTGCAGCGCAGCCAGCTCCTGTTTCTGGACTTGGAGCTGCATATTCAATCGTTTCTGAAGCTGCACATCTGTCGAATTCCGCGCCAGGGATTGCTGCACTTTGGCAATGTCCCGCTGCTTTTTCCGTATGTCATCGGCTATCCGAACTGTTTCCACATTAAGTGTTTTGTTCGAGTGCTGTTCAAAACCGTTGTCCTTTTTAATCTTGCCGGTTTTATCGGCCTGCTGACTGCCCTGGCTAAGCACATTGCTATTGAGAAAAGAAAACACATCTGTGCGAATCGACTCGCGCTCATAGGCCTTTTCATTCGATGCCTGCTGACGACGCTGGGCGCGCTTTAGTTTCCGCTCCACACTGAAGTAATCTTTATCACCGTTGGCCGCCTCACGTAGCTCCATGCAAGCGTCCAGTGAGCGGCCTTGAGGTAGAATCTGTGCGCTCACAGGGGTTACAATTCCGCGGCCATCCGACCCCAGACCAGTGCCATGGATGTAACCCATATTGGCCATCAGCTTTGACCCTATTCCCTGAAAAAGTAATCAAATTATTAAAATAAATTAATTAAAAAATTAAATCTAGTTGGGAATTACTCGTGTATACTGTTCCCAGGCGCCCAATCTTTCAGTTGGCTTAAACGTAAACAAGCTGAGCTCGACCATCCGTGCTTGGCGCGCTGCCTCCAAATCATCCATATCGGAATCGTTCCCTCCGTCGGTCTCATTTGTTGCATTCGATTCACCACTGTCGCTAGTAAGCTCACCATCTTCATTAGCAATCAATGGAAAAAGTTCCTCAAAGGGAAAGTCCCGTTCTCGCTCCTTGTGCTCCTGACCATCTAGACGCACGCGACACTGTTGCTCCACAAAGTTAACACACAGCACACGTCCACGATGCCACAGACGATCTTGCAACTGGGCTAAAACTGGACAATTTCTAGCCAGTCTGTGAAAATCCGGTGCATGGTAATCCCTAATGGATGATCCGGGTACCAGAGCGCCATGAGAATAGCGACATCGAACTTCGTCAAATCGACATTCACCCTCCAGATAGTAATTGCAGGGCAACATCTCGCGATGCGTCGGATTCGTAAAGAGTACGCGGAGGCGCACGTCTAATTTTCCATTCGCATCCACTATTAGTTCATCATCCACACCGCATATCAGTGCATTGTGATAGCTCAGAGCACCCCAGCTATGTTCATGGGGTGCCGAACACTTTTCCCCCAATAGAGCATTATATTTGGTGACTAAGTCTTCCAGACGCTGTTCATCATCTTCTGCGTCCGACTGTTCCTGCTCCAAGTCGTTTAGCTCACTTTGAAATCGTTGTAGCTCGTCATCTGTGTTGTCATCTTTCTGGCTCGGTTTTGTCTCATTGGTAGCCTCTGTTTCACTGCCTTTAGTTAGAGCTAAGAGCTCCTCTAAATTTGTCCGTAATGCTATTAATTCCTCGCGTTGCTGTTCGTCAGAAGTTACAAGCAGCGCTTGCTCAACCACCAGTAACTGAAATTAAGCAGCCAGGTTTTATAATATTTAATTATTTAGTGACAATATAAACTCACCTGGGCTTCGTATTCGTCCATAATTACCCTAAAGCATCTTTATTACGTTTTGCACCAGAAATTTATTTTGCCAGTTACAGGGAACCGGCGACGCATTTAAGGCTAGTACGGTGCTTAAAGAGTGCAGCGAGTTATTAACAAGGAAACTGCGAATACCGACATATAACAATAAAAATATGTATATAATAAATGTATATTCGTCACCTTGTTAATAAAATATTTTATTTTATATATTAATATAGGGAATAAAACGTTTGCAGAATTGTTTTGGCTGGTGGCTGAACTTATTGTTCACACACCCAGTGTTGGAAAACGTGCGGATTGTGTTGCACAATTTATCAAAGCAGTTGAACAGGCGCCACATGCCTTGTGTTTATTTACATTCAGTGCATTAAAATATGGCCTCGCTTTTCAAGCTGGAGGCAACTGGACACATAATGCTCGTGCCGAGACTGTTCCTCACCAGCACACACCTGTTGCAGCGACACACCTGCAAAATTAGTGCCGCAGTCGAGCCGGCTGTGCTTGCAGATTTGGAGCAAGCGACGATAAAGCCGCGCAAGCATCCCGGCATCATAAAACCCAATCACATCGATCTGCCGGTCCAGTTGAGCGATACATTGAAGCGCATTGTGGGTGATCATCCTGTGAGAAAAGTGCTGACCGACAGTAACTTGCTTAATCGTTATATAAAATCACGGCATCCTCCGCCATCGCCGTCAGAAATTGAAAATAAGAAGCGACTGATTATAGAAGAGATCAATGCCAAGATGCCACTGGAAAGGTTAGCCACGCTCAGCGAGCAGGAAGCGGCTCGTTGGCAACGCAAGCGTGAGGTAGAGATCAACAAACGTTTGGGTCAGCGCACCTACGCCTGGAAACGCATCGAATATGGTCCCTATGAAGCAATCGTTTACGCAGTGGGCAGAGCCGCTCAGGAGTATGCGGTGATGAGGCGCGTGCTCACAGAGCTGCAATTGCGTGACAAACAGTTCAAGCCACGAAGCTACTTCGACTTTGGCTCTGGCGTCGGCACCGGCATGTGGGCGGCAAGTGAGCTCTGGCGGGACAGCATATTTGAGTATTACAATGTGGACAGGTCACGGGAGATGAACGAGTTATCTGAACTGATATTGCAGCATGGTCAAGAGAATAAGCAGGTCACGCTGCGAAATGTTTACTATAGACAATTTTTGCCCGCCATTGATACCAAATACGATTTAGTTATCATTTCGCACACACTATTCGAGTTGGGCGACAAGCAGCAGCGGCAAGAGATTCTGCTGAATCTGTGGCGCAAATGTGATGGATACATGGTCATCGTGGAGGAAGGCACAAGACGCGGCTGCGAGCTAGTCAATGAAGCCAGGCATTTCCTTCTACGCGCTGATAAGGAACATGCCGGCCAAACGCTGGCGCCAGTAAGTATTTGCCCAAGATTTATTTGGTAAAAACTGAGCATTATTTTTTGCAGTGCCCGCACGATTTACGCTGCCCACGGCTGCGGGATTTGGCCGATCGGACGCCTTGCAACTTTGAAATTTCCTACAAGCCGCTCCGACTGAGTAGCGATTCGACCGCAGATCGTCGAACTGCATTGTATAGTTATGCCATTTTGAAGAAGGGTCCCATTACAGATGCCACCCAAAAGTGGCCACGGATAGTGCGACCCACATTGGTGCGATCGAAGCATTCAATATGTCGCCTTTGCACGGAATCCGGCAATTTGCAGGAAGTCATCTTTACGGCAGCGAAGCACGGCAAGTAAGTAGCAAATACTTCATATAAGAGATCTTCAACTTTTGATTCCCACAATTCTTTCTTCGCAGAGCCGCGTACAGCTGTGCCAGAGTCAGTCGCTGGGGCGACCGCCTGCCCATGGCGCTGGGCACGCCGCAAACGAAGGCGGACAATAGGAAATCGGAGCCTTCGGCACAATCTGAGCTGATTGACGTAGCTCCCAACGTTGTAAATAATGTTGTTAACTATACACAGTCTCCCTAATCGATTGACATTAAAATCGATCAAACAAATTGTTGCTTTAATTAAATACAAACAAGTCGTTGAACAGCGTAAATTCTGTTAATTATTTTGTTGCATTAAAATGGCATTTCCTTGATGGTAAATCAAACAGCAAGCGCACCCTCGAATCGAACCCAATGACGAACACAAATAGAGCGTTACAAAGCAGCAGTTCACATAAGCTAAACGACTGGATTAAATGGTTTCCAATAAGATATATTTGCGAGTATATAACCGTTTTGTCAGCACTGAATACACGCCCATTGTCTAAAGCCATGTGGGCGTATAAAATGTGTAACACTTAAATTGGAGGTTGTTATATTTGTGCGAATATGAATATATATATATACGGAACTATATTCGGCTTTGCTCTAATCCCCCAATAGAATTCTAATAATAAAAAGTAACTAGCAGTTTTTAATTGCTTTAACATACATATATTAAGCAGCTAGGGTAATTATATTGCCATATATATTTGGAATTTTTTATATGTAACTAACAAGAAAGAAAGTTGAATGGTAGAAAAAGGGAGAGAGTAAATAAAAGCAAGAGTAAGAGTCGAAGTAATTATTTTTAATTAGCAATATGCCAATAAAATATTTGGACTTGATTGTGTTAAGGCCTAACCTTAATGATGTTTGTGGGCAGAAGTAGGCGTGGCAGTGTACGAAATTTTAGGTATTTCCTAGTCGAGAATAATCAACTAGAGTTTTCTAGTTTTTATGGAAATTTACATTTAATAATAATAATAATTATTATATTATTTGCATAGTAACAATTATTATTATTATTATCATTACAAGTTAAATATTTAAAAATAATAAATCTTATAACTAGGTAGGAGATACTTTCTTGTAAGAGGATTAGGAGATATTTTATAAAGTCATAGACAGTACTGAACAAGAATATATAAAATATATAAATAAATATATAATTAATTTCCATTTTATTTTATATATTTATATATAATATATATAATATATATAATATATATATATATATATATATATATATATATATATATATATATATATAGTCTGGAGCAAAAAATATTGCTTTCGAATTCCTTAAGGGGTAATAATATAATTTTTTACCATTCAGTAATTCGGTAGAACGAAGTTAGATCGATTAAATTAAAAAATTCGATGGAGAGTTTTATATAATGAATGGAATATAAAAAACATTGAAATTGAAATATTATTTTTAATGTGGTTATAATAAAATACTTACATTTTTTAAAAAATTAACCATTCAACTAACTTCGGTAAAAGGTTGGCCTCATATAAATAAAAATTATTTTCAGTCTAAAATCTTTTTCACTGTAAAAATTGAAATTTATGATGGTAAAATAACATTTAAAAATATAAGACAAAGACATTCAGCTTTATAAAACGATCCGCAATAAAAAGGATTAGGTTCTAATCGACATTTGTTTCTGGATTTCAGCCCTTCTTCAAAACCCCTTCAAATTTCAATTAACAAAACTAACTGACAGGAGTTGAAACTTTGATATGTGCGTATGTTCGGGGGTCATCAATGCCAATCCCAGTTAATAGGGACTGCACAGTACACATTGCCAGACTGACATTTGGCTATGTGTTAATGTGAAACGCGCCCTTTTGGTGACCACGGATCATCCCTGCCTTAGTCCTGCTCCTCGCGTGGCCACTTGGCATAACGCTGCGAGCCAGCCAAAGGGCAACCCGTGGGGCGCGAAAACTGGCACGTCCTTTCTCTCCATGGGTGTGCCTGTATACCTCTATATATACTACACACACACACACACACACATACACATACACGTACATATATCTATATTCGTTGTGTGCTTTTAAGGATTGGCGCTATAACAAGGTGTGTGCTGCAGAGCAATGGACTGCGGATATATAAAACTGGCATATAGATATTGGTATAACATATCTAAGGGGGTTTCGAACGACTCCCAGCGGTGGCTCTTTGTAAATATTATATTATTATTAATATAAAACAATTACTTAACACGTTCGTTTAGCTTAAGTTTTGGTTTCAATTAAAATTTATTTTCAATTATAAAAATATTTATAATGCATACATATATAATGTATTTTAAACTTAAGATATGAAGAACATAACTAGCCTAGGCTAGATAAACTATGAAAATACTCACGGAATTTTGAAGATGAAAAATAGTAAATAAAATTGTATTTTTTAGATTTTTTAAACTTTTTTAAACTGCTAGTATTAATAATTATATTCATAATTCTTAACTTTAAATATTACAAATTAATCTAAGTTAAAAAATAATTTATGTTTAAATAATTTTTAGGACATTAAATTAAATACAAATAAAGTAAAATATTCCACTTTTTATTCAATTTCGAAGAACAATTAAATATAATAAGCTTTGAAGAATTAAATACTGTTTTTTAAATCATGTTTATTGTTCTACAATTATTAATATTCTTAGGAATTAAAAGGATATTACAGGTAATAAGACCCAATAAACAGAATATATAAAATATTTTCCTAGAAGTCTTTACTAAATCCAATTTTGTGGTTTTATTATCATCTTCTACCTGGGCGCTGCATCTGACATCTACATTTAATTAAGGAATGCATTTGCCAAGTCATTAACCCATTTAGTTAAATACATATAAAATTGATATGACAGGATATAACAATATACGGCTGTCCAATGATAAACGGTTACGTTATATGCTAACCAAGGCCCATGACACCCCCGCCCTATGGGAACTGAACCACAGACACCCACACACACAAACATGTGTGGCGCCCTCTAGTGTGGGTATTGGGTATGTTTGTATGTTTGTATGTATGTTTGTATGTATGTGTATGTGTGTATGCTCACGCATATGGACTAGGTGGGGTCAGCTCATTAAAAAGGCGCGTTCGCTGGTGTCAGCTGTCGCTCTGTCTCTATCTCTATCTCTATCTGGCTATTTGTACTAGTAAGGTGCGTCCCACAACAACAACAACAGCAGTAGCAACAACAAGCGAAACAGTGGCGTTTAGAAAGCATGCGCCGCTGTTGCAACATTCGAGTGACCCACCCAGTCAGTCAGTCAGCCAACCAAGCGGCCAGCCGGCATTGTTGTTCCTTTTGTTCCGAGTCTAATTCTAATGTCGCCTCCCCTGGCCAAAAAACGACAGCAAAGGTTCCGTACAGTATATAGTCGGTCGGACGGGCAGTTAGTCAGTTAGTTGATCAAGTGGCATTCCGGGAGGCTACCTAGCGGCTCGTGGTGCGGTCTGCTCATCAGTCGAGGCTCGAGCGTTGTCAGGAATAGTTGCGGTTCCCAACCGAATGGTCGAATTGTTGTATGGTTCGAATACCCTTTCTGTTTGTGCTATTGTCCTTAGCCGGCATATTTCATTCGCGCCTGTATCTTGCTGAACCGTTACAATTGTGACATCCAAATCCGGTTGAGCAAAATTTCAGGTGTGTGAGAAATTTGTAGCGGTATCTTCAAAAAAAAAAAAACAAACAAAAAAGGAAAGTGTTAAAAGTGTTCTAAATAACTTACCCTATAGATTGAGCATCATAAAAGGAGAATTGCAGGTGAGTGTATAAAAGTTATAATCCTTGAATTCTATTAGTTGGCCAGACTAAGATACAGAAGAATATTATAGAAAACATTTTTTCATTATAAACTTTGTACATTCAGTTTTCTTTTATTATATATTTAAAAAATTAACTTGAATTTTGTAAAAATAATTTAAATTTATTATTATAATCAGATTACAGCATACCAATACCCAAAAAGTAGTTATTGTTTTTATATTTAATGTTAAAGTATTAAAGTATAAAGCATAATACATATTATTGAATCATTTAAGTTTTCTGTTAACAAACTTCTTTTTATTGGTTTTTATGTTCTTAAAACTTGAATTAATGATTTCCCAAAATATTTGCTTTACACTATATTAAATATAAAGCAAATATAATTTAACATAAAATTACCTTATAATAATATTATAGTAAAAAAGATTTTTTAAAAATGTTTATAAGTTGTATATACTATATCTCTAACGCCATACCATCATATAAGAAGCATGAAATATGAATGGCATCAATCCTGAAGAATTATACCAAAACTGACAGTTAGAAGGTCAACATAATATAAATGAATCTATAATAATATTAATTGAAAAAATATATAATCTGAGCAATTAGTCCGCTGTATTCAAAACATACATTCTCATTAAATATGATTGTGTCAACCTTTTGATAGTGTCTAATCCAACTGGTTTTGCCAATTCATTCATAATATCATAATATGTAAATATAGCATATAGTATATGCATATAGGCTCGATAAGTCGATCAACTGAAAAGTATAAGAATTCTATGAAATTGAATTTTATAATAATAACTGATATCGCAAATATACTATATTCTAAAACTGAATAATTAAATTAATTTATTTAAATGATTTCTGATATTCGAATAACTTCAAGTATTAGCATACATACATATAATTAGTAAACAATATTAAAGCTGTTACTAGATTGTTAATTATTCTATATTTCGTTCAGTGTGCCGTGCCAAAGATTGAAAATCACGCCATCGTCATGAATGGGTAATAAAATAGGCACACGTTCGGCCTCCGACAAGAAACATTTCGAGACGATGCCGAAATCGCTCTATGGAAATGGCCCAAGACAATTACTAATTCACAGTTATCAGCCCCAAATAAATAACAAATAAGCAGCAAGTAGAGAAAAACAAAAGCAATCTATGTGTATACTCTCCATATCGCCTTTGTAGAACACCCACAACTCAATCTGGCGACGACGTCGAGATCGACGTTGACTTTGACTTCGGGTTCGACTGAGATCAAAAAATGCCGCATTTGGACTTTGCTATTAGACGACTTCGTAGCGAATCTCTGATAAGTAACTGACTTTTTAAATGATGATCGGCTGTGCATTTTTATTTACAGTTCTGGCCCAAAATGTATTCGCAAAGAATTTCCTGGTAATTACGTGATATCCATTATCGTATAATTTAATCTTATCATTTTATGAGCAGTTCGTGTTTTAGTCGATAGTATCTGAACTTATGAAACACAAATTTAAATTTCATATATGAATAGAATTTTCAGTTTTATCATCAATTAACATACCAAGAGTATCCAAAGTGTGCGGCTCATCGAGTCTGACGATCTCCGAACGATCTGCTAATCAGCGCTCCAGACTCGCGGGAACCGGCACGGGAATCGCATTTAATTACAATAAAATGTTATTTTATTTCCTTTCTTTATTCTATTTCAATTGTTCATTCTCGATTCATAGTCACATTAAATGCGGTCCAAAGTCCAAACAAAAAAAAAAAAAAAACACAATTAGATGTACACAAATAATACAACAATTACGATAATAACAAAATAAGTACACAACTATTATTCTCAAACAATTCGTAGAATTTCTACGATTTAGATATGAGTCACAATTTTAGAGGTTTCAACTAGTGAGGATTGTGAAACTGGGTTATAGTGAAAGGAAAGGAAAGGAAAGGAAATAATGTTATTTTGATTAGTTTATAAACCAAAACAATATTTTTCTATATAGGCTATATCTGGACTTTGGTTTAAAATAATAAAATTCATATAAACAACTATTAAGTATATTTAAATACGTAAACTAGATTTGTAGAAAGTTACACATTATATGATTTTTGTTAGACTTTGTGCTGAAAAGTTAAGGGCAACCCGTTCAGTCAGTAATATATGAGTCTTATTTACTGTGACATTTCCAGTAACATGGGTAAGTATTAAACCGAACTTTGCGTTGTATTTCTTACTATCAATAAAATTATGGAACCTTAAAATTGGTAGATAGTATACTGATATGATAATTATTTCATAGCTTCCTGTTCGCAATTTTTGATAAGATTAAGATGGTTACACATTTCGATTATTACGAGATTGATTAAAGAAAACACAATTCAATTTAAACAAAATCCATTCATTGGCCTGATGTGGGAGTAGAATAGTATTGCCACATATAATGTGGCCAATTCCAATAATGATTTAACCGTGATTCATGTGTGAGAGCACAAAGAACCTAAATGCGCAGATCGAGTGCATTGGTGTGTGTGAGTGTGTTGAAGCACTGTTAAACTGAACGATAATGCTATTCGAGAGTACCGTTCCATTGTTGTAGGGTTGGCACAGCAGAAACCGAACTAAAGAAAATAGCAACAAGGCCAAAAACAAATTGTATTACGTAGTGCTGCGTACGCAATCTTTAGGAAAGGCATTCGATATACGGACTTTTGAACCCAGGCCCGAGCCCAATTGCAATCCGTTGCCAACCGATCGAGCGATCGAGGTATCGAGGTATCGAGGTATTTGTTGAGTTGTTATCAATGAAGGAAAACTACAATATAACAGCACTGAAGCATTAATAGCCAATGTGAACAAAAAGCGTTAACAAAAGCTGGCAACAAAAGCCGAACGGACTTCGTTTTGATTTTGGTTTCGTTTTCGGTTTCGGTTTCGGTTTTGCTTGTGCTGTGATAAAGCTTGCACTTCACAGACACACATACGCTCACATAGATACACACGCACACTTACTCGCGATCAACAGCTGAGACGCTCGATCGTGCCTTTGTGCGGCTCTCAACCGGCTGGAGCTGCCTCCAATGGAACTCGGAGGGAATCGCCAACCAGCCAGCTATTTGGGATTATTATTTGTTTGCTGGCAGGCAGTCGCCGATGTCACATCGAAGACGCCGTTACGCGGTTTGTGTGGAGCGCGCAAAAGAGATCGAACCAAGCACATAAGACTGTGAATTAGTAGCAGTAGTAGTAAGAGTAGTAAGAGTAGTAAGAGTTTTAGTACAATAACCAAGCGACGTGCAATATCATTTCCGAACTGCGATCGTTTCAGCACGGGTAAGCCAAGCACGCATTGGTTGTATCTACAACCGAACGCCAGGCCAGGAAAAAGAAATGTGTGCAAAAAATGAAATAAAAAAAAATGAAATAAATAAAATTACAAAACCAAATGAGTTAAGAAATGTTCAAGAAACCCAAAAATGGAACCATTTATATGTTTTGACTTGTAAATGAGTTATGTGGAACTAATTTTAATTGGCCATGAACTGTGAAACTTATGGACATAAAAAAAAACTGTTATAATACAAATTATGGAAAGGCAAATAAAAACTGATATAAATACTCCAAATAAACCTTAAATAAAAGAGTAATAAAAAAGTAAAACGTGTATATAAAATATTCAATAAAATAATTATTTTTTATTAATCACAAAATTTACGAAATAAAACAAATTGCAAAATATTTAATTCAAATAAACAAATAAAACAAATTGCTAAATATTTAATTCAAATATACAAATAAAACAAATTGCTAAATATGTAATTTAAATTTACAATAATAAAATAAAATAAAAATAATAAGAAATTAGTATATTGGTGGTAAGCTTTATGCATAAATTGCAATAAAAAGTGTAGCTAAATGGCCCAAAAATGTGTCTAGTTAACAATTTCTGATTATTGGCAAATCAAAATAAATGTTGGTCATTCAATTTGGAACAAGCCAAATTTTGTTTGCTGACGAATTAAAGATTCAGGAATTTCAAATATTTTGTTTACATTTAATGCAAATTGTGCTCTGAACTTTATCTATCTCTAGGATCGTATTGCTCGACAGCTGAGCAAGCGTTTGGAATAATAAAACTATTAATGAGCTGTCATCAAATCAGAATCATTATCATTATCATAATCATTAACATAATTAAGAGATCAGCGTGAATTACACTCTAGCAAAGGTGTATTCACCTTTAAATTTATTCAGATATCAGCTTCCATTATTTAAATCATCACAATATTAATTCACATTTAGTTATAAAATACACAAATTATACAAATTATTAATTCCATAATTTGGCTTGAGCGCTCAAGATTCCCAACGGAAGCAGCTGCTCATCTGCTCTCCCGTTCGGGTTTGGCTCCTGCTCTTGCGTAGCCTCAAAGTTGAGTCTCCGAACCGGTTTACTTCCGAGCAGAACAAACGAAAACATTGTAGCTACACGTACGCACACACACACACACACACACACACACACACACACACACAGACACATTTAGATACATAAGGTACAAGTGCAGTGCGTATATAAAATTGTTTAATGCCCAACGAAGATATATCTGGGAATACCTTGGCAGCAAACTGTGAAAATAGGCGTGAGTTTAATACAGGTTTCACGGTTCTCTTAAGGTCTTTGAGAGAAGTTTTCCTGTATATGGAATATTTTGTTGATGCAAATAATACGAGAGAATTGCAAACAGAAGACAGAGCAGTGTCAATCAATATTGAAATGCTGCTGATAAAGAATCAACGTGTGCGTCATGAGCAAATGGCGTAGTTTTAGTCTAGCCCTGTAGACTTGGCCATTATATATGTATATATATATATATATATATTCATATTGCGAGTAGGGGCATTGACATTGTCTTATAAACTGTTTACGCTGTCAGCTGTGCCTAGTGCAATGCCCACACGTGAGATCGATTAGATTTAGATTAACAATTCGCTTAGTATGCAGGTTGGCTAATTGGTAAAAACTATAACCCAGCCGTATGAGACACTAGTTTCAGTCTAGCTCTATATATCATGCTTGTTCATATGATAAGAGATTCTCTGCAGATAAGCTGTTCGGGCTGCGGGTTAAAGATGACACATGTCGTACACTTCGTCATAAAGCGCTGTCGATTGCATTTATTGTTAATACACACACACACACAAGCACACACACATGCATGAGTACTTAAGCCTACAATTGCATTTATGAGTGTGTGAAACAATGCTTTTGTTGTTTTGATTAATAAAATATACGTGCATATATATATACAGAAATATATAGAAAAAGATTTATTCCACAATTCCGTTACGGGTGCATATGAATTGTGCTTCTTCTTCATCTTCGCTGCCTGCCAGCTGTACCTTGATCTTACGGAATATATTTTCTATTTAAATAATATACGTTTAAAACAAAAATGTGGAGTAAATTGCGTGCTACATTTACTTATGTAAATATTAAATATTTTATTGAGGTTGTCGCAGATAATTGAAATATTTTATGTACTCAACTACGGGCCTATATTTCAATGCTCCGGCCGTAATTATATCACTCACCCAGTCAGATAAAAGCTGAGATCTAAAGTTAAATAAAGATATATACTAAGTACATACTTTAAAGATGTGAATGAATCGAGGATACTTAGTTAAGACACACCTACTATTAGCGTGAACTACAAACACTCAAAGATAAATACAGATTACCTTAAGTTACACTAATGAGTGTGTTTTTGCCTTGATTTGTTGGCTTGGCGAATAAACAATATTAAATATTCAATAATGTTACTTTGACGTCAGCTCTAATCGGAATTCGCGTAATTAAGTGACATAAACAAATAAGCGACAAAAAAGAAAACAATGCAAAATAAAAATAAATATTTTTATTATATTGAATATATGTGTATATATTGTTTATTACATTTTATTTTATGCATATGCATTAAACTCTAATCGGAATTAAGTGACAACAACAAATAAACGACTAAACACCAAAAAAAAAATAAAACATAAAAAAATATTCATATGATTATATATTATACATCTATATTTATATAATAATAAAAATAGTTTTTTTCATGTAATATATTATATTTTTTTGTATAATATAATATAATATTTTTATATTATCGAAAACAAGCATTATACATTAAACTCTAATATTAAACACAAAATAAATAAAAAATGAAAAAAATATTTATATTATTATATTATTATAAAAATATAATTATTTTTTTCATGTTATATATTACATTTGATTTTATGTATATACATTAAACATCAATAAAAAACAACGATAAAAACTAAAATAATAAAAAATAAATATAAAAAAATATTTATTTGATATTATATATTACATTTTTTTACAACTTTAATCGGAATAAACAAATAAACGACTCAACACAAAAAAAAATACAAAATAAAAAATATATAATAATATATTACATTTTTTTTATGCATATACATTAAACTCTAATCGGTATTCTTCAAGTGACATAAACAAATAAACGACTAAGCACGAAAAAAAATATTAAATTAAAAAAATATTTCTATTATTATATATTACATTTTTTTTATGCATATACATTAAACTCTAATCGAAAACAAGCGACGCAACACAAAACAATACAAAATAAAAATAAAAAAAAAATATAATATATTATATATTACATTACATTTTATGCATATACCGTAAACAAAATAAAGTCTTTCTCTGAGCTCGGTTTGCGGCGGGTGGCAAGCGCCTCCACCTTGCTAATTAGCAGGTGCAAAGGTGAGCGGCTAACAGTAGTCATCCACATGTGTTGGACCCATTGATACTCACGACTCGATCAGAGTGCAAAGTAGCACGCAATGAAAATAAAAACCCGTTTAACCAAGTTGGGGCATTCAGCTGCTGGCTGCTCGCTGCGGCGACTCCAACGTGCCCCCAATAAAAATGTGGCACAGCTCCATGATGCATGACGCCCGTTGCATCATATTTTTTTAAAATCAATCAACCGATTGGCAAATACGACAATGCCAAGAAAACGAAAACATAAACTCAAGCAGTACGATCTATTATGAAATATATTACTCTCCGAATCTTTTAATAAACGAAATTTAAATGCCGTCAATTTGCAGCTCGACATCAAGAAATTTTAAAAAATGGCTTGGAAAATAATCCATTACATCCAGATTCCAAGTACATACAGATTTTAATTAAAAATAAAATTTGCTTAAGAAAATATTTAAACAATATATAATATTTGCGATTGCAATATTATATAATACAAAAATAGTAGGGGTAAATGATAATGGGTATATGATAATCGATATAATACTATTAACAAAGAAGACATTAAACTAACAATATTCAAATTTTGAGTTTTTTGACATTCATTTTTAAATAAGACAAAATATTTTGCTTAAAGATTTAAATCAGAATAAAACAGTGACAACAATATATTATATAATATAATACAACAATTTAAATATTAAATATATTTAAAAAATTAATCAAATTATTTTTTCACTCTTTATAAATATATTTGAAACAAAAATATACAAAAAATTAATAATTAATAATGAAATATATGTGATAAATTAATATTAAAACAAAAACTCATAAGTATATATGAAAAATAAAACACAAAAAATAATTAATCAAAAATAAAATCTAAAATCAAACATATTTTATGAAAAACTCTAATCGTAAATCCTTAAGCTGATTTATAATTTAAAACTCATTTTCTTTTTTTATATTCCAATTCCTTCCAGCTGATCAAATAGAATGCTATCGGCGAAGGACCAATTTTTGAACAGCGATGGCGGAGCGCCTGGCATCGGATTCAACATCGGGATTGGTGAGAGCGGCACTTCGAAGCCGGGTCGCGGTGTCTACAATGCCACCACAGTGCCCATGACGAATGCGAGTACTTGGCGCAACGGACAGATGAACACAACAACCATTACCACGCTTCTGCCCCAGCCCCAGCCCCAGCCCCTGACCATGCCCCAGCCCCAGCCCCTGACCATGCCCCTGCCCCAACCCACTGCCACAGTCGCATCCGCCAAGCAGACGGCCTTGGAGCCGGTGGCCGAGGGCGAGGAGGATGTCCACTTTGATACGGACGCGTTGTCCAATTTGCCGGCGCGCGAACCCGTGGACATTGAGTTCAAGGAGCTGTCTTTGACGGTCAAATTGGGCTTCAATCGAGGTGAGTCTCGCCATTTACCATTGCCGATCAGCTCCATATGCTTCGATATGGCGAAGGCCATATAAATTCAATACTACGGCCCCCGATAAGATTGCCAAAATATAAAATAAAAGGCGTTCGGTTTTATGGATCTTACCAGCACTGCGGCTACTTTTTGATGGCAAACTTGGATAGCCGCATGTGTCTTGGAAGTTCAATAAACAAACGCGTTACTACCTGTAAGGTGGTAAAAATAACAGCTCTTAGCTCTTTGTTTCACATTGATTAGATAGGCCGCCCTTGTCCCTGCCCGCCTAACAATAAGTCGACTTTTTGGAAGAGAACAAAGCATATCAGTTCCATATCATGCTTTGACAAAATATATTTAATATTAATGCTATCTTTGGTATGTAGATATATAGCTTGGTTTGGCATTGCTTAGTAATAGATATCTTAGAACACAGAAAATGTTATATAAAATATATATAGTATTGATGTTATCATTGATATACATATAAGATAAACATATATATAAATATCAGCTTTATATCATGGTTTGCTGGTTATATGAAAAGAAATTCTATTTTAAATCTTAAAATAGTACACAAATATATATATTATTATTATCATTCATATATATACATATTACTATACTATATTTTTATGAGCAATTAAATAGCAGTCGAATATTTAATGACTCCAATTTCTTTTATTCAATTTCAAATTTAGAGAACATTTGGAATTCGTTGAGGTAAAGATAAAACATTAATTGCATTTGCTATTGTGTTTCTTTTGGCAATAAGCTAACGGAGTTATGTACACTGTATATAATATCAAAGTCCAAGAAAGAAAATGTGCTAAAATTTGATATCACACGTAATTTGTCACTCGTAACTTAGTTAAAATATGATTATAAAATGTTAGCGAGGCGTTGAATGTCGTAATGCTTGCTGCTTATTGTTTTTACCTTTAAAATAATTTGAACTTTTTTTAATTACCGACAACAGGGTTGAATATTTTTTATGCAAATATAATTCTCATTACATGCACTTAAGAAAAATGCACTCAAGAAATTCATTTACTTGCAAATAGGAAATATAAACCTCGAATAACAGTATTTAAATTAATTTGTATAATAATGTAACCTTTGCTAAAAGAGAACATTTTTTTATTATTATTTTGTTATTATTCAATTATTTAAAAAAAATCCAATTCAATTTATTAATTCAATTTCATAAAGTTTTCATTCGTCGACCTCTCCTTGACATCTCCTTGACTACCTGCTCCTATACCGTTAATCACACTACAATATACTATACAGGTGCAATAGAACCTATATTTAAAGCTTAACGACTGGCAATTGTAAAAAATAACAATTTATACATCATTAATATTCAAATCTTGAAATTCAACAATTTTTCTGGACTTTAGTTCCACACTGAGAGCAATACGTAAATATAACTTTATTGTTTTATAAGTTTAACCTAGTGATTAAATTGGCTATTAAGTATATAAAGTTGTCATTACGACCAGACATTAACTTAAGGTTATGTATCAGATAATTATAAGTCAAGATTCAAATAAAGTTAATTTGTTTTTCAATGTAATTTAATTACTGCATTAGCCATAAGTTTAATTACATAATGAAGCGTTGAAGCGTTGAAGCGTTGAATCGTAATCTAATGGTAATAAATGGAGTAGTTTACAAGTTCTATAGACAGGTTATTCGATTAGTGCATTCTATAAACAACACTTAAGTTCACGTTTTGAAAATTATTATTAATTATTTAAAACAGGTGAAAAGGAAATTTTGCATAATGTCTGCGGCAAGTTTCCGGGCAGCCAGCTGATTGCCATAATGGGTCCATCTGGAGCAGGTAAATCCACATTGCTCGACGCTTTATCCGGCTTTAAGACCACCGGCGTGGATGGCGCGATACGGCTCAATGGACGACGACGTGACTTGCGTGAGTAAAACAAAATGGAGTCAATGCTAATCCCTACATTGAGGCCATGTCCCTTGCAGCCTCCTTTCGCCGCATGTCCTGCTACATCACACAGGATGATCGTCTGCAGCCTTTGCTGACGGTCAGCGAGAATATGCATATAGCAGCCGATCTGAAGTTGGGCGAGAAAGTCAGCTACCAGGAGAAGGAGAGCAGGGTGAGTAAAGACTTAACCCAATGGAGAAAGAGAGCAAGAGATTTGTCCTAATCTGGAATGTTTCACCTAGATTGAGGACATTCTGCTGCTGCTGGGTCTTTATGATCATGACCAGACGCTGACCATGCGCCTGTCCGGCGGTCAGAAGAAGAGGCTATCCATTGCCATGGAATTGATAAATAATCCCACTGTGATGTTTCTGGACGAGCCCACGACGTAAGCTTCCAAGTCATTTCGTACTCCGCATTGTTCACCATTATTAAATCTCTTCATCAGCGGCTTGGACAGCAGTTCCTGCACCAAAGTTTTGGAGTTGCTGAAGCGCTTGACTACTCAGGGTCGCACCATCATCTGCACCATCCATCAGCCCACTGCCAAGCTATTCCAAATATTCGACCAGGTCTACGTGCTTTCCGCCGGCAACTGCGTCTATCAAGGCGGCACTCAGAAGCTGGTGCCCTTCCTGCATTCCGTGGAGCTGCCCTGTCCCATGTACCACAATCCAGCTGATTACAGTGAGCCCCCATTAAGACTAACTTGAACGAGAGTAAGCAATTCGCATTTGCCTTTTAGTTATCGAGCTGGCCTGCGGCGAGTACGGATTCGATAAGATCGATACGTTGAAGAGCGCCACGGAGAACGGCAGCTGTTTGACCTGGTTCAACAATCCTGGCGCTGTGCTGCGCTCCGAGGCGCTCATCCACAAGCATCCCATACCCAACCGCGATAAAAATGTTTCCCTGGAGAACACCAGCTTTATGAATCAGTGCTCCGTGCTGCTCCGGCGCGGTTACATCAAGGCCCGTCGAGATACGACGATGACGCATCTTCGCATCATCGTCAACATTGCCGTGGCCGTACTTTACGGCGCCATGTACGACCGTGCGGGCAAAGAAGGCTCCCGAGTTCTGGACAATTACAATCTTTTATTTGCCATACTGATGCACCATTCCATGACGACGATGATGCTGACTGTACTAACATGTGAGTATTCCTTGACTACTCTAAAGGGTATTCATATAGAAATAATAATAACTATATATAATGATATTACTGATATCTAAGTCATGGGGTAAGAAAAACCCCTATTTGAAAAAAGTGCTTTAAGGAGAACAAATTCTTATAAAAAATCGATTATTAATATTAATGATCGATTGTTGATCGTGTAGTGCGAGTCATTCAAAATTCTAAGTAATTAACTTCTGATCATTAAAACTGATTCACAAAGTGTTTACCTTATCGACACACTTAATGATGCAATCAAGCGGTTTATTTGGGAAAGGGTTTGATTTTAAAGATCTTAAATAAACAATCATGGAACTACCTACTATTAGTGAATCAGCCAAGAATAAATGTTAATGGGAATACTTTTAATTTTAGTCCCCGTTGAGATGACGATTCTAATCAAGGAACACTTCAATCGCTGGTATTCCCTCAAGGCCTACTACTTCGCCATGACGCTTATAGACTTACCCATAACGGTAGGTTCCAAACTTGAATTGATTGATAAAAACTCCATTAATAGCTTCTATTTGCAGTTTATCAGTTGTTTCACCTTCTCGGTCATCATTTACTTGTGGAGCTATCAGCCCATGGAATGGGTTCGATTCTGGATGTTCTTCGCCATCAGTTTGCTTGTCGTATTCGTGGGTCAAAGCTTTGGCCTGATAATTGGCGCCTGGTTCGATGTGGTCAATGGCACTTTCCTGGCCCCAGTGCTGACCATACCCATGATGATGTTCGCCGGGTTTGGTGTCACATTGCGTGATCTGCCCAGCTACTTAAAGTGGGGCAGTCACATATCCCACCTGCGCTACGGCCTGGAGGGCTTCATAGGTGCCATCTATGGACTGGACCGAGGGGTTTTGGAATGCAACGAGGCGCCCTACTGCCACTACAGGTAATAGCGTGAATTCATAAAACTGAAACTCAATTAATTTCACATTTCGTTGTTACAGATATCCAAAGAAGTTTCTGGAGGAGATTACCATGTCTGGCGATCAGTTTTGGAAAGATATCATTGCCCTCTGTGTAATGCTGATCATTTTCCGGGTCGGTGCCTACATTGTGCTCAAGGCCAAGATCAAGTCGGTCAGATGAGCGTCGACTTTCCGACCAACAAACTTGCCCCCTTGTATTATATATAAATTGTTGAACATTACGTTTAGTGTTACTTTTACTAAATTAATTACATTAAAACATTTGTTAATTAAACCTATTTCACGTAGACTCTATATCACACGCATCAATTGTTCAGGCCATGCACCACTTCCTTCTCCTCCTTCTTAGCTGGCGTTTGCTCCAAGAGCTGCTGAAGAGCCTGCGCATTGGACGCCATGTCGCCAGAATGCAGCTGAAATGTTGGAATACGTTAAAGATTTTCACACGGTCAAGATTTAGATGCACTACTACTTACCAGAACAACGCGCTGGCCCAACGATTCCAGAAGTCGACGCTTCAGCCGTATCAAAGAAGTCGCTGTTCGACTGAATCTCAGCGTCTGTTGAGGCGTTAGGAGTTCAATGTAATAAACGCTTGACTGCTCGCCAAGCGTCTGAACACGAAGGCTGGGCAAATTGATGCCGACAATGGGGCATACCAAGTCAACACCTTCGACCTCGGCATCTGCCGATAACTGATTGGCATAAGCCGTCAAATCGTTGCGCTGATTTAGCAAGTAGCCAGGCGCACGTGCCAGCTCCTTGAAGACCTGCTTCGTCTTGACGTCTGTCCAGTCGGGCTGCTCGATGGCCACCGCGCTCCGCAGCACAGTCAAACGATTGTCCACCTTGGGCTGTGCGCGTTGCCGCTGTTGCTGCATGCCCTTCAGCTCCTCCGCCGCATCAAACAGTTGCTTTGAATAGTGGCCCATGATGCACAAGGAGAGGCAAGCGTCCACTAGTTGGTCGGCAAAGCGATAGTAATCGCCTTGATGCAGTTTGCGCAAGGCAATCACTTCTAGCTGCTTGAGCTGGGCGGCAGTTAAACTGCAGTTAAGCTGCGCGCAGCTCCAGAGGAATGTGGATAAGTCCTTGGCACGCAGTTCATTGGGCTTGAACTTCAATAAACGTTCCACAAGCGCTTGCATACATTCCGGTTGATCCCACTGCATCTCAGCAAAGTACGCGAAAATGTGTGCCAAGCCCATCGGTTGCAAATGCACCGACTGTGTGTCATCCACACAAATGGCCTCAAGGTGCTGGCAGATGCGGTCATCCTTTACGCGCTGGAGCCGCAAGGCCTTCACATAGCACACAAGCAGCGCATCATCGGCGTCGTTGTCGGAATCAAATTTTAGGTTTAATACAGCATCAACCAAGGCAGCCTCATAGGCTTCGCGCACTTCACCTGTCACCAATGTTGACGTCTTGTAGGCAGCATTGCTTATTAGGGCCAAATCTAGCGGATTCAAATGGGCCAAATGCCCTCCAAGATGCGTGGCAAGCACCGTCTCCAAATCATTCTCCTGATTCTGTTTCAGGAGACCCAAATAAAAACAGATTTGCAAAAATCGTTCCTTGCTACCAACTGATTCCTCCGCCAGACGCCGCATTGCGCCGTAATAGAAATCTGTGCGCTTCAGCCAATTTGGAATCAGGAACAAAAACGCATACAGTGTCTCCAGCACAGTGGTTATGTCCATCTGCCTCAGCTGGGATGATGCATGCGCATCCAAAGTATTTAAGGCCAAGGCATACATCGGCGCCGCTGCATTGGGACGATAGCTGGAAGCGTATATAATCAATGCTGGCAACTGCGAGGGGTCCGTCTTCTCAACGGATCGTCTAAAGTAACGTTCATCCGATATGGGAAAGTAGTCGGAGTAGCGAATGTTCGTTGCCGGCAGCACGTGCTCCTCACATTTGTAGCGCTCTATGGCTATATGTTTGGCAAATCGGCTAAACAACGTACCGCTCTCATCGGCGTTTTCCCGCGTGACATCCCTTATCGTAAAGGAGGCATAACAGCGCAGCTGGCTCAGCTTGCAGCCTTGTGTGATGGACGCGCTCGCAAAACGGCGCAGCAGTGCATACATTTCGGTCGTAGTTTTTATATTTTTATGTAACTAAATTTATAGCAACGTGCGCGCCGCGAACTATGTAAACTAATCGGCCAGTGTTGCTTAACAGCGCAAGTGATTTTAAATAATTCCTTTTTTTGGTACATTTTATGGTAATTTGTATGATGGGCAACGCTCTTTGGACTCTCTTTAAAAATCCCAATTCTTTCATCGTTTCTTTTCACAAAGGGAATATTATTTACACTTTAATTACAAGCCGATATTATTTTTAATATACTTAGAAAATCGGTATGTTAAGAAGAAGAACTCACATTCAAGACGTTATTTTTATTCACTTTACAACACTACTGACTCCCAATTGGTTACAAGATGGGCAAGAGAGCAGCTGGGTTTGTGCTATTTCGGCGCCTATGTGGAGAAATACAATATTTGCTACTAAAAGCCTCCTATGGTGATTTTCATTGGAGTGCGCCAAAGGGTCATGTAGATCCCGGGGAAGACGACTTTACCACAGCGCTGCGAGAAACAAAGGAAGAAGCCGGGTAAATGCTTGAAATAAAAATGTTCTCCATTAACAACAACAACTTTGTTATTTAGGTACGACGAAAAGGATTTAATAATATACCGCGATACGCCACTAACTCTGAATTATGAGGTTAAAGGTAAACCGAAGATTGTTATCTACTGGCTGGCAGAGCTGCGGAATCCAAACCAAGAAGCCGTTCTTTCGGAAGAGCACACGGCGCTTAAGTGGCTGGCAAAGGATGCGGCAAAGGAATGCGTTGGCTTTAAGGACAACCAAGTGATGATTGATAAGTTTCATGAAATGATACTGAATATGGACAAGAATAGCACCGGCTGCGGCTGTCCATAAAAAATACCAAAATGTCAGTGCTGTAAGCGGTGTGGATGTGGTACGTCATTTGAACGTTCTACAACACTATTTTTAAGGCATCTGTAGATTGATTTTGTTGTGAGAAATTGAGCAAAGCATTCAATAAATTTTGTAAAAAAAATTGCCAACATTTGTTTGATTAATATATATATATAATAATGGGTTCACGTTCGCGCAGTCCATCGGTGAAGCGACGCCACCACAAAAGCAAACATAAAAAACGCAGCAAAAGTAAGTCACACAATCGCGACAGGGAACGGGACCACGAGCACGAGCGAAGTAGTTGCACGCGCAGCAGCCGCACGGATAGAGACAAGTCATCAGAGATTAACCAACATGGTCGGCGGGAGCGCGACAGACATCGCGGCGACAGGCACACGCACACGCACCTGCACACACACACAGAGCGCGAATATCACCGGCACTCGCACTCCAAGTCCCGCAAACGCTCCAGCTCATCAAGCAGTGATAGCCAACAGTACTCAGACCATGAGACTCAGCGCAGTCGGCATAAGCGAAGTCGCTTTAAGAAACTGGATGAGGTAAGCATTGGGGCAATTGCTTATTGTTTACGTATCTCAAATTCCACGCTTGCAGCAAAATTTACTGCAGGTGGAGCGGCTGGCCGAAATGGAACGGCAGCGTCGGCAAAAGGAAGCTGAACAGAAAACCATTGAAGAGCAGGCGGCCAAACGTATTGAAATGCTAGTTAAGAAGCGTGTTGAGGAGGAGCTCGAAAAACGACGTGATGAAATCGAACAGGAGGTGAATCGGCGCGTCGATACTGCCAAAGCTGAAATGGAACGTGATATGATGCTGGAGCTGGAGAAGCGGCGCGAGCAGATACGCGAAGATGAACGCCGTCGCGAGGTAGGTGCTCGTATTCAGATTTCGCTGGACGACTGCTGCTACCACAAATATCCAAACTACCACACGCACAGTAAACAGCCTACGACAACTACCGAAACACACACACGTACAAAACCAATAGCAGTTGCAAACAGTCGTCTTGAAAACCCCTTTACGAAATTGTGTAGCGACGTTTCCAGTTGCCAACTGCAATTGCCAGGTGCTAACGGCTCAGTTTGCCAATGTGTATGTGTGTAAGTGTGTGTGTTGGCGTGTATGTGTGCATAACTAATTTCTAATACCATTCATCTTAACCAACTCCAACTCACACTAATGCTCTTGGTGGTATATGGAATGCTGTAAATGATTAAAAATCTGATTTGCAAAATTGAAACAGTCAGCATCCTCCTTAAGTTTGAATCAAGAGCATGACTAATTCCATTGCATTGCATTGCTAACCCATTAATACATCCTCATACCATTCATCTAACTTTAGTAACTTTGGTAGCTTTTCGGCTCATGACCGCAACACACATCCGTACACAAATCTCGCTGAGCCACTGGCCACGTCGCTGCACGTTTCGCCTCTTTCTATTTGCCAAATAATTTTTGTAATTATTATTTATTTTTTTCTACAAAACAAAAAAAAAAAAAAAGTACCCAAAGCCAAAAAAATGTGTGTCTTGCAGTTTTGAAGCCCCAAAAGTGCATAATTCTATTTTTGCATTACTTTTAGCTTCATCTATTCTTGTTTGATTTAATTTTGATTGGTTTCTGTAACTCGTTGTTGTTGTTGTTACATAATGCGCGATATAATGCTTCGATCGAATGTGTGCAGTACATTTTTGAGTGTGTGTGTGTGTGTTTGTGTGGGAGAGTGTGTGTGCATACGAGGGAACCTCAAACACAACAAACAAGCCGAACAAGCAGTATTAAGCACCTGCACTCACACATTCATATACGGCACTGTATATGTATTATATGTAGCCCCGCCCCATTCAACCCGAACCCAAAGCCGGACCTATTGAAGAGAATTCGGCCACACGGATGAGAGCAACAGCTCTCTAGGAGATCATTCAAGATGTACCATAAACAAACAGTCGTATCCCGTACAGTCTAGTCGTAAAGTTTAGAACCGTTAGCCAGTAAAAATTGGGCTAATGCTTTGGGCGGGCTTAGCATAGCTTAGCTTAGTTCCAACTGTACGCAGCATGCCAAAAAGCCTCAAAAGATCCCCATAAGGGGGATATTCCTATCCATACCAATAAACGGGTGAGTGAGTTCCTTAAGCAAAACGAATCGTGAGAAACAACATTAAAAAAAAAATGGATAAACGAACTAAAAGTGTGTGTAAAGTGTGAAAAATCGTTATAATGTAATGAGCAATCAAATGCTGTAAATGCATAATTAAAAATCAATTAGATTTTAAGGACTCCAAGCTCTCCCTCTAGGAACATTCGTCATAGGAACACCAAAGCTGATCAGACATAAGATTGTTATCGTAACTCATAAGCCGGATAACCATTTGTCAATCAATGGGTATGACTGTACTTGTTGTTGTTGTCGTGCCAAATCTTAATTTTATGTATTTCTTTTATTTTTCAAACATTTATTGTTTATCGAGATTTTTTTTAATTTGATTCCTAAACACAATATGTAATGTAATTCTGATTAAACAACTATGTAGCTGAATACCGTAAATCAAAATGCAAATTCGCAGCAAAGCCAAAAATTAACAAAATGATTTAGCCATTAAACTGGAAAAATGAACTATTTCAATAGTAAGTAGCAACAAAAAAAAAAAAAAAAAAAAAAATGAAAAAAAAAATAAAATAAAAAAAAATAGAATAAAATAAAAGAAAAACCAAAAAGATGACCAAATTTAAAGAAATCAAATTTAAGTACATTTGTTAATGTTGTGTGCTCTTATTGTTCCAAATTAAATTTGCAAAAAAAAAAAAAAACAAATATTATTTAAAAGTTTTTATTAGACACTACTAAATGTTTTATTTACTTTCTACCAATATCTTCTATGTAACTTATTGTTAAACATTAAATTAGATATTTAATACATATGTATATCTATGCAGCCCTTCAAAAATAAGATAACGAACAATTGCGTCAAAAGTCGTCGCAAAGTTTGTGTCACCGATGTTAAAAAAATAAACCGTTTCTATATAATCATAACTAGATTTAAGCATTTGACGGAACGTTAAACATGATTTATTAATACGACACTTTATTTGGGTTTTATAGGAGGAGGAAAAGCAAAAACGCGAAGAGCTCGAAGAAATTTTGGCCGAAAACAATCGCAAAATCGAAGATGCGCAAAGAAAATTGGTAAAATTGGTTGTCTATCCAATAAAAGTATTAACATTAATTTATAATACATTTGCTTAACAGGCCGAAGAGCGCTTAGCTATCATTGAGGAACAGCGTCTGATGGACGAGGAGCGTCAGCGTATGCGCAAAGAGCAGGAGAAACGTGTCAAGGAAGAGCAAAAGGTCATATTGGGCAAAAATAATTCAAGACCAAAGTTATCGTTTTCCCTGAAGCCGGGCGCGTTATGAGGCGTCATGCATCCAATAGCGGGCGTTCCTTTTGTCTTGTTAACAGCTTTTGCTTTTTATTTTTTTTCATTTGTTTTATCACGATTTGCCGCTTTGCTTGCTCTTAAAACCAGTTGAACGGGTTTCATTGTTGTAATTATATTTTATTTGTTTTTTATTGAGGTGCGTTCGATTGTTTTGAATGCAAGCAAGGTGAAATTAGGGTGACCTATGTCTTTAACACACCATATACACAACAACAAAAATCCAGACAGACAGACATACTTGAATACCCACAAAAAAAAATAATAAAAAAAAGAAAAGAAAAATAGATTCGGACATTGAACAAAGGCCAACTCCTTCGATTTAAAAATATAATACAGCTCTTTATAGTACAATATGCTAGCCATTTACTTACATTTTTTATACATACGATTACATATGTGAGAAAAATGATTATGTGTAGTGCGTCGTATTGTTGCATACTGCTAAAATCTGCAAAAAAAAATATATCAACAATAAACCGCGAATTATGTACTCCCAAACTTTTGATAATGCTAAAAAACCAATAAGAAAAATTGATAATAAAGCGTTTCGTATACAAAAAAACTTTGTAATTTGTTTTATTTGATGTTTTTGCAGACAGCCCAACTACGATATATCCCAGCTAAACCGTCTTTAAAGTTCTGGAGTTGAGGAAAAGGAAAAAAAGATCTCAAATTATTCGTCATGCCTGTTTATGTAACGTTCTTCTACTTGATTATGGGTGTTATCGGATATCTTATTTTATATATCCTTTGTATAGCCAGATACTTTCAAAAGAGTGAAAATACTTACAAAATAATTTAAATATCCAATCAACCAAACATTGAATTCTAATATCTTGCATCAAGTCTGATGTTATTGTTTTTTAAAGATTTTTATTATAGCCTTGAAAAAGTTCATATCAATATGCGTTCTTTTGATATACATATGTTTTGCTGATAACATTAATTAAGATTTGATCGTTTATTTTATAATTTTCCAGCTTGTTCTTTGGTTATGCTAGCACATATGATATTATAAGTATATTAGGCATACATATACGAGTATACATAAATTACTTGTGTTTTCTTTTTTGTTTTGTTTAATGCAATGTATGCAAATATATATATGTTTATCGCGATTGTTTTTAATTGTTATCCAATTGCTTGCGACAATTTAATTTCAATTTCAATTTCCATTCAAACATCAGCCAACAATTTTCATTTTCAAGTCTTTCAATTTGTAAGGTTTTCTGCTTGCAGAACAAACAATTTGCCAATCTCGAACGTTCGTTAGCAGTAGCTGAAGAAAGCAGAAAGTTTTACAGCTTATATAATTGCACTTGAGAGTTTTTTTTTAGAATTTTTTTTTGTTTAATGTTTTGATATTAAAGAGAGTTGGAAAAGTTAAGAAACGGAACAGGAAAAAAATACTTTTAGATTTTTGTTTGTTTATTTTTTTAAATAATATATTCATAAAAAAGAACAAATTAAAAATTAAATAATAATTAAAGTATATTTGAAATTATATGGAACTAAAAACAATAAATTGCAAACATTTCAAAAATGGCATAATTTCAGCTATGAAATTAAAATATTTATATAATTGTATGGAGAGAAATAATTAAATGTTATAGTTATATGATAAATTTATAAGTTATAGTATATACAGCTTCCATTCATCAACAATGTCAATTTCATTATTTCGCTTTAATATTTAATTTTACGTAGTTAAAGTTCATTTTCAAAATTCTGGCTTATTTTCTGGCCAAAACAAAACGCTAATTGGCGCACAAATTAATTATTATTAAATATTCTTTGTTTTTTATTTTAATTTTTTTTTGTTTTTTGTTTTTTTTTTTTTTTGTTTTATGTTCTTGCTGTTGTTGTCGTTTTAGGTCCCACACAATTTCGCTAATTTATACAAATATACGTGTTCACAATTATTACGATTTGTTATTAAATATTATATTATTTAGTTGCCTTTTTGATTAGCTTGCTGACTAAATTAAATTTCAATTGCAAATAGGAAATATTTTATTTGTTGTTTTTGTATTTTGCATTTGTCTAAAATTTGCTTCTTCTATTATAGCCATAATTTAAATATATTTATGTGTGTTTGTATGTATGAAAACATGAATAAGTGTGTATGTGTGTGTGTGTGTGTTGATAAATGGTTTTTGTTTACATTTATATATATGTGAAGTATATTACTTTTACATTAAATGTGTAGAAAAATTCGTTAAATTGATTTGCGTATAGTTTTTAGTTTACGTTTATGCTTTGGTTTTTGTTTTGTTTTTATTTTTTTATGTTTATTTTTGGTTTTGTTTGACTATTTTTGTTAATCTTTAAATAGCCACAGATACAAATTGTTGGTTTGGCTAGCAAATGGCTTGTCAAATTTGGTTTATTCAATGGCCGTACAGTCATTTATAGTTTAACCGTTTAATTTACTACGATTTATGCAATGCAGTTAATTTCAATTTGTTTTCATTTTTAATTAGGCTGCAGTCTAGTGTTTAAATCGATTTATGTTTATTATACATATTGATATACATATATAGTATTTATATATATATATATATAAACCTGTTTAGTGCAAATGCTAAAAATTGTTAGCTTTAGCCCCACAAAAAAAATGTAACCACACAAAACACACGCGCAATGACTCCCAAACTGTAGCAGCGGCAGCTGATCCAAATTCACCACAGACACGCAACAGTGGCTCGCAAACTGCACGACGACAATGACTCTAAAACTTTTAAAGTTATAACTGCCTCCGTTGCTGCTGCTGCTGCTGCGGTTGTTGTTGTTGTTGATGGGCTTCGGTTCCGTGTGGCCTTGCGCATCCGGCGCTAGGTAACCATCTTGACAAATAGGAGCGCCAATAGCACGTTGACAAACATCACCAGGAGCATCAGCTGTCGGCGCACAAGCCAATCCTGTGGAGAAACAAACAAATTCAGCTGTAGGTTAATTCGATTAGATTGAGATGGGAAGCAACGTACCTTAACCTGCGGACTAACCAAATACAGCAAGGGATTCGCCCTGAGGCGTTCGTTGACTTCGATTTGACGACGCACGGCTTCACGGCGGGCAGAGCCCAGGGCGGAGACTTCCTCCCGACTCATCGCCTCTGTGGCGCGCGGCAGCTCCTGGAAGTCCGGCATGGACTTCTTGCGCTGCAGCGACACATTGATGGGCACCGTCTGTGGCAAGATTGTGAAAAGAGGAATTCAGTATTAGTTATGCAACAGTTTTATGAAAGTCCAGCTGGTTGCATGCAACACCACCTCAACGGGCGGCTCGACTATCCAGCTCTCGCTGGCGCGTCGCGCCAACAGCGCCGGCGAGAACATCAAGTCCTCCTCATCCTCCTCCGGATACCAGTCCATGTTGCTGTTAGGCTAGCTTGGATCTTTACAGTTTTACAGCCAGTGCAAGAGCTTGCATAAGTCGTTCAGTCCCTATTGGCGCCACATCCAACTTGTAAACGAGTTGAACATGACGCTAGAATTTTTACTGAACACTTATAATGCCGACACTCTGAGGTCGCCAAATGGCCAAATGGTCGTTCGGCTGTCAGTCGCCAGCAATGCGCCCAGTGGCCAAAAATAGTCCAACACGCACGGCAAAGAGCCAAAATCAAAATCGAAAATCAAAACAAAAACAACAAGAGAGGGAAAATAAGAAACGAATCCCGCTGTCGTTTGCCTCTGTATTCTTTTGAATTCTTTAGCACGTATATATATATATATATAAAATATATATTATATATATATGTATAGATATATATTTATTTTGTTTAACGACACAAGTATTTGTATTGCTGCGAAGTGGCAATCAACTTGGACAACGAATCTTGGTCAGCCGCTGGCTCTGGCGGGACCAACGCGTCTTTTGCTACTACCAAACGGCCAGCGAAAAATGTCGCCAGGCAGCGACAATTGAGAGCAGCGACAAATCTTCCAATGGGCCACCACTTGTGAAGTGTTCATCGCATTCAGCAAGAGCGATCGGCGATCTGCGATCTGCGATCAGCGATCAGAGCCGCATATGCATTCCATTCTGGCCTGGCGTGCACTCAGTATCGGATATAAATAGCCGGAGAATGGGCACATGTTCCGTCCGGCTCTCTCTTTCTCTCTCGCTTGCCCTCTCTCTTTCTCTGTCTCCCAAAGATTCAGCTCTTCTCGCTTGGCCAGATATATGGCCTACGAATTAACTTAATTGCGGCGATTAACTGAGTTATGAAATATCTGAGTGCAGCTGCCCGGGAATCTGATAAAACGACGGGTGCTTCTTTATAAAAATCGGAACTTGGATGGGAAATTTGATTGTCTTCTAAATGGGGCATATGGTAAACAAAGAATTTCCTTTATATAAATAAGCAATTTTTCTTTAATTTAATTTGGAATAGTTTGATAGATATTTTGATTATTGCTTGCTTTACAGCGTGTTTCGCTTTCGAAAATGTCTAAAATAATACTCAATTAATTATCCATAATGCTGTCCTTCGTATATAAAAGTTCGTAAGAATTTTCATTCTTTGAATTTGCAATTACTTGAGATAAAATTGTATGGGGAATAATTCGGAATATATAATATTAAATAAACAAAAAAAAAAAAAAAACAAATAAACTTTTTATATATATATTTATATTATTTATATATGTATAAGACATATATAGAGGACCATATGAAATTATATTGGGATATATAGATATCTTAAAAGCTGTATCAGAAGATCCTAATATAATTTCATATGGTCCTCTATACAAATTGAATGTTTAATCGTAATATTTGATCAGATATCTTCATATTTAAAGCTGTATTGGTTTAAAAATCTTGAGAAATATTCTGTTACATATATAAACATTTATTCTGATATATATTTATTTATTTAAATGTAAAATTTCTTTTAAACTGCAAGAAATATGGAAATTGAGATTTCTTACATAAATAAATATCTAAATTATGTTTAAACTGAAATTAAGTTTTGTTATCAAACTTGAGAATAATACTGCAAATAAATATTTAAAAAATATTATTAAATTATTTGAGTTTGAAAACTACCTAAAATAATACCAAATATTCTAAATAATATTTGAAGGATCCAGTTTTCAACTGCATCTATAATCTCGTAAGATTTTCCAACTACTATCCTAAATAACTATTAAAAGACATAAGGGACTTTTTATTCGAATTTGAAAACCAACAATAATACCAAATATTCTACATAAGATTTGTAGGACTCAATTTCCAATTGTATCTAAAAGTTCTTAGGATTTTCCAATTTTTAAATTTTGGTTTTCAATCAGAGTAGATCCTTAATTTTAAGTTTAAGCAGAACACTCACCTTCATTTTCTTTCCACCACCGCCGCCGCCACCACCTTTGCCGCCCATGGCCACGCCCACTGGTGTCGCCGGCTTGGCAGGCAAATACAAGCTTTCCGTGCGTTTGGGTTGCAAGGGCGAGGGAATGATATCCTGGCCGAGCGTACGTTGACGCAGCAGCACATCCTCGAAGGGCTGATTGGGAGACGAGAAGAGCGGCTCCGCTGCATTCCCTTGACTGGGCGCGCGCCCACCGCCGCCCAAACTGGGCGTGCCGGCGCGCGATAAACGGCCGCCAGCGCCCGAGGGCAGCGATCCGTTGCCGGTCATGGTCGAGGTGGCAGTCGTGGCTGGTGCGCCCGGCACTGGCGTAGTGCCGCGAAATACTGAGCCAGCGCGTGGCCGTCCGTCGGGAGTGCTGGAGCCACCGCCGCCGCCACCATTGGGCATCGTATCAGCAAGCCCGGAGCGATCCAGCGAAGCTTGTCGGGAGCCGGCAAAAGCGCCGCTCATGCGGCTGGCAGCGCGCGCATAGCGATCAATGGAGGAGTCCCGACTGGGCGGCCGCTTGTAGTGGTCAAAATGATCGATGGAGGACTGCTGGCCCATCTGGCCCAGCATTGGTGGCCGCTGTCCGCGCGGCTGTTGCTGCGCAGCGGCCATTGCGGCGGCATTGCCGCCGGCGTCCGACAACTGTTGCTGCTGCTGCTGCTGCTGGGAGGCGCGGCGCAATAAATTGGCGCTGTTGTGACTAGGCGAGGAGTGCAGCGAGGGTTGCTGCTGCAGCTGTTGTGGCAGCTGCTGTTGCTGTTGCATTTGCTGTTGTTGCTGCTGCTGCTGCTGCAGTTGTTGCTGATAGAGTCTTTGTTGCTGCTGCTGCTGTAGCTGCTGCTGTTGTAACTGCTGCTGCTGCTGTTGCAGTTGCTGCTGCTGTAGCAGCTGTTGCTGGTGCTGCTGTTGTGGCGACATGTTGCTGGGCGTAACATTCGCATTGCCGGCGCCAAACGGCGCCTGCTGATTCAACTTGACGCCGCCGGGCGGCTGCTGCTGCTGGAACTGATATGCAGGATTCATTTGTGGATTGCTCTGTTGCAGTTGCTGTTGTTGTTGTTGCTGCTGCTGTTGCTGCTGCTGCTGCTGGTGCTGCTGATGCTGCTGATGCTGCTGCTGGTGATACATTTGATTGATGGCGCTGACGACCTGCGCATGGCTGGGCTGCGCTTGGCTGACCAGACCCGAGAGATCCGTCTGCGGCGAGACGGGCAGCTGCTGCGAATACATGGACGACGGCACCGGGCATTCCGATTCGTGCTGCTGCTGCGACATGCGTCGCTGCTGCTGCTGCATGTTTAAGTACTGCTGCTGTCGTTGCGCCTGCGTGGCATACGCATCCGAGCCGGAGCCGCCGGCACTGCTTGCCGGCGAAAATTGTTGCTGCATAGACGCTGGCGGCTTGGCAGTGGCCATGCCCAAGCTCAGATCCACATTGCTCTGTGGCGGAGGACCGCGAAAACGTTCGCGTTCGCGGTACCGCAGCTTCTCGAAACGCTCCAGCACCGAGGGCTTAAAGTCCGGCGCGAATTCGCGGGCCATACGGACCGCATTCTCGCAATCGATGCGCGCCTGCTCGGCGGCCACGTCCGCGTTCTGTGCCTTGGCAGCCGCCGTGGCCATACGCGATATGGCCATGTCCGACCGTTGCATGGCCATTTTGAGAGCGCGCTGCGCGGAATTGACGGCGGCCGTGATGCGGTCACGGAATTTGCGCGAACGCGCCAGGAACAAATGCTTTTTCTTCTGGCTGCTGATCAATATGTTGTTCTTGTATTTGCCCTCCTCGACGGTGCCATCCCGAAACGTGGTCACGCCATAGCCATGCTTCCGATTATTGTACCACTCGCCCTCATATCTAGAAGATTAACTTTTAGTGCGCTACGATTCGTAGATCTTGTTTGTCGACTTACTTAAGCCCATCGCTGCGCTCGGCAACGCCGTGACCGCAGCGCTTGTCCTTCTTCCATTCACCCATGTAGGTCTCGACCACCGTCGGATCAAGTTGCTCGTCCTCCATGGTAAAACTGGCATTGGACTCTGTGTGCGCAGATCTGTAAGTGGGGAGTTATTTTACTCTTCAGAATTTAATTGGTATGTATTATAATAATTAAAGTCTATGAGACTATCATCGATATCAGAATTGTCAAAAGCATAGATAATATGATTATTATAATAGTCAGAATTATCATCACGATATAATAATCATAATCATATCATAAAATCATATCATATCGCATCATACTCATATTCAGAATGAGCATCATTATCGAAATTAACATCATAATATTAATGGTTGTGATAATGATAATCATAATAATAATAATAAAATTTTGCAACATCATAATATGTTTCATAATGAGCATAATTATAAATATAATTAACATAATCATCGCCATAATCTTCATTAATATCATAATTGTTAATGTAATTATTGTTATATATATATAAATAAATATACTGATATTTTAACTATCAATAAATATCTTCATTAATATCATAATTGTTAATATAATTATTGTTATATATATATATATATATATACTAATACTTTAACTATCATAATTATTGTATTTCTCATGTGATTTATATTTAAAATATATTAAAATTTAATATAAATTATTTATTTAATTATAATTTAGCAAAAAAAAATTGATCACATCTTTACGACTGACGAAAAGCACGTCAGAAACGCGACTGATCGAGCTCTGTGACCTGCATTTTTGTATAGGTTAAAAGGTCACTCAAAATGGAGTGAAATCCATGAGTTACTTTTCAGAGTTACAATTAACACTCGATCGCGAGATAAAAATGTGTTTTTCGTTGTTGAACATTGAACATACCTAATATTAAGAACTTAATTATGACAATCAGACAGAAGTACATAGCTAGATCAACTCAGATCGTAAATCTGACCAAGAACATATGTAATTTATATAATATTTAAATATTTGTAAAGCTATCTTAGTTCTTAAGACTAAGTTAATAAATTCTGGTTTCTTTCTGTGCCCCCTCAGCACTTACTTTGTTGTCAAATTGGACTGTTCCGAGCCGGTACTTATCCATGAGGCCGATGACATCGTGGACCTTATGCTGCCCGAGGCAATGGTGCCACGCTTCTCCAAGTCCCCAGTGCTGCGCTGTTTACGGATTTTCAGACCCTGTGAAAGTGGGAAGGTTAGAAATGTTTGTAAGACTGTTTGGGATTTACGCGCTTACCATTAGAAATCCCTTCTTTGACTTCTCTGTGAGGCTGTTGCGCCGCACAGGTAGCTTATCCGACTTGGCGGTCAGCACGAAGCCTCCACGTATCTCCTCCGTCTTCTCGGGCACCTTGGCGGCATTCCCATTCTCGGCGCTGCGCAGGGAGCTCAACGAGGCGTGCAAATTCTTGCGACGATGATGCGAGGCGAGGCCAAAAGGTGCCGAGGTGCGTATGCCATAGCCGTGCCGTTTGCCCTCTTGCCACTGACCCTGGTACTTGCCTGCAACAAATAAAATCGGACATTAGATCGCACTCTCCCTTACAGACACAAACGCTCTCTCTCTCTGTCTCTCTTTCGTTCTATCTATCTATATTCGCTGGCCTATTAAAATGCAAATGATAAATTCAACCGCATTGTGTGACCTCATTTGGAATACCTCAAGCAAACGGAAGTCCTGCCCGACTGCCGACTGCATCTACTTGGCATGGAATACATTCATTAGCCAGGAGCTCATTCGTAGGCAATGCTGGAAGTAACTACTTTTCTATTAATGGTTCCACGTGTCTTGCGCCATTTAAAGACCTTACGTGGGGACTGGGCACCCGTTTTTATATAGCGCCATTCGACCGGAATGTAAGAAACAGGTTGGGTTATTTAATTAGTAAATGTTGCTGAGGCTTAGCAAATGACAATTTATAGTTGTTGCCCGACAAACAGAAGGCAAACATTTGCATAGTTAACTCAACTGAATTAAAGGTTACTGCAGCTATTCCCCAAGCGTTGCTGCTATTTGCTATTGCTGTTCGGAGAGTGTCCTATTAATAAGGCTGATGTCCTGCATATATCGCAATAAGCCTGAAGCTAATCGCTTGTGAAAATCCAGCATACAAAATAATTCCCGAGGTCCTAAGGGTATTGTTATAAGTCAAGTCAAATTTCTTGGTTTTAGTTAAATTTTTATTAAGTCTTCGTAATTTATTTAAATTTAATATGAATATGAATTATGCAGGAAATGTATATTCAACTAAAATATTTTCAATCTAAGCAGTTCCTAAATTCCTTATGAAGTCCCTTATACTCAGCAAAGTTGTACTCAGTATCTAGAAAATGTAAATTCTATTAATTAACATCAACCTAAGCGCTTTGTAGATTTTACCAATTAATAACGGTCAAGCTTAAAACAAAACACGTGTAAAAATCCAGTAAATAAAACTAATTTTCTAGGTTCTAAGTAAAAGTCTTTCTTAATAATCTTAACTATAATTGAAATTTCTTATATAGTCCCTTGTTCTCAACTAAACAGGAAGTTGAATATTTTAAAATATTTCTAGACATTCGGATCAATTTAATAATGCATTGTACAGTATATATAAATTCTACAAAAATAACCTCAATCTAAGCTTTGACAAACTAAATATATTTACCTAAAAGTATATATAACTGCGTATATTATATTGAATGCATTGCAAGCACATGAATCGGCAAACCGCAATTAAGAAAAATAACCTCAATTATATATGAGTCGCATTCATTCACAATGACATTTCTCGAAACAATGTAAAATGCAAATATATTTTAATATTTGCATATAATATAATAATATACACACATTTATGTATGTATATATGCATGTGCATGCACACCCACACAAGGCAATAACTTTTTGCATATAGTAGATATTGAGCCATATGCTTTAGAGGTTCAACTAGCCAGGCTAACCGAATTTCCCCAGAAAAAACCAACTCATGTTGCAAAAATGTTTCAAAAGAAAAACGTAAAAGACTAAGGAAAATATGACGTCAGGTTTCGGTCACTCTGCATGTGTATGTGTGAGTGTGGGAAATGTCTTTGTGTACGAGAGATTTTGGTTTACCGGCATGCCAAGAACAGAACACCGAAATGGGCCATGTGAAAGTACACACATAGACAGGCGCCGAATTATTACAGAAACGTCAAAAAGTAAAACAAAACAATAAATTGGTTTCAGCTGCCTCTGTTGTCGTGGTTTTTAAATACGGGCCAGGAAATAGATGCCAAATGATCTCATGCAGCAAGTTAAATTACGTATACGCCGGGTGAACGCTTACCGCCATCTGCATAGGTCTCACAGCCGGAACCGTCCTGGTAGCCCTCGTTCCAGGTGCCCTCGTACTTGGCCGTAGACACGGTACTTTCTCTAACACCGTAGCGTCCCTTGTGTCCATCCTTGGACCACTCGCCGCGATAGATCTGGCGACCAATCTGCTCCACGCCCAATCCATGCCGACGGCCATTTTGCCACTGGCCCTCGTAGTGTGATCCGCTGCAAGGAGAAGGGCATTCAGATGAGACTAATGGACAAAAGTATTCTTTACATGAATGAAATACAATAAACATCGTTTACGTTAACTTGTTGCAAATATATAAACATTATTTTCTTAAGATTATGTTGTTTATTTATAATTTAATTTTAATATGTGCAACTGTATTTATCGACAAACAATCATAAATGCATAGAGAAGGGTAGAGCGAAGAATAATAGCACAACTTCCACTGCTTAAAGATCGTTTGTCTTTAATTGATCTGCCTTTACTTTATTTATATATAAAATTCTTCAGTTATGAGAGCCACAATTATAAATAAATAAATTGAACAAATAAGCAAGCAATTGAAATCGATCGCAGTCCTTTTCGCTAAGCAACTTATTTTCTCTTTCATCTCTAATTCTATGCCATTCACCCCGAATAAATCAGAAAAGCGTTGCCACCTATGCAAGCTTCAACTTAGGATTGTGACGTCACATTTGAGCATTTTATTAATTTTGAATGTGGAAATGTTATTCAAATGAGATAAATTTGTTAAAACAACAAATATTTTGTAGTTACCTGGGCCAAATGTACGATCCGGATACCTCAAAGCCATAGTTCCAAGCGCCAGCGTATGCGCCCTGGTGTTTGGGGCCAGTGCAGACGCCGTGTCCGTGGGCTTTGCCCTCGTCCCAGCCTCCACAGTAGGTGCCGCCATCTTCAAAGTCAAAGCGTCCGCCGCTCATCGGGGCGCGCTTGACGCCGGCGCCGGCAGCGGCAAAGGCGGCCAAATCGCCGCCATTTTGTTGCTGCTGCTGCAGTTGTTGTTGCTGCTGTTGCTGTAGCTGTTGTTGCTGCTGTAGCTGTAGTTGTTGTTGCGTTAGTTGGTCAGCCTGTTGCATACTCAATGCTTGTACGTATAGCTGTCGTTTGCTTCTTCCTCTTCTTCTTACTAGTGTCTACTACTAACTGTTGTTGTCGCTTTGAGCTTTTTGTGTTTTCGTATGCTGCGCATTGATTTACTGCTCAATTGTTGCTGCTGCTGTTGCTGTTGTTGTTGTTGTTGCTTTTGTTTCATTTGCATTTGTTTGTTGCTTGAGTTAAATGTAACTTTTAGTTCGTTTCGCTTAGTTTCGTTTTTAGTTTGTTGTATTTGCTACGTAATTTGTTGCTCTGTTGTTTGACTTGTGCTTAACTTAAAGTTAGTTTTGCTTGGGTGAATTGTAAATTGTTAATTTGTTGTTTTGTTGATTTTTCACTGAAACGTGAAAGTTTCAACTTGTTTTCTTCTTTAAATTCTGTTTGCCTTCGACTTGTTGCATTCAATTATCGATCAAGTTTCTATCGCAGGCATCTGAAAATTCTGGATCTTTATGCTAATGTCGTAGGCCATCATTGGGTAAGCTGTAAGGCTGTTAAAGAAAGTCATTATTAGTTTAAATTATTAATAAAAATATATATTTTTTGACATTTGTTTGTTGTTATCGAGTTTTTTTTGTTATCGATAACTTTTTTCGTTTTCACGCTCATATATTTTATATTTGCATCTTTGCCTTGGTTTTAAAATGCAGATCAATTTCAAATAATATTTTCGGATTATGTAATCAAATTTATATCTATATCAAATCTATATTGTATATGTATATATATTTGCTGTTAATACACATTGACTTCAGCGCAAGTACTTTGCACTTGTAAACATTTAAGAAAAGCTGAAAGTTGCAGCACATTAAGTTTTTGCATTTCCCAAATTGATTTATAGCGCTATTTAATTGATATTTATCTGTCCGAATTTCTAGGTTTCCATTTGTATTTTCTTTTAATTTTTTTGTTTGGGCACGCGCGCAACGAATGTTTACGATGTAAATAAAATCTATCGCGATGAGAAGCCATTGAAAAAAAAATACCTCAAATGAAGTCGCGACGACAGAACCCAAAGATGACGATATCGATGATAATGATGATAACGATGATGTATTATTGCCTTTGTTGATGTAGTATGATAGGATGAAATGTATTTTATGCAATTGCCAAACTACTCGCATGTGTGTGTGTGCCTGTGTGTGTGTGTGCCTCGCACTGTTGTTTGTTAATAACAAAAACGATTTTGGGTTGAGTTTTGCTCGGCACCGGGGCTATCGAAATTTATAGCCGCAACACAGCATCATTTTGTATATAATATAGCTCAGCTATATCTATAGATACATTTGCATGTGCCTGTGTATATCTGTCTCTGTGTGTGTGTCTGAGTGTGAGTGTATCTGCGTGTACCCGCGTCAAAGGCCAACCGAATGAAATTCTCAATGGCGGGCCGCCTTCTGAGTGGGAGGCAGCTGCAGGTTGCCACGCTCAGCTGTTGCCCGGTGGCAGCCACTCGCTGTGTGGCAGCTACTCGCCGCTTTCAATGCGATCAGCGAGTCGCGGGACACTCGCTTGTTTATTCGCTTGTACGTGTGCACGATAGTAGTAATAAAATATTATAAAAATTACATAGTACAGCACAAATGCCATCAAAAGCACTCGAAAAGTTTTCATTTTCTTTTTTATTCTTATTTATTTGTGGATTAGATCAAAGTTCTTGATATGTGGCTCCTATGTGTATATTGTATTAGCTCTTCTTGGTTTCCTGCGGTTTTGTTTTCTATTTTATTTTTTTGTTTTTTGTTTTTTTATTTTTTTAGTTTTAGTAGTTTGCCAAGTAGTTTTTTTACTGCCTCGTAATTATTTATGTTGCTCGGCCATTGGGCTTTTGCTTTCATTAAGAGCTATGTAATTTGTACGACTGGGCCATGTGTTAATAATACAAATATATATATATATATATATGTATGTTTTTTTTGCTATTGCTTATAGATTCTTTTGTTTGGCATATTGGGTAAATGGATTGAGATGAGAAATTAAAACTGTTGTTATACATTTATGATTCATTGCGTACACCATTCGATAGATATTCGAACAAACAATAGTTCGTTTGTTTCATTTTATTTTTAGTTCAGTATTTATGCTTAAATTAATTAGTGGATACGTTAAACATTATAACACTTCATCTATTATGATATTTATATATTTTTTGTATAGTTTTGTATAGGCGTTTTGTCTTTCTAAACTGGATGTAAATACATTTTTTTTGTTTTGTATTCTCGTATCACCGACTCCCGAATTCCGATTCCAATTTTTAGTTATTCTTATGAAACTTTAATACTTTTAATAGTTAAGCAGACACTTATAGAATATAGAATATAGAATAAATAAAATGTATTTATATGATTTGTATAGCAGCAACAAATGTTCAATTTAAAGCAGTTTAATTCCAGCAAATTGAGAAATCGACATTCCACAGAAATTGCCATTGGAATAATAATAATCGAAAAGCTTGATTGCTTGGAAAACCAAATCAAATTCCAACTATAAAACAATGGCAGCAACATTGTTTGCGGCAACAAGAAGAAGAAGACAACGAACAGGCAGGAAATGTGCGCTTAACGCGCATTGCGTATACGCCATGTGGCTCAACGTTGAATGCTTTGGCATTGCGATATCGATGGGTTGGTTAAACCAGAGCTCCATCGGAAATTGTTTATTTGGAAATTCTTCACTCTCTTGCAAATAATTTACAGTTTTATTGTAGCAAGAGCGAGAGACAGATAGAGGGAGTGAAAGAGAAGCGGTTGAACGGATGCTGTGCATTGGCTTATCATATGGTTGAATGGAATTTGTGTGCTGGCATCGACAAGCCCGTAAAATCCACCTGCTGGCACACAATACAACAATATTGTGGCTTTACTATCTATGCAGTGCGGAATGATATTGTTTTACTCATTTGGTAAATTGTTTTTTCAAGTGGCAATAAAGAAGGCAATGAAGCCTACAGCCTTAAAATAATGAATAACATTTTAATGGCCAGAAAATATTTACAGCAACATACTTTAGTAAAACTAAGCAGAAATATCTAGATGATATAATATGTATTGGGAGCCGATAGATATGGAATTTTGTTCTCTTTAGATAAATTGTCTAATTAGATCTGTCAAGTCAAAAACCCAGACTCGAGTGCCAGGCTAGTTCTTAATACTTTTTAAAAAATGTGCTCATAGTTTTCCAACTATATTCCCAATTATGTTATATAAACTAATGCTAAGTTTAAAGAAGAGTTGTAGAAAAATAGGATTTATTCCATGCTTCAAAATTTATTCTAATTGACAGCGTAAGAATAAAGAAATTAAGAATCTACTTTAGATAGAAAGAACCCAGAGGCTATTTTCGAAAATTTCAAAACTCATTCAAACATTATAATTTAACAAATAAAGGCTATTTTTTTAAGCATATAAAAGAGTTGATAACTTAGTTCTACATCTGGATTTTTCATGGTAAACAAAATTGTTCACTTTCATTATACAATATATGCAAATAAATTTTGCAAGATATTTATGTTATTCAGAGTATCGATCGATTGAATATGATTGTATAGCAATTGCAGCACTATATATTCCACACAGCTAGCAAGCATTTCGGCCACTTTTTTGTTCTTTCAATTTTTGGCATTGCTCCGATGCTCGTTTTATTGTTCTCTTGCGGTTGCCGACCAAACCAAAGCAAACCAAACGAAACGAAATGAAACGAAAAGAAAAGAAATGAAATGAGAAACAAAAAGAAATTCGAATTTGAATTTGAATTTGAATTTGAATTCTTCTGAAGCTTTTGTTATTAATAGCAAAAATACACACACCGAGCAGAGGAGCTGCGCTCCAAGGGGCCGTAAGGGAGGGAGGGGAGGGAAGGAAGTGGGGGCTGCCTGTATTACGGCTGCTGTCTCTGGCTGCCAATGTTATTTTGTTTAAACATTAATGATGATGAAAACACACGCATCGTACAGTGCATGCGATTGTATTCGCACTCGCATTTGCTTCTTCTTCACTCTCCGTTTCCCACAAAGTTTTCAAAGTGAAGAAATGTTCGGGCTTGCAGACGAAAAGTGAAAGAAAAAAAGAAACGTAGCATAAACAGCAACAGGCAACAGGCAACACGCCAATTGCTGCAGGCAACATTTTTGTTCTTTAGAATGGGAGCCATAAATTTGGCTGCCATAAGAAGGAAAAACAATTTCAAATAAGAAATTAAACTTCTGCGGCAGCAGCTAAACTTGGCATCATTTATAACAACTATGCACTTTATGATATGGATTTCAATTTGTTGTTCTATAGTGAAGATATTAACTGAGCATAGAGGTGACCTCTCAGTACTGGGGAGAAAAACAAAGTTTTTAATATATGGAGATTTATAATATCAAAGATAAAACTAAACTGAAGAACTTTATAAAACACTGTTCAATAAAGTCTTCAAACAGGAAAATGATAGTGAAAAAAAGTAATGAATAAAAATGTATATCGATTTTTAATGTGTTGTGTCGATTTTTGAATAGTTCCTATACCTAACAATTTCATTAAATAAATTTTCTTGTTTATCAACAAATAAACGTAATATGCAAACTAAATAGTTTTAATACAAAACATTTATTCAAGGCAATAAAAATTCAAAATTCAAGGTAATCACAAATACATATGTACAAGTTTTTAAATATTAATATATTCGTTTTTTATTTGAATGACAAGAACTTAATTAAATTTTGTGAACACATGAAAAACATTTTTTTTTTGTTTCAGTTAAATATATTTTGGTACTCATATTATCTAGGATTATAAAAAGCAGAGAAAAACAATGATAATACAATAGTAAAATACGAGAGGTTATTATAGAAAAATAACAATATAATAGACATTATCCTAAGAATAAAAAAACCGTTTATGCTATGAGCAGATTATGTATAAGTTTTAAAATATAGAATAAAAAAAAGAAAACTTGTTCTTCAACAGAAAATGTATATGACCCTTGATTTATATAATAGTGTACACGAATTGAAATAATTTACTGTATAAGGGAATTAGCAGAAATAAATATTAATTGAGACTTGATTTAAGATCTAAAATTTATTTAAATGTTATTAGAAGTATGCGAAATAGAAAAGTAGGAGAGAAGTATATATTTATTTTATATAAGCACTGACAACGCCTTTCGACTAGGATATAATACTTATACATCCAATATAAAAAGAATTGAAGAATTTTAAAAATGTTATTTGGAGTATTAGAAATAGAATAATGGGAAAGAGACATCAGCATATATTATATTGGCACTGGCAGATCGGCTGATCTAAAATACATCCATAACTAGCCCAAAATTGGAATCCGAACTCTCATTCTCAAGTTCCTTAATAGCATGAACAGCTTACTTAGGATCTGATCCCAGCAGTTATTATCGTAATAAATTGTTGTCTTAAGATTTGCAAATTTGCTTATAGAGACAGCGGCTAACCTGACTACCCAAATGGTAGCCCTCGGACACAGCCAAGTTTATCACAGAGCTCCTCGAGCTGGGCTGATAAAAGCATTTACGTATGCGCATTTATTTATAAACAAGCAGCAGTCGCATGTATCATTGTTATTTTAAAAATTGCTGCCTGCCAACGAGCAAAGGAAAATAAATAAAATTCGCTTTGGCAAGAAGCAAAAAATACGAAAGCAAAATAACAAAAACAAATCAAGAAATGGGGGGGGGAAAAAAAAGAAGACAACTCGTAATATTGTTGAACTGTATTTTGGGTGCTTTTGGCAAAGACTATTCAATTTTTTCGCTGGCAAAAAGTGTCGCTCGTTTCTACAAAAACAAAAACAAAAAAAACATAAAACAAAAATTAAATGAAATAATAGTTCACTGACTGACATCGTTGTCGATGTGCTTGGGGTACGACTGACAGTCCTCAGTGTGGTGCGTTTTGCATTTTGTTTGTTTTTTTTGTGCATTTTTTTTTTTTGTTTTCTATTTTCTTTTTTCAATTTTTTTCTTCAGTTTTTTTTCAATTTTTGTTGGTTCTGGTTAAGTTGCATTTTCTTTTTGTTTTACTTGAGCAACGCGACTGCGTTTCAATCAATCGCCACTGCACTCTCACACACGCACATAAGCACTCCCATACACACACACACACACACATACACTCGCACACACTCACACACACACACACAAACACACGCACGCAGACAGCGATACGCAGCGTTCAGTTTTTGGTATTTTTAGCATATTTTTGTCGAAGAACGCGCACTATTCGTTATATTATATGTAGTAGAAGGCAGGCGAACACATTCTCTAAATTGAAATTATTTATAGGTTCACATAAATTAAGTATTAACACCCCAACTAGCCTTCGGCTACAGTAGTTACTCCTGCAATGGGTCGCTACCTTTATCGATTAAAGTCGTTAAGCTTTAAGAACTCATGGATTAAACATTTTCAATCCATTGAAAGTAAATTTGTAGAAAATTATTTGTTCACAGCAACTAAAAATAATACAAGCTCTTTGTATTTTAATTGAAATATGAAATATGAAATCGCTGCTTACAAATTTCTTCTATTATTTCAATTTATTTTCTATTTAAATGAAAATTATTTGATTGCGCTTCAACTTTTATTCACATATTTCTAGATAATTATTTCAATTGATCATTTTGATTTATTTTTTAAACTTAGATTTTTTAAAATGCTTTTTTTTTATTCACAGTTTTATTTAAGTCGTATTTTTGGGAGTTTATTTAGATTCGTGTTTGTATGAATTTAAATTTATTTTGTATTATTTTGAATTTTGACTGACATGGAAGTTATGGCGTTGGCTGCATGTACTTATATTGTTTTATAACTTATTAAACGCAACGAAATTTTTCCACACACACACACTCACACTCACACACACACACACACACACACACGCACACGCAGGCACACACGGAGAATAACTCGGGCAAATTGTTAAAAAAATGTGAGAAAATTTTTGTGTTTGGCCGCACACACACGTTAAAAATAGCAAAAGGCAAAGGCGTTGAGAAAATTGTTGAGAAAATCCCGTGCCTTGAAACGTTTTTAGTTCCAAACGTCGCTGCGCCGAGTCGCTGACAGCTGGCAACGCGTTCAGCAGCGAATGGAGATGACAACGGCAACGGCAACGACAACAACGATAACGACAACGACAACGACAACGACGACAACGACAACGACGACGATGGCGAGGACCACGATGTCGAGAACAGCGAACGGAACGCACGAGCGGCAGCCAACGACTGTCGATCCGCTGGCGATGGTAACGGGAACGAGCTGAGCGGCGATCGCGCAGTAATGGAAGCCTGCGCCGGCAGTAAAATGTAGAACGAAAGGCGAAATGGGCTGGGAGCACGGGGCGTATGCGTGTCTGTGTGCGTATGTGTTGATAGATGGCAAGTTGCGTATACGCCCAGTGGCACAAAACTAACTTTGCTCAGCGGCCGAGGGCGGCGAATCGACGCGACATTTAGCGAAACGCGGACACGTCCAAACGCCAAACGTTCGCAAAGCGAAAAGAAAACGAAAGACAGCTCTCCCAAATGTGCGAGCGAGCAATTTTTTTTCGGGGATCCGCTGAATTCACTCGACAAGCTGCGCCGCGCCACTGGAAAGCGACACGACTACACAGCCACAGCCACAGCTACAGCTACAGCTACAAAGCGACAAGATGCACTGCAGCATTTGCTGGCGCTCTCTCGAACAGCTGTTGCCAATTGTTGGCTCTGTATTTATGGGCATCAATTCTGAAGCATAATATAGACATAATAATATGAATGAATGGCCGGTGGCATTCACCGATCGCACCCATATATACACAAATATATACACATACATACATATATTTGTGTGTTTGCCTTGCCAGGTAATTGGCTAAATGACAGCCAGGTAATGTGTGTGCGCTGAGTCATAAAATGGAAAGGCTATCGCCAATGATGGACAGCGATGGTGGCTAATGGTAGCTAATGGTGGCTCACCTGGTTGGTTTGGATGAGGAGTGGCGGCCATTGAGCGTCGGACTTATGAGGCGATACATAACTGAACTATCAGCTAAATAGTCCGACTGCTGCTGCTGCTGCTGCAGCTGCTGCTAAAGTTAAATGTTGAAAATGTATAAATTTTCATAACTGCTCAAGGGCCAATTATCCCGACTGGACTCGACACATGTGGCCCACATTCTTACTTTTTATGAGCTCAACCTACTTGAAATGTGTAAACAGGGTATATTAGCTTTAGCACAAATGTGTGTAGCAGGAGTTATATGTATTCTTGATCTAAGTTGAAAGCTATACAAGCTGGACAAATTTGATATTTGAAATTTAAAAGACATCTTCATATAAAACTTTACAGTTCTTATATATATATATATAATAATACTGTCATTTAAAATTAATTTATTGAAGATTAAAAGTTGATTTATTAACTATGATTAAATGATAGTTGTAGATACTAAATGTGATATTTAGCAACTCTTTGCCAACTCCACCATTTGGCATCTTTACATAAAGCTTTGCAGTTATTTTTTTAATATATTAATACAGTTATTTAATATCGATTTAATGAAAATTAAAACTTGATTTATTAACCATGCTTAAATGATAGTTGTAGATACTAAATGTGATATTTAGGAACTCTTTGGAATGCGAAATCCACAATTTGAATTTTCGACGCAACAAGCAGGGTATGCTCCAGTCGGTCACACCCCACTGAGTTCATGTTGTTGTTCGTGTGCAGCAAATGCAATTACCCCACATAAATGAACGTCTCAAAGCGTGCCATTAAATATGTAAGCCACAAATGCTGTTAATACTTTGGCACTGCCTTTGGCGTGGTAAACACTTGAAGCGGACAGCTCCTAACCGTAATTCCCCTGAGCTTAGGACCCCAGCACGCAATGGAACGATCCGTCGGTGGCGGAGGGGAAGGGGAGAGTGAGAGTGAGAGATGTTGTTATTGTTGTGCTTCTTCTTGCCGGTCAAAAGCCATTAAGTGAAGTATATAGAAACATAGAAAGGCATGGCAGACAGACCAGAATGCTCCTGAGTAATCAGGTTATACAATTTCTAAATTAAAAAACAAATAAGTATATAATATACTGTTATACCGTCAGCCAGCTAGCCAGTTTGTTGTTGCCTCTCTGCTTAAATTTAGTTTTGGGTACATCAACTTTTTCATACATTTTGCTATTCAACTTGTTGCCTTTGCTTGAAACTTAATTTGGTTGCTTATTGTGGAGTTTTTTTTTAAAATATACTTCGAAATTAAATAAAGTATTTACTTAGTGTCATTTAATATAGTTAGGTTAATTTTTTGTCCATAATTATAACAAAAATAATACACGATAATAAGTTATTAAATTATTATAAATACATTATACATTTTCTAAATGTTATAAATTTATAAAAAAAATATCCACTAAAAAGTATAAAATGTGGAACCTAACTGTGTTTAAAGCTAAGCCAATTATATAAAAATATAACAGAAGATATATATTATTTTATGTAGATAGATAAATAATAATAATAAAAAAAAATATAAAGATTGTAAAAATAAATTCCTTGAAATGTGTTTTTAAAATGCTGTATTTATAGACAAACGATAAATTTGAAAAACTCATCATTGTAATCAAATGGTAATGAATAATATAACAATACATACTAATAAAATATGGAATTCTTAAGCGCAATTCATTAAACTAAATTTGAAGTAATGTTAAATGAATATATAATAATTTCTAACACACACTTAATGTAATAAAAATATCTAAAATAACGTGAAAATATATTTATATGAATATATATTTATATATTTAATAAGTATGATATAGCGGCTTACTCTAGCTGATATATAGAAAACTAAAAAAGACTGCATAGATAAATAAATTTAGTAATATAATTTAAATCTAAATATAAATATTAATTTTTATGCTCATTTAATAATATTATTCATTTATTTTAAAATATTTATATTAAAAATTAAATTGTTTATTAATTTTAAGTGTATTTAAATTTCGTGAATCTCTTTGACATTGAATTAATTTGTTTCAGTATACCCTGCACATCAACCCGGCCAACAGCTGCTCCGAGCACGCACTCAATACGCACTGAAAGAGGCGCTGAACGCGTTCTTTTCTATATCTATAGTGTATATATAGAGTCCACAATGCCCAGACAAATAAGACAAGGCAAATGCGTGGAAGGGGTGGGTGGCACAGGTGGCCAGGATGACGATTGCGCTTCCTGTTTGTCTGACAGGAAGTGTCAAATGCCGTGCTATGTTTTCTGTTTTTCTTTCTTTTCTGTATATTGTTACGAAAGTGACATTTTATATGCGTAGATTGAATTTTTAATTGCTACGAAAAATTGGTAACGCTTTTCCTGTCAGACATCAAATACAAAGAGCATTAAACAGCAATGCCAAATACTACGTATACTATATGTATATATATACATACATACATATATATGACGAACAGACATTGGCCTTAAATGTTCTTTGGCCTCCAGTTTAAAGTATTGCTTGCCACTTGCCACGTGCCCGCAACTCAAGTAGGGGCCAATTTCCTTTTTGGCTAATGCCAAATTATGAATTTAAATGTTTTTATAATTTAATTTTGATTGCAGGCTAAAATATTTGTGTGCTTTTCATGTCAGACGCATTCCATGCGATATCTGCCTCGATGTAGATTTTTCATAAATGTTTTTCTTAGCAGAATTTGAAAGGCTGAATTTTCATGAATCACCCACAAAGAAATCTTTCGAAGAGCCATAAAAAAAAAAAACAGACAGCCGTGTGATTAAACGGCAGGCTTCTTCAGCTAGGGGTCGATTCGCCTATGGCCACGCCCCCGTCCCCAGTGGGAGGTCTCCAATAATACAAACTCTCAGTTGGATTCATGCAAAATTTATGGAAAGTAAGCGACGGAGGTGAAAAGCTAAGCAAATGTTCGCTTATCGATTTGCTTCCACAGCCGAATTAAGACAAATGGTCAGCACGATTCTTTGGCAAGTGTTGATTGATTCTGGCCTTTGAGGATTGGCCAATAAAAAAGAGCAGCAAGTCAACAAATTACATTTAAAATCCTCAAAGGTAATTCCGTTTTCTAAGAATCCAAGTTTTCAAAACAGTTAAAAATCAAAATTTGGGAAAAATGGAAAATTATACCTGATGTAGTCGAAAGCCATACAATGTGAATGGTTTTTATAATTTTTTAATAGATTGATATATCACTATAATAATATATACAACCATAAAAGCAACTAACTATAAAATGAGATACTTTCCTCGAAATAAATAAGTGTGATAAATGGATGAGTCTAACATGGATTTTTTTTATTATTTACCGAATTGATATTTGAAATTAAGACGGAATAAATACATGTCATCATTAAGTTTTAAGATTTTTCAAAAAACTCTTTTAATTAAACATAAAATATTATTATAAAACAAAAATATTTTCCCTTTTCATGTTTATATCGTATTTATCATTGTAAAAATGATAAATATTGTTTTTTTTATTAAATATAACGACTAGAATTTTGGCTACAATACTCATATATCATATGTCGGGCTAATTTTATCTTAATCTCTTGCAGATCTAGAGTTAAGCAATAGCCTTATAACCCAGTTGTACAATTGACTCTGTCAGATAAGTCAAGGGTTCGAATCCCAGGCTAGATGCCAGTTCTATGGGGGAAATGTGCTGAGATAATGCAAAAAACAATAAATAAATAACTTATAGGGTTTCGAATCCCAAGCTAGTTGCTTGTTCTAACGGTTCATTCAAAATCCCTCATACCCTATAATATCTACTACTTTTAAATCCTTAAAAGAATTTAGACCTGATATTTTATAGCTTTTAAGTTCCACTTGTATATATTAATTTTTTTTAAATACAAATATTCAATTATTTTAATGCAGCTTTAACTCTATAAGAAATATTTATTAAATTGAAGATACCCAAATCCTAGAGTATAGATTTCGTTTAATAAATATATTTTTTTAAATAGAGCATTTAGACTTAACAACTATTATAGGCTTAACAGCTTGAATTATATAAAAGCTAAAATTGAGTAGTTTCAAGCAGGCACTGGAAATCGGGCCAAGCTGTGAACTTAACGATTCCAGCAGCTGTTGACTTGACTTGGAATGCAGAAGGACTCAAATAGGACGCACTAGAAAAATCCGATATAAATAATGAAATATTTATGCATATGTGGCGCATGTGTGTGAGTGTACGTGTGTGAGTGTGTGTTGTATTTATTGTTGTATCAAATACAAAGGGATTGAAAGCCAACACCAACACAATTACACACTCTCAGACACTTGCACATGCATGTGAGCCATTAGGAGGGGGTGGGGGAAGTGTAATAACAATAACGAGAACAACGAACAACAACTTGAAGCTGCTCAAAGCAAACACACGCACACACACACACACACACTCACACTCTCATACATTGATGTGCATGCATGTATATGTATGATATGTATATTTAGTTAGGACTGTCCTGCGAGCCTTCGTCCTGGCCGCCGTGATTGGCGCGATAAGCACAAAAGCCGCAAGACAAAAACTAAGAAAAATCGACAATAGCTCGCACATTAAGTGTTTATAGGATAATACATATAAGGCGCTTGTATACGGTAAAAGATTACAACAACAGCAGCCATAATAATAACACTTAAAAGCCAAAGCCAAAGCCAAGCGGGCAACCAACCCAAGTTTAGATACGCGCACTTGCAGATACGAAAATCCGAGAGTTTCTATCTTGTGTTTAAGCATAGTATTTAAAGCCAAACTGGGTTGGCTTTGGCTCTGACTATGGCTTTGGCTTTGGCTTTGGTTATGGCCATATCCTGCTGTGCGATGACACCGCAGAGACCCACGGCTCCAAATCGAGGACACTCAGCAGATGCGGCTGCGGATGCGGATGCGGATGTGAATGTGCATGGACTGTGCCGAAATTTGTTTAAACACTATTTGAAATTGGGTTACAGCCGAGTTGTTACATAAGGCCCTGGGAAGAAAACATGTGTACGGTTGTGTACTCTACCATACTCCAATTGTGTGTTTCTGTGTGTGTGTGTGTGTGTGTGTGTGTGGCACACACATAAATCTCAACAAATATGCAGCGCACAGCGCACGCACTAAGCAACAACAACAACAACAACAACAAACACGAAAGTCATGGCGGGCACATGAATCACATCGTAGGGGGGAATAGTGGAAAGCGCCTCGGGGAAGGGGTAGGGAGTCTTTTGTTGGTGAGGGGAGGAGGGGGTTGCACCACATGAACAAGTCAAAGGCCATTGCAAATGTAAACTTCAAGAAGGCCAAATTCATTTTATAACCAAGGCTGAAATTCGGCGAATAAACTACGAAAATTGTCAGCGTTCAGCAGATTTACAGTTCTTTAAGGGAAAATAGGAACAAGCAAAAAAATATAAAAAAAGAACAGAAGGGAAGGGAAATAAAACATTTTTGTAGCTTAACACAGCTGGGAGCTTCGAGTGGAGCGTAAATTCAAGAAAATCCAATAAAAAGAAGCTAATGCGTTAGCTATATGGTGGGTAAAAGTAGAAAATTGTGTGTGTGTAGTAAATCTTATAGCTATTATTACCGGTACCTTAAGTGAAGGACTTAAGAAAAGGAGGACTCCGAAAACGAATCAATTTATTGCTTGCTCTGAACAAAACCAAAACAATATAAGACCAGAATTTTGTTAGAATTTATATTACCCAGAAAGAATATAAAGAATAAAAAAATATATATCAAAAAATTTACAAATTTAAAAAATTTTAATTTGTTTCATTATAATTACGAATACATATATAATATCATATAATCCTTATGCCAAATAAACATTTAAGCCAGTGTCGAGTTTGATGAAGATGGAAATCAAACTTAGAACCGCACTTAAAACAACAAAAAAATGGACTTGAATCGTGAAATAAATCAGTGGCAGTTAATTTTTTATAATATATTATCATATATTTTTTCAAATTATTGAAATAAATTAAAATATTTCAGTGCTGCGTGCCAGACTTCGGCATACTCTATATAAGTTTAATTTGATCAAATCTTTTTTTTTTTTTTTTTTACCAAATTTTGAAAAAACAGACAGATAAGACAAAAGCTACTCTATTTCCCATTCATAATCTAGATCAAACATTTTCAATCAATAATAATGTAATATAATTTTAATAATAAGTCTATAGCAGATTAAAAATCTTAGTTTTAATACAATTAGGGTCTAGTTTCCTAGAATAATAATACCTCTGTGTGGAATTAACTTTTTGGATTTTCAAACTATTTATATACACATTGAAAATGGATGAACAGCATTAAATGATTTGTGAATACGTATGTAAAAGGCAAACTCCATAAAGTATATATATTCTTGATCAGCATCAATAACCGAGTCGCTGTTTGTGTGTCCGTATGTGTAAAAGCGTCGATCTTCGAAGTTATAAAAACTAGAGAATTAAAATTTAACATGTAGCTGCAAATATAGCAAGCGCATATCGATCTTATTTTCGATAATCGATAACTCCTTCCGTTTGCTTGTTATCGATAGCAAGTTTTGGTTTGCCAAATTGTCTCAAATCTTAGTTATCAAACTGCAGCACTGAACGGATTTCAGGGTATCTCCTAGTCGAGCACACTCGACAAGAGTTTTCTTACTTTGTTTTGGTCTACGATTATTGTTCCAATTAAGTCGCTGGTAACTTTATTGCTTTAAATATTTGGGAAAGAATGGTGAATTATTGTTATTTGTTTTTTTTTTTTTTTTTATGAACATGTATGAACTTTTTTACAGTTGCAGTTGCATTTATAGTGCAAGGATTATTGTATTTTTGTAGCCGGAAGCAGCGAAAGAGCTTTCTCATGTTTGTGTCTTTCGCGTACTTTCCGGTTTTGTATTCTCTCTTCAGGTCAGCTTCCGTGTGTCTGTTTGCTAAGTGTTGCCCCCAGCTGCTGCTGCTACTGCTGGTGGTGTCCAATAAGCAAACATTCTTGCAGTCCAGCGGACCGCACGAATCTAAAATCTTGAGTCAGTTAAAGCCCGCAAAATGTGGCCAGCGGCGTGGCCAGCGGCATGGCCAAAGGCGAAGTGCAACAAAAAGCGAACAAACAAACAAGCGAGCAAACAGACAGGCAAACAGGACTAACAGGGCGCACATTCAATTTAAAATTTCCTGTGCAAGGACATGAAGCTGACGCTGACGCTGACGTTGACGAAATGACAAACAGGAGGCGCGCGCTGAGCGAGCTGGCAAACTGTGCAAAGAGCACACGGGATATCCGTTTCCGTTCTAACAAGTGCCACCCTAAAAGCAGACACACACACACACACTCACACTCACTGGCAGGCAGACGGACATAAAGTACACATATACACACACGCATACATATATAGCCATAGACACACAGAGTTGCAATGAAGCGCATTTCGTAGTTGTTTCCGGTGCACACACACACACACATACTCACATTGACACAGACTCACACACACACACTTTCGCACACTTTGAGGACTGCACATGTAAAATAGAAATTGACATAAACACAGACACAGCCGCTTGATTGTGCGGCTTGTGTGACTGTTGATGGCTATAAAAATGTACATAACACTCATACGCCATGTGGCACCAAGTAATAGCAACAGCAACAACAACGACAACAGGAGACAAATAGACTGCAACAGAGTGGCTCTAAGGGAATTGTAAACATGTTCATGTATTTGACGCAGACCTTCGACTACAAATCTTTGTTATTTCGATTCTTTTTATCGAAACGCACCAAATTTGATCAAATATTCATAAACGACTTTTATTGTTGAGGGGAGGGAGGGGAAAGGTAAAGATAAAGGTAAAGGGAACCAGCAGGTGAGAGGAGGAGCTGCAGGTTGGTCTGTACTTCAGTTGGCTAAGATTTAAATATAGAACTGTCTATGACGACTTATGAATCATAAATGAATAAGCAATATAAATAGATCAAGTGCGCATTTGTACTAAAGCTGAAATATGATTAAACATAGCAATTACGAATTATTAATTTATAACTTTGGCTATAGATAAATTATTCCTTGAGAGTAAGTTTGTTTTAGAAATAATAATATTGACTATTAAAAATCTTTGTTGTTTTTCTTTTTTTTTTTTATAATTAAACCGGCAATAAAATCCTTAACTTTAACTTTAAAATTGGGGCTAGAAAAATATTTAAACCGTTTTTAGTTAAATTATTTGAAAACATTAAACATAATTGGTATTTAAATCCTTAAGTTTAAAATAGAAAAATGTTTTTTAATTTTGCATTATTTTTCTGAATTTAAAATTATTTCAAGAACCTTAAGTATTATCTAAGTGAGCAGGTAAAAACATTAATTGGGAAGAGAGAACGAATAGAACAGGTAATTGTTCTATTAAAAGAATAAATTGTATTTCCTAATATACATTAATTTAATTATTATAATAATTATTAAAATAATTGAATAAACTCACATTTCAAATGTATCCAAAACCAAACCCAAAATCCAAAAAAAAAAAAAAGAAGACAGGTGTATATTTATATAAACATACACTTTACACGTTTTGCAGTTCATCCAATGTCAAATGCAGTTGTCGCATTTATCTAGTGGATGGGAGAGTACGAATAGGTGCTCAGGTATGTATAGGAATGTGCTGCTTATATAGGTATTTATTTATATGCAGCTCATTCGCTCTTCGGCTACTTGTGGATTCTTTTGTTTCTAGCGGTTCGTTTATGCTCAATGCAAATTTCTCGCAATTATTGTTAATTTTGTATTAAGATTTTCGATTATAGTATATGTTCTTGATTTGTTGACCGGGGCTGAGAAGAGAGGATGTTAATTGTATACGTGTTTTGTGGATGCTTTTATGGCTTTTGTGTTTTGTTTGTATTTTACGCGCGCGTTCGTTTCGTTTTAGTTGTTGGTTCGTTTCACACTAAGCGACACGAAAATCATTGAAATTTTCTACTCAAGCGAAAATGTTTTCGTCTGCTGCGTCGACGTCGGCGTCGACAGCGACGCAGCGCAGGAAAAACCCAAAAAAAAAGAATTACACTCTCGTTTATTTTTTCAACTGCAAGGAGGCAGCACTCAATGAGAGTGTGAGAGAGAGTGCGACAAAGAGAGAGAGAGAGAGTAGGAGTGAGCACTAATGGGCAGCAATGAAAAGCTTTTTCTTCTTCATTTCTTTGTTTGTTTGTTTTTGTTATGGTGCGCTACGAAGTTGCCAGACTGCCTCAATATCAATATGGCGTATGCGTAATACGCTTTTTTAAAACGTCAAACGCTTGTTCAACGAGTGTGAGTGTGTCTCTTGTATAGTGTGGAAGGGAATGGGGATGGGGAGGGGTGTAAAGGAATTCTAGGGAGGCGTTTTGCTAATATTTAGCGCTCATAGTTGCGGTCATGTCGGAGTTGGGCAGGATTTCTCTTCCGCAGCATTGCTTGGAATTTAAATATTGTTTCTGGCAATTTGCGTGTGTGCGGAATCACAATTAGGCGAACATATGTACATATATACATATATTCAAAATTATTACCAAGTTAAAATATAGACAATGCTTGGGGCGTGAAAAAGAAACGCTTCAATTTTCTACATCGTTGCGCGTTTTGTGGTAATAAATCCGCTTTAGAGGAAATGAGAAACGGACTTATTGTCTGCATAGCTTACAAAATTGAGGAATATACAAATCTGTGATTAAATTTTGAGATTCCATTTAATTTAAAATTAAAAAAAAAAATTAAACTTGTATATTATTTACTCTATTACCCAACTAAAATCTGTGCATCAAATTGTACTTAAATAATATTTATTTAGTATATCGAATGCCCCACAAGCAAGGCTTAACTCATCTGATCTGTTGAGCCTTAGAATAACTTTCACAAATCCTTCAGTCAATGCGAAATGTCAATTACGAAAACTTTGAAAGCTGTTTGTCTATAAAGGATTCCGTTGCATTCATTGAGAATAAACATAGCAAAGCTTATGAAGCCCGAGAAGCAGTTTGTCATGTTTAACCTTCGTGACGGACTCATTGGACCTTGAATTATAGATTAATTACAGACGGAAACGAGAGCCGGAGGTGCAGCGCGGTCGAGGGCGGCACAATGATGTTTTAACAATAAAACCCTGTTCAAGGACTTGCTTGGCCACTGTCACTTAGCCACACACCAACACGCACACACACACACACACACACACATACACACGTACAGGGATTCAATATGTGCGCGTGTGTGTGGCATCTACAGGTAGCCGCAGCAGCGATGCCCCCACAGTACACTTCGATTTTCTAACGAATACGAAACTCTACACTGCAAGAGAGCAGCAGCCGAGTGAGAGAGAGAGAGAGGGAGAGATAATCCGAGAGAGAGAGAGAGAGTGTGGAAAAGCGCAAAGTGCGCTTTAGAAATGCATTCAACTGAAGCTGCATTGCAACGGCATAAAAAGTCTTTGTATGCTAACTAATTTATGTTGCAATGTTTTTTTGTTTTTGTTGGCTTACGTTTGCTTTTGGTCTCCTGTTTGTTGGCCTGTGTTACAAATTTTTCAGTTCAGTGTTGTTAATAATTCATGACAAATATTTGGATGCACACACATACGAACACACCCGCACACACTACACCAAGCACAGCGCGTAACTGACACAGCAACAAGAAAAATCGTTGTGCGTTTACAGGCGCCCGCAAGGACTTGCGCCTATCTCGACTGTCCTTTGCCAACTGAAGGCATGACACGCAAGTTAGTTAGCTTTTAAGCACTGTCAAAGGGATTGCACTGGAAGCTTCGCACTACTGACCAAGTCTCGGGTCGGCTTCGTTTTCGCCTCGGCTGGTCGGCTGCTCGGTTGCTAGCGTCGGGTCGTGCCAGTTCGTGTCGTGTCTGTGCATGTAGGCCAAAACAGAACGAGCCTCCTTTTTATTGAATTTTTGCGCGCACGCATCAGTAGATAAGCTTTCAATGGCAACGGTAAATGGTGGGAAAATGTGCGAATGTGTGTGTGGGGAATGATGTGCAAAGAGGAAGGTGGCAAAAGCTGAAGCGTATGCTTACGGTAAATTGCAAGCCAACAAAGTTGTAAACAAATCATTAAAGCCGTATCGAAAGCACGGCCAACAATTTTTTGAAGTGGGAAAGGCAGGTGAGCACAGTAAGCTTTTATCAAAACTTTTTGTTTATGGCGTTTAATAATAATGATCATAATAATAAACGTTCTTCTATTGTCTATTAATTATAATGATACAAAACACTGAACATATGTACAATATGATGAATATTTAAACATCACGAAACTTTTATTCCATTTTAATTGGTATTTATACATATGTGTGTTGCCATTATTTCCTTTTATAACATTTTAAATTTTTAAATTCTAATCTTAAAGCGCCCTCTATAGAAAAAGCTACAAAAGCTCCTGTCTAACGCAACTGCACCCTACAGCACAATGTAAACAATCATTGCTCGAGAAAAGCTTTGCGCCTGCTCATGCAATCCGTAACACAGCAACAATGATAACAAACTTTGAAAAGTGCTCGCACAGAGCAGTGAGAGCTTTTCACAAAACAAAAACACCAGCAACAGCACGAAAACATTTAGCGTGTATTTTTGTTTGCTTGGCATTTTGTTTATTCTGAGAGCAGTTGCGTTGCTGAGCACGAAAATGTCGCTGTTTCAATGTTCGCTGAGAGTTAGAAACCCATTTAGGTGGATGTGCACACACACACAAGTACAAAAGCAGTACACACACATGTGTAATCATTTCATAGGGGAAGATGCACATTGGACTACGGTTGTTGGTAAAACGATGTAGAAACATATTTTAGAATCTAAAAAGCGATCGCAAAACCAAATTTAAAAATATAAAATGGAATACTTTATTTTATGTAATTCATTGTAATCTAGATTATTACAATTTCGTATATGCTAACAAAATATTTGTAATATTATATCCAATATATAAATTTTAAAATACATAATTTTTAATTGCTTAAGTCTAAACAAATCGGTATATTAACTGATATGTTGTAAGCATAATTCAATTATGTTTAGTGGGAACCGAGACCACAGTGAAGCAAATTTTTGTTGGTCTGTCGTCGTTGGTTTCGTCGTTTCTGCTTTGTGTCTCTGTCTCTTTGCATTTTGTATCGCGCAGTTGCCGTTGCTCTGCTGCTGTTTTGTCTCTGCTTGCCTGTGTGTGTGTGTGTGTGTGTGTTTCCATGTGTATATGTGTGTATTGTTTGTATTATTTGTTGTTCGCCAGCAACAACAACAATAAAAATTGTACTTTTGTTGTTGCCAGCTGTGAGCATTGAATGTGTGTGCGTGTTTCGGTGTGCGAGAGAGAAAGAGAGCAGCGTTTTTCTGCGGTGTTCTCTGTTTGCTGTTGTCGTCTTACAGTGGAACAATCGCTATTAAATGTGCAAAAATTAAAATTTTTCTGTAACGTAGTCAAAGTATTACAAATTCGGAAAGTACTAAAATACCTTTATGATGAATTAAAATTATAAAATTCAGTAAGTTATGGCTTACGTATATTACAAATAATATTTAAATATTTTCTTATAGGATTGTGTATATTGTTACATTTTTATTTGTATTATTATACATTATTATTATTTGTATATTATATTATTTTGTTGTTATCGAAAGTTATGAAATTTTCAAATATATATATATATATATATTTTGGTACAATCATTTCATACATTTTTATATGACAAAAAAAATATTTCTATCCCACTGTACATCGTGGTCGCTGCTTTCCTGCTGCTTTGACTGCTGCTGCTGCTGCTGCTGCTGATGTTGTTGTTGTGTTCTACTGTAGCTGATAGATACTGAGTATCTGAGTGTGTTTAGTCGCTTTCGTCGCTTGAAACGTGAAACATACGACAACTGAAAACGAAATTAAAATTGCAACTTTTTGTATGTTACGTCAGTCCGTCAACGCCGTTGTTGTTGTCACACTCGCAGTCCGTGTTGCAGTCGACACCGACACCGACGTCGCCATCGCCGCGGACACTTTTGGCGCCGTTTTCATTGCGGCAGTGGCTTATAAAGTAAGCGCGGTTTGAATTCATTTTGAAACGGTTTTTTAAACGTCAGCGCGGACGCTTACGGCGGAGTACAGGTAAAATAAACAACATTTTCGAATGAAATGTTTTCGAAATAATAAAATAAAACCACAAGAGCAACAACAACAACAACAACAACAATGTCTTGGTCAGATAAGCAACAACAACTCACCAACAAGAAAAATTCTATATGCCATAGTGTAACTGTTTGTGTGCCAGTTTGCTGTGTATGTGTGTGCGTGCGTGTATGTGTGTGTGTGTGTGTGTGTGTTTGTGCCTTTTGTTGCTGCTGCTGATGCTATGCTTGTTTTTGTAGCTGCTGCTGCTGTTGTTGTTGTTGTTGTAGCCGCTGCTGCCGCTGTTGTTGTTCTATCTAACAAAGTTATTGCCTTTGCCTTCGCTGCTGCTGCTGCTGTTGTTGTCATTGGGCAAAGGGGGAGGGGGCAGCGGTTTGTGGAAGGGGGCTGCCGGGTATTTCTGCAAGTTTTGTGTGTGTTTTGTTAGCTTTAGAAATATTCTGTTTTTTTTATGTTTTCTTGTTTTGCACGTTGCTGTACTTTTTGTGTGCTGTTGCTGTTGCTGTTGCTTTTGCTGAGTTGCTATACAAAAATAAATACATAAATATAAACATCAGTACGTGTGTACATACATACATACATACATACACACTTATATGAGTAGATACATACATACATACATATGTATGTATGTAGCAGTATGTACTAACGTACGTATTTTATGTTAATAGACAAATTACAATTATTGCTAGCTAGTTTATTGTCTGCCCTCTCCACTCGTCATACAACAACAATAAAGGAAACAACAAGAACCGTTGCGCAGGCGGTACAACAATAACAACAAAAATCGCGAGCCGCAGCAGCAGCAGCAGCAGAAACTACAACAACAAAGTTTTGCTGCTGCGTCAGCGACGCTGGCAACTGTTAAAGGCGAACAAACAAAACTAACGAAACCAACAAAAACAAATGACGAATAATACAGAACATACGACAGCGACAGCAGCAGCAGCAGCAGCAGCGATGACAATAACAAAAGCAACAACAACAACAACAACGATAACAACAGCCAGAATTGAAACACGCGCGCAGCGTAGAAGATGATAATGAAGTTGGCAATGTTGATAATAATGATGACGACAAAAACAACATAACAACTGTGCCACAGTGGGCTGAGTATAGTGCTAATTTATAGCATTCAAAATTGTGCGAATTATAGCACGTATAGTTTTGCATAAATTTGTTATAATATTGTTTCAGTAAGCGGCAATTAAGATGACATTAATATTAGGTTGGATATATATATTAAACAAATATTATTTAGCATTTCAATTATAAAATTTATCAGATAGTGGCATTTAATAAAATTACTTATTAAATTTAGTAACATGTAACATAAAAATAATTGTAGGAATTTTTGTGACAATCAATTTTTCGCTTTGTCCCACTGTGCGCACGTTGTTTGTGTGCAAAACTGGTGGGCTTAACGCAAGGTGCTGAAAGTGGCGGGAAAATTTGTTAAAGATTTTAGCGACAGCCGCAACTGAGAGAAAGAGAAAAAAGAGAGACGGAGAGAGAGGGAGAGAGGGTGATAGAGAAGTGCATAAAGAGAAAGGGAGAGCAAAACTGAGTGGGTTGATTAGAATCTAAACAGGTAGTCGCAACAAGCAGCTGAGCAGTTGCAATAACAATCGAATCCACAATCCACAATCACGAATCATTTGGTGAGTGAATATGAATTGCTGTGAATATATTAACTCAATAGCTGACAGAGCTATTGCTGTTATCAGAGCAGTGCAAATAGGTGTGAGTGTGTAAGTGCGTGTGCTAGTGTGAGGCAAAGAGTGGAAAGAACTTGTTACAATAAAAATGTACAGCCAAATTGCCTTTTGTTTTTGTTGTTGTTATTTTTATTTCGTTATTGTTGCTGTTATTGTTGTGATTGTTGTTATTGTGGCTATAATAATACGAAAAGCAAACAATGTTGCTAATGTTGTCGTCGACGTCGACCACAAATGTCACGAAACTGCTTTGAAAATAAAAGCAAAAGCAAATGCAAATACAACAACAGCAACAATAAGAACAACAACAATATAAGCGGACAGTATTTTATTGGGTTTCACAAAATATACAGAGTTATGACAACAGCAGCAACAAAAATACCATTGCAAAAAGCTCGCCTGCTGCTGCTGTTGCTGTTGCTGTTGCTTTTGCTTGTGCTGTTGTTGCTGAGGCAGCACCAGCAGCAACACCAACACCAACACATGTGCAAGTACTCAATCGAATTAAGTAAACTTTTCTCTTGTTATTCTGACTGTCAGCAACAAGAGTATTGCAGTTGGTGTTGTTATCAGCAACAACAACAGCAACAGCAGCAGGCGCATTGCAACATTAAACAGCAAACTGATTGCAAATTCTTTAATTAACAGACTGTACAAACAAACGAGAAACAACATCAACAAGTAGTGGAACGAATATGACCACCTCAACACCCAGTAGCAGCAACAGCACCAACACCACCAACAACACCAGCAGCAGCAGCAGCAGTAGCAACAATAACAACAACAACAACAGCGAAAGCAACAATCGACAAGGCGACGGCGAGCGCACAACATCAGCTGCAACATTATACAACGGCAACGGCAACGGCAACGGCAACGGCAACAGCCCGACTGCAACATCAACAACCATAGGATCAACAAATCGTGTCATGCAAGCGGACGAGGATTTCAACATACGATTCGTTAATTTGGTGCGCACGCATCGTTGTCTGTACGACAAGAAAGTGCCGGAGTATCGCAACAGGTGAGTACGCGATTTAGCGATGGCCGCGTGATTCGTGCGCCAACAACGATTAATAGGCTGCATACTGGCATCGTTTAACCAATTGAATATACAAATCAAACTCGAACTTTTACAGAGACAACCAGGAGAAAGCTTGGGCGCTTATATCGAAGGAGACACGTGAGAGTGGTGAGTGCGAAGCTTCTTTTCCCACACACATAAGATTGACCGATTTCCATATCTCATTCTCACAGTGATTCATTGCAAAGAGCGATGGAGGAATCTGCGTGCATGCCTCTCGCGCTATATCAAGCAGCAGAGCGGATCGGAGCCACAGCACAAACCGTATTATCTGACCGAGCACATGGCGTTCCTTCTGCCGTTCCTGAAGTCGACGCGCAACTCACTGGATGGCAATACCAGCTTGGCTAGTCTCTATCAGTTCTCGCAGCAGCATTTGCATCTGCAGCAGCATCATCAGCATCAGCAGGAGCATTTGTACTGCAACAACAACAACAATAACAACATTGGCCTAAACGAATCCTTGGAGCTGAAGCAGTCGATGTCCGAAAACGACGATGAGGAGACCATCGATGCTTTTGATCCAGCCATAGCCGCGACGCTCGGCCTGCAGCGCTCGGCTGTCACGCCCGGCTCCAACGCCATGGCAGCTCCCGGCTCGCCGGCGCACAGCGAAACGGCGAGCGCGAACAGCCTGCAAAATTTTATACCCGACGTACAGCTGGCGGAGTCTGGCCAAGATTTGATATACAACGATGCGTCCTCCACACCACTGCATCATCAGCCACCACATGCCCACAATCATTCGTTGCTCGGCCACCATCATCATCTGCAGCAACATCAGCAGCAGCAACAGGCGCAGTTCGAGGCAAGCGGCGCCAAGCGGATCAAGACCGAGTGCGATGCCAACGCGGCGGGCAGTGGCATTGCCTACTTTGGCGGCCTCAGCGCCACCGAGCACACGGACATGGAGTTCTTCCGCAGCATTCTGCCCGACATTGCGGCATTGACGCCGCAGCAGCGTCGCAAGTTAAAAATTGGCATCCTCGAGCTAATCGACGAGGTTGTCGAGCGTTACCCATCGCAGGAGCGTTTAAACGGAAGTGTTCCTAATGGCAGTGGTGGCTCTGGTGGCGGCGTAGCAGGTAACAGTGCGGGGGCGGGCCGACAGCAGCGGCGCACCTCTGGACGGGAATACAAGTATAAGATATAAGAACTTGACAAAATATGTGTAAAAAGTTTAGTTAAATATTCGTGAACTGTTTGAGGCTGAGGGTGGAGAATCTTGAGTTTGGAAGACAATTGGAAAACACATTCAAATTGAAAAAAAAAAACAAAAAACAAATCTAAATTGACATCTGAACAACCTAGATGTTATAAATTTGGTGCATACTCTAAGACTTATCATGTAGAATCCTATCTTGTCATTTTAAACTTTTTAATCTTCTTATACAATGTCAAAGTTCTCTTTTTAAAAAATTGGTAACTGTGCTTCATATATTAAATTATTAACTGTTTTCCACAGACAGGTTCTTAACTCTTCAGCCCCTCGATGTTCAATGTCCAAGTGTCGTGTGCTCAATGTGTTAGTTTTAGCTATTAATTAACTTAAATGCGGCGGCTTTTGGCTGCTGCAATGCTAATTGTTGTGTTTATATAGAAATATTGAAATATTATTATAGTGCAAGCCGCTTTGTATATAGAAATTGATGTTATGCATAGTACGTATTTAGGCTAAGATATATAGAATTGATGTACAAAATCGTTGCAGATTAGCCTAAGAAAAACGTCAGCGAGCGATTCCTAAGCTCGCAACAAGAAATCGTGTCAAAGAAATATATAAATGTATGAAAATATTACATATGATAGTTTATTATTAAGCTTCAAAACTTCAACAATGTTTTTAGAGAGGGGTAGGCGGTAACTACTCCACAAATTCTTTATGAGAAATGCATTAGAAATAAGGCTACACAATTCACTTTAAAGCTAATTTTCGTTTTTTTGTTTGTTGGCTTTCGTTTACAACTTTGAAGCTCCAGTCTTGGGATAGAATTTCTTTGATGGGTCCTTGGCCATATCGATAAGAGTTTGGGCAGGCTTGAATGGTGCTCCATACAGGTCGGCGTATGATTGCATTTTGCTGACCAGTTTGCCAGCTCCGTACTGATCCACCCAGCGGAAGGGTCCGCCCGAGAATGGTGGGAAGCCCAGTCCGAAAACGGCACCCACGTCACCCTCCAATGGGCTGTCCAGTATCTTCTCCTCCAGGCAGAGCACGGCTTCGTTGACAAAGCGAGAAACCATACGCAGTGTCAGATCCTCGGGAGTGTTGGCGCCCTTGGACACCAGCGAGTACTTCTGCTTGACAATCTCGAGAGCGTCAGTATTTATTGGACGGCTACCCTTGCTCTGACCATCGTACAAGAAGATACCCTTGCCAGACTTGCGGCCCAGGAAACCGGCCATTACCAGATCCTGCATGACCTGAAGATTGCCACCGCTGAAGCGGTCACCGAAGGATTTGGCCAAGTCCACGGCAATGTGAGAGCCTACATCAATGCCCACCTCATCAGCCAGTGTGGCAGCGCCCACGGGGAAGCCAAACTTCTTGGTGTACTGATCCAACTCCTTGGCATCCACGCCCTCTTGCAGAAGTCTGGGAAAAAAAAAACATTGTGAAATTTGAATTGATAAAAAAAATGAGGATTCACCTAATGGCCTCGGACAACATGGTGGCTAGAATGCGAGTGGTATAGAAGCCGGGTCCGTCGCCCACAGTGATCACCACTTTGCCCTGCTTGAGACCTACGGCCACAGCCTGGGCAACGGTGTCCTTGGAGGTACCTGGATGCGTAATGATCTCCAGCAGTTGCATTTTGTCCACGGGCGAGAAGTAATGCATGCCCACCACCTTTTCGGGACGCGAGCTGCCAGCTGCAATCTTTGTAATAGGAATGGCGCTGGTATTGGTGGCAATGACGCAATGCTCTGGCACCACCGCCTCCAGCTCCTTGATCACACGATGCTTTATTTTGATATCCTCAAAAACTGCCTCAATCACAATGTCGGCTGTCTTGAAGTCGTTGTAGTCCAGTGTGGGACGCAATTGGGAGAGCGTCAGATCGCGCTCCAAAGTCGTAATGCGCCTGCGCTTGATGGCCGTCTCCAGACCCTTCTGCACTTGGCCAATACCGCGTGCCAGGCCAGCATCGGTGGCATCTTTCATGACTACGTTATAGCCCTTGTCAACGGAGACCTGCACAATGCCGGCACCCATGAGACCAGCTCCCAACACACCGACAGTCTTAACCGGACGCTGCGGCTTGCCAAAGCGGTTCTTCTTGCACTCGGTCTGGCCGCGGAAGAGAGCGATGAGGCCCTTTGATTCGGGTGTGGCAGACAATTCGCCGAAGCCCTTGCGCTCAGCCTCATAGCCCGCAATTTCGCCTTTATCAACGCCAGCACGAATCACATCAAGGATCTATTAAAATTCAAGACGTTATTTTTAATTTTAATAGAGCGCAAGTTTGTTGGTTACCTTAAGGGGTGCGGGATAGAGACCACCGGAGGCCTTCATTACCTGCTTGCGCGCTGTATCGAAGATTTTGTTCTTAACAAAGTCTGTGTCCATGATAAGCGCTTGCAATTTATTTGCCAAGCCTGATTTCTCGCGGTTAACCTGCAAATAGGAAATATATTAATGATATTTTTGAATTTTTTATTTCTATTTATAGAAAGCTTACGCGCAGTTTTCCGCTGGCCAAATCGTTGGCCACTTGGATGGCCGTCTTCTCCAAATAGTCCATAGTGTTTTGTTCGGCAGGCTGCAGACCGGGTCCAATGGGATCGACCAGCAAATCGACAATGCCCAAACGCTTGGCGCGATCGGCACGCACCTGTTTGCCTGTCAGCTCCAAGTCCAGGGCAGTGGGGATCGACGTCAGCTTAGGCAAACGCACAGTGCCGCCGCCACCTGGCAGCAGACCCAGCATAACTTCGGGCAGACCCAACTTAGTCTTGTTATCCTTGGTGGCAATGCGATAGTGGCAAGCGAGCGCCAGCTCCAAGCCTCCACCAAGGCAGACGCCGCTGATGGCGGCCACAATGGGCTTGCGACTGCGCTCCATGCGGTCGAACATTATTTGGGCGCCGTGCGAGATGAGGGTCGCCTCCTCGGCAGTCTGGCAGGCCTCCAGCATGCCAATGTCGGCTCCAGCCACAAAGCAGCCCGGCTTGCCCGAAATAAGCACGGCCGAGTTGACCGAGGAGTTCGTTTCCAGATCCTTGATCACACGCTCGAATTCATCGCTCACTTCGCTGCCCAGCGAGTTGACTTTAACGTTGGGCGAGTCAAACGTAATCACCAGCACTCCATTGACCACCTTTGTGTGCAGGTGCTTATTGGAGGCGGAGGCGGAGCCGGCGGCTACGGGTGCAACCTTCGGCGCCGGGTTTGTCGACATGAGGCGTCGCTGGTATTGCACAGCGGCAGGATATGCTGAAAGTGTTGAATCACTGTTATCAGAGCATCTACAAAACTTAATTGCACAGCCGGTTTAGACATTTTCATTATCTCATAGCGGAGAGTACAAAGTTCAAAGTCCAATTATGTGTCGGCCAATGTTTAAGTGATTAACAATTTTCTTTTCGAATTAAATATATTTATTTATATACCAGAAAGATTTTTCAATCTGAACTAAGCGTTTTATGCATAACAAAGAATCTATTTTCGGTGTAATTACCTCTAGCGCATTTATTCTGCATCAATTGATGTCTAGAAATTTGGCCGATTGCACTGAGAATTCTGGTCGACATTATGCAGCTTTTTCTTCACACGGGTCGTATTAAGTTTTATAAGCTTCCAATTAACTGACTAACTATTATAATACACTTTAAGCTTCGAAATTATATTTATAAAAAAGTGTTTTGTATAAAAAAATATGTGGCAATTAATTGACTTGTTGCACACTGCAAGCACCGACAACGCTAAGCAATGAATCGATAACGATAACGCCATTGTGAGTATTTTATTAACCGACCACCACAATTATCAGTTGATTACCAAACTACAATTCGCAGTGTTTGAACTAAATGACAACTAGGTGGCGCTATTGACGAATTCAGTGCTGCTTAACCGTTTTTTAAATGTAAGTGTTTTTTGTTTGGCAAAATGAAAATTGAAAATGAAATTATACCACTCATTATGTTATCTACATTACTTTATGTAAAAAAAATGTATAGATTGGAAGAAAACAGAATTTTCATTTTTTTATATATAAATATTTATGGATAATAATTTTGAATTCAGGTTTGTTAGCTAGTACTGAGAGGATCAAATCGGACGACCTTATATACATGAACCTCCACATTTATAATTAAAAATTGATCACTGAACTCTGACTAATTGAACCATGTTTGCATTCTATATATATTTATATATAAGCCCGCTTGTCCTGGAGGGTCGCTGAGGCCAGCATCGTTTGCCCGATTTGTGTGTCAGACTCAAGTGTGACTTTCCGGCTGGCTTTTGATGCCTCCTGTCAGAGGCCTGTCCATCAGGTATTGCGGAATGCAGCTGCAGTGATGCAAAAAACGATTAACTATTTAATTTATGATACGTGGCAAAAGCTGCGCACATTCAGTGTCAAATGTTGCGACAATAAAACCCACAACCACAACAATGTGACGAAATGCTCATCCGAAACTATTTAACGTGGCCACTTCAAAGGACACGCCACAAAAGGACGCACAAATGAGGCGCGCTTAATGCGCGGTTGAATGAGTCCTGGACGCAGGCGCAGACCTCAGCCGGACGATTCGAATTCCATGTACGGCGGGGTGGGTCAGCGTGAAAATTGTCCGTATATAAAAAGTGGAAAAAGAGCACAAAGGGCACAAAGAGGTGGCTAAGAGCGAACCTAAACAAAAAGGTTTTCTGCCAAAACAGAAGAAGGTTTTTACAACAGGGTTTACGCAACTTAAATCAATCTCATTTCGACATTTATAGAGTTCTAATGACAAAGTTGTTGGGCTTAAGATTACAGTTATAGATTATTTGTGTCATTTCTGATATTTTTCATAACCTTTCTTTTTACCAAATGAAAAACATTCTAAAACTATGTAAATTATTGGTAATAATTTATTTTATCTTTTAAATCATATTTAGCTTAACATCTACTAGTAAAGATAAAAAAATAATAATTAAAATATAAATAAATAAATAATAAAAATATATTCATTTGGAATATATATGATGACATTGGTATAATATATAATATTGGTATAATAATAAATAATTTACTAAGCTCTAGAATATCTTGAAAGATAAAATGATATAAGCAAAATTTTGTTTAAAAACTTTATTAAATTTTATTAAAAAATTTGAATTTCTTTCATACAGAAAAATTAATTTTAAAATTGTATTAATTTGCAATAAATGATGACATTGAGATTAATAATTTAAAATGATCTATAACTAGAATTGAAGAAATAATAAAATATTTTTTTAAATAGGTTTGTTTAGTTATATAAAAAAAATTAAATTTTTTGTAATAAATATATAATAATTAATTAATTAATAATTAATTAATTTAAAGAACGTTTATTAGCAATAAATATTTTATCATTGCGATCATTCAAATAAATAATTTATGTATAGCTGCAATATGAGGAAAAATAAAGTTATTTCACTAACTTAATTTATTAAGATAAATAAAATTATTTGCTTACCAATTACCTAAGCCAGATTCCTATATATTAAAATTTGTATTCTATACCACAAAGTATTATTATAATCCTTCCACAAAATTGGCTCGTAATTTCCTCGCTGGTTATCCCTTATCACGCCCTTAGGTAATACCCCTTTAACAGTCAAACCCCACTCGAAGTGCTGCTGTCAGTTAAATATAGATATAAACACCTATTCATATTTTTTATAAACCAGTAATCCCTAAATGATTTTTTATGCACAATTAAAGGAGCAGTCGCCAGTCGCCTGTCATTCAGGCCTCAACTCTAAAGCAATATTTTTTTCAATAGTTTTTTTTTTATGCTAAGCTGATTATAAATAATTAAAAGTAAGTAAAAAAAAAGAAGAGAAGTGCATGCTACTGGAAAGGGTTTCCCATGGGCTTCCCGACCCTAATGAGGGTCTGAGGCTCGACCATAAACAAAACGCCCATTAGTTGTCATATACGAGTGTTCGCGTTCGGCGCGTGCGTCCTTCAAGGATATTCGCGGACTGCGAGATGACTTTGTTTCAGCCGATATTTGCATATATAATTCGAGAGCAGCCACCCCGTAACATTTATAATGTTTTGATTTCATTTATGTTCATTTCCAACCATAAATCAAACATCAGCGTGTGCTTCCTGTCGCCCAGCCCCGGTTTACACACTGTATTTGTCCTTGTTGTTTGATTAGCCCCTAAAAAACAGCATATATATACATAAATATATATATATGTATATATATGTAAATTCATTTGTATATATAGCACCCTGTCTCTGTTGTATGCAAATCCATCCGCATGACTTTGTTCTGTTGTTATCCTTTGCCATGCATTATGCAAATTAGTTCGCATTGATCCTTTGCCCTTTTGCTGCCCCTTTGTAATTCAATATTCGCGTGAAGTCGAGGTTTGAGATTTGCAAAACGATCTTTTCGCAGTTTTCGATTCTGGCCTGAAGTATCCGCGAATTTGCCAAACTAATTCAATATGCATATCAACCTCACAGCTTATGCCAATTTGTTAATGGATATTGCCAGGGAGGGGTAGGGGAGGGATCGCACCTAATAGAGCTGTCGATTACGTTCGAAATTTATTTTGAAATTTTAAGAGAAGAAAAATTTAAAATAATATATAGAATTGAAAATATAAATATTTAATATTTGAGTAAATTGAAATATTTATATATGGTACATTTTATAAATTTAAATTGTGGATTTTTTTAGTAAAGATGTCGATTAAGTTAATTTTTATAGCTGAAATATACTTTGCTATATTTAGAGAATTATTAGAAAAAATCATAATAATAAATCTAATTAATTAAAAATTTAAATATTAAGTTAAATAAAATACTTAAATATATATTTTGGTGGGACAATTTAAAATAATAAAAAAATGTAATTAAAGTTGTTTAAATTGTTTCTTAAAAAATAAAACTATAAATAAATGTATTTAAATATATTCAATATCATTTATATTAAAATATGAGAAATGAAAAAATAACATTTTTTTAAAATTAAATTAAATATAATTCATATTAAAATATGAGGAATATGTTTTATGAGAAATGCAATTGTAAGACATCCCCAAAATTTAAAGTCTTAGTTAAAAAATTTAATTATTTGGAAAAAATGTAAGAAAGTGAAAATTGTGAATAGGGAAAAGTAAAATTGAAAAGTGGTTTTAAATACTGATTAAAATTATTTTAGACAATTGAACCTTAAATTTATAAAAATAAATATATATTCTAACACTCATGTATATAATGTCACATTATTTCTACAAAGATAGTTTATAAATTTTTATATTTAATATAAATATAGAAGTAATATATATTTTAACCTATATTTCCTCATATTAGATTGCAAATCGATTAACTTAACTAATACAAATTTTATAATATTTTTTGATTAATTAAATTAATTTGTTTTCTTAATTTCTAGGATAAAGAACAAAATGGTCCAATTTTATTGAATTAATATTCAGAATTTAATGGGTTTCGATTCCTGAACTAATTCGAAAGTAATGATGTATAAAAATTTAAAAAAAAATGATTCGATTATTTAGAAGCAAAAGATGTAAACTTAGTTACCCGGAAAACCTTACGTCTGGCTTGGATTGATGTTGGGAGCTCAGTTTAAGCTAAGGACGCGCGCTATACAGACGCCTACACGGAACACGAAATATAATAAGGAAATACATGTTCGGAGGGTTTTGGGATGGCGCCAACCAAGAAGCAAGGCTCGAACGGGCGTCCAACCACGGCGGAGTCGACGAATCGGCCGGCGCGAGTGCGACGCGTGCCACGCAGCCATCCGGGCCAAGTGCTCGGCCAGGGCATACGGCGGGGTCGAGCCAATGCCCGTGCAGATGCCAACAGGGCAAGACGGCGCCTGAGAGCCGCTCGCAATGGCCGGGGATTCCGGCGATCGGCCGCATCGAGCAGCAGGCCGATTGAGATGCTCTCCTCGGAGGAGAGCCTGAATATTATACACAACTATTTGGGGGACTGCGAGCGGACCTTGGTGGAGACGCAGGCACAGCAGGAGCAGCTGGCGGAAATGGTGTCCCGCGTGCTGGAGCTGAGACGTTCCTACAATCCGGTCCCAATTCCCTTGGAGTACTTCGAGCTGCGGCCCACGGTTAATCCCAATGAGTCGCCCAATCCATACGGCTTTCGGTCCGAAGAGGCTTCGTTGGTTGGCAGGAGTGCGCCAGATCCAAATGATCATCAATTGAACGGCGATCTGATGAACGTGATCAACGCCTTGCGCTATGTGACGGACAGCATCGGGGATCCGACGGCGAACTCTTTGAGCGAGCAACGGCATCCGGAGGACTCGTCCGACGGCGAGGACATTTCGTTTCTGGCCAGCGATTCGTTGGACTTTCCTGCCCTCGCCCAAGAGATCGAGATGCACTCCGCCGGCGACGGCTACCACATTATGCCGGTCAATACGGTGCATCTGAACCGTTCCACGGACAACATATTTGCATTCATACTCGAATTGAATGACAGCGAGCCGCCGCGACTGCCGGAAACGTCCGCGGAGAGCGATTCGGATTAAATTTATTCTGTTACTTAGTACTAATTCAATATATACCGAAACAAAAACAATAAAAAATGTTCTACGTGAGACTCGCTTTGCATTTTCCGCTAGGTTCAAAGGGTAAATCTCCTAGATAACACAACTAACTAAACTGCTAGGGCTTAACAGCTCATGTAAATAAAGTACAGTTGCAGTAGCTGTTAGTTAACAGTGTATGTTCTCGGTTTTCTCTGTTCGTCTGGCCTTTCAGTAGAAAAAGCAATTTAGCAGAGGCAATAAGGAAACATTCCAGTTGTACTTAAGGAAAACATATTTAGGGAAAAAAAAAATTAAAAATAACCCTCTTGCACATTAGTGTAAAGTTCTTATCCAATGACTGCATTTTTTAGGGAACTCGCCAGCTGGCTCCATTTTCAACCTTATATTTTGGAATGATTTTAGCCTAAGTTAGCGATATTAGAAAAAAGAGGCAATTGGGAAACATTCCTGTTCAAAGGCTAAACCTCCTTAAGTTGTTCGGGCTTAACAGTTCATTTAAATAAAGCACATTTGCAGTAGCTGTTAGTTAACAGTTAGTGTTAAGAGTCTGTTTTTTTTTTTATTCGTCTGGTCCTTGAGTCGAAGAGGCAACAATTTAGCAGAAACAATAATGAAACATTCCAGTTGTATTTAAGGAAAAAAGGATAAAGTTCTGAAATAATTCAAAGGCTAAAGCTCGTTAAGCTGTTCGGGCTTAACAGTTTATGCAAATAAAGTACAGTTTCACTTGCTGTTAGTTAACAGTTAGTGTTAAGCCTCTCTTTTTTCTATTTATCTGGACATTCAGTAGAAGTCAACAATTTAGCAGAAACAATAAGGAAACATTCCAGTTATATTTAAGGAAAAAAGGATAAAGTTCTGAAAAAGTTCTGATATAATTCAAAGGCTAAAGCACGTTGAGCTGTTCGGGCTTAACAGTTCATGCAAATAAAGTACAGTTCCACTTGCTGTTAGTTAACAGTTAGTTAAGTTTCTGGTTTTTCTATTCAGTAGAAGAAGCAAGCTATTTAGCAGAAGCAATAAGGAAAGATTCCAGGAAAACAATTAATTAAATATAAAACTCCTGTACATGAGTGTTAAGTTCTTATCAAATTAATTTTATTTTTTAGGGAACTCGCCTGCTGGCTCTTGAGTCAACCCGATATTTCGAAACAATCCTGACAATAGGAAAAAGAAGCAACTAGGAAACATTCCTGTCTAGAAGCTCAGAAGTATGCCTGAGACAATGCGAATAATAATAAGATAATATTATATATAATATAATTGTGTATTACTTCCTATACATGGCATTAGTATGAAAGTACCCAACACTGTTTTACACTATATAACACAGAATATTTTTGGACAGGATCTTTTTCAGTTCGTAGCAACAGTCGAGAATGTTGTAAGTGTCAGACTGATGGGGTGTTTGAAATGTTTGAGGAATATTTCATTTTATTCCCGGCATTTACAAAAGAAACACTAAAGTGCCAAACACGATTATTCTAAACAAAAATATTTAGTTTTATTATTTTTATACAAGTACTTTTTCTTTTTGACATTATTTGTGTTGGGTTCTGAAAATTAGGATGGCGAAGAGTCGAGATACGGAGCCCAAAAAGACAACGGTACGAAAGACGGCAAAAAAAAAGGGTAAACCGAAACCAAAGATATCCATTCCGATGATCCTGAATTGTGATGGCAATGCGTCCGACCTGTTGCCCTGGTTCGTTAAGGTGGTGGAGCTGCTCAGCAAGGAGGGACGAAAGGATGTGCCCAAGAAGCCTTCCGCCACACGGCGGAAGAAGTGCGGAAGGCCCAAGAAGGAGTCGGTACCAGAGTTCAATGGCACACGAATAGAGACGGACGCGCTGAATGAGGAGGCGCTCAAGGACTCTTCATCGGACGATACCGATATGCCAGACGCAGCCCCGCCCACATTTCCAGAGCCTCCGCAGGGATCGAGCCGGAATACCGTTGCCACCAAGACCCGTGCGACGGCGATGGGGCGACGCAAGCGCTGCAATGTGGGACCCAAGCGATCGCCGTTCATGCCCGGCCCCAAGCGAAAGTCCTTGATCCCCAACAAATATTTCAAGTCCACGCCAGTCTCTCCCATTGGCTCTACGAAGGGTCTCACGCGCTGCGAGCCGAAGATTAGTCGAACCTCCACCCTGAGCTCAGCCTCGGCCTCGGCGCCCGCTGCTGGCTCCAAGTCTGCAGTCGCAGCTCCAACTGCAGTCACACCCGAGACCCCAACCAATGCGCCACCTCTCCAAGCTGACAACCTTTTGCCTCTGAATTCGGCGACGAATTGCTCGATCCTGAACGAAGCTGTGGCCAGATTCGATGCCAGGATAATGATGTTCCTTACGGCGCAGCGTGCGGCGCTGGAGGCCTTCAATGTGGTTGGCGATGGGCTGCAGATAGCCAGCAGAAACAGCGCCCAGCAGATACCCTTTAATTTCCAGGACGCCTGGAACGAGGCGGTCAGCCATCAGGAGCCAATCGCGACGCAGCAGCCGAAGGCCCAGCTAGGAGCCCGGCCGAGCGTGGGACGTCTGTGCCTGGATGCGATGGCGGCGACGGAGGCATCCAAAGGCAACGTCGGTCAGGTCGAACAGTCTCGCAATCCCCACGCTCCAGATGACGCCATCTTCAATCACATACGCAACAGCTTGGGCGACATCTACCATCCCACGTCCTCGGAACGGAACGTTTCCGCCAGCAGCATCGTCCAAAATGAACGCATCGATGAGAATCCTGTCAATATCTACAATCACATTTGCTCCAAGCTGGAGAACAGTTGGTCCGAAGGCAACCAGGAAGACGACACTCATTAACAATAAATCCATTTCCAAGCTGATCAAAAAGCAATTTGTTTTAAATACTCCATTAGGACATACGCATTAATATGTATGTGTAGGTGTGTATTTATATATATATCTGTGGCAATCCAGTGGAGCAAACACTTTTCCAGGATCTTTACCTCGTATCTCTTAAATGCTCCAAAATGGTCTCAGATAAGTTGTGTACTGATTAGAGAGAATGGCAAATAAAATCATGAAATATATATAAAATACCCTTTAATATAAATATAAATATAAATATAAATATAAATATAAATATAAATATAAATATAAATATAAATATAAATATAAATATAAATATAAATATAAATATAAATATAAATATAAATATAAATATAAATATAAATATAAATATAAATATAAATATAAATATAAATATAAATATAAATATAAATATAAATATAAATATAAATATAAATATAAAGGACTTCGATTTTTAATAAATTATATAATTTAAAATAGATATAAGATCTCTGATTAGAAAGAATGGAAAATAAAATCATGAAATATATATAAAATACCCTTTAATATAAATAAATATAAAAATAATATAAATAAATATAAATATAATATAAATATATATAAATATAATATAATATAAAATAATATAAATAAATATAAAAATAATATTAATAAATAACATAAATAAATATAAAGGACTTCGAGAGAATGGCAAATAAAATCATGAAATATATATAAAATACCCTTTAATATAAATAAATATAAAAATGATATTAATAAATATAAAAATAATATTAATAAATACAAAAATAATATAAATAAATAACATAAATAAATATAAACGACTTCGATTTTTAAGAAATTATATAATTTAAAACAGATATAAGCAATTACTTATCGTTAATTTAATTTTAAGCATAATTCTATAATTTGTATATTATATAATTGTTATATGATAATATTTTAAGCTAAGTTCCCATCATAAATCAAACCATTGATTCCAGCCCAGATTCTATGAAAATCAAATATCGTTAATAAATCAAACCTTGAACATAATACAGATAAAGACGTTTTAATCATTAAAAATTTTATGAATATCAAAATTTTAGAGAGCGTTTTTTGTACGAAGATTATATAAGAACTGTATATATATATATATATATATATGTATATATATATATTTCTGAATTTAAGCTAATGCTTATGAATTTGGAAATTAAAATTAAAATCATAACATATATTCAGTCAGATCCAGCCCAGATTATATTAAAGTCAAATATGGCTTGGCTTACAAGGCAAGAATAAAAAATAATAATAAAAGAGAAGTTCAATTCTTATGAATATATATATTATATTGTATAATTCTATTGAAATCAAATATGGTTCAATTTTTAAAACAGAACGCTAATATAAACCTAATAAAGGCTACTTAATTATTCAATTTTTTTAAAGTTTTGATATAATTGTGATATATAATTATCAACTATATATTTAATTAAATTTATGATAAGATTTGAATTTATACAAAGGTTAATGAATGTAGAAGTAAAAAATATAAAAAAAAAATTAAAAAAAAAAAAAACCAAATTCACAATACAATATATAATCGATTCCAGTCCAGATTTTATGGTTTGTTTTATAAAGCAAAACTCTTATATAAATCAAAGAGAAATTCCCTAAGCAGATGGAAATATAACTTATCTGAAATACGATCGATTTCAAGTCTTCAAAAATTTTACAAAACTCTCATCTAAATATATAATCGGGTTATATAATTCAAAAATTTGATATCCTTTCAGATATCAAACATAGTAAAAAATAAAATCGCTTCCAGCCCAAATTTTAAAGTCTTTCAAATTTCATATATTAATAAAAAGTAATTTTTATTTTCCAATGATTTTTATTTATTACAAAATTCATAAATAGGTGGGTTTCCTTCGCTTAGATAACTAACGTACTAATTACTTATATATGGACTTAGACTAAAACTTTGGAATAGCTGGGAAACAAATTTATTCAATGACTTAGAGCTAGAAACATGGATAGTTATAAAGACAAAACCAACAAGCAGGTGAGATGAGGTGAGGGGTTTGGGGAACATAACTGCAGAGTGTGGATCGACTAGAGACTAGAACAACGCTTGAGTGTTTCAATAGTATGTGTGTGTGCGAGTGTGTGTGCGAGTGTGTGTGCGAGTGTGTGCGAGTGTGTTATCGAGATCTAGTGGGGAAATTAACAGTAAACACCAACGCCCGACTCCAGGCTAGTTGTGCTCTGATAAGAAGCGGTTGCAACAGTCGCCTCCATCTGTATATTCCACACGTTGTCCACGCCGGAGTTGCTGTAATAGTAATCCGGAGTCTGCTGTTGCTGCTGCTGCTGCTGCTGTGGCTGCTGCTGCTGGTAGGCGATGGCGACGGCGGGCGAAGAGATAAAGGATTGTTGCTGCTGCTGCTGCTGCTGCTGCTGATAAGCTGTGGCTTCGTCGTAGAGCAGCTCCACTGTGGAGGCGCCGCCGCCATTGATGTTCGGATCGAACACGCTGAAGATCTCCGAGTGCGGCGAGTAGAAGCCATCGGGTGTGGCACTGGAGTCCAGGCTCTGTGGCACGTAGCCATTGAAGTAGCCGTAGTCCTCGCTGCTGTAGCCGGAGCTGCTCGTCCGGCTGGAAGTATCGTCGCAGCTCTCGTACAGATTCAGACCTGCCTCAAAGCCGTAGCTGCTGCAAAGCTGCTGCTGCTGCTGCTGCGGTTGTTGGTGTTGCTGTTGTGCCTGCTGTTGTGGTTGCTGTTGTGGCAGTTGCTGCTGCTGTTGCTGTTGCTGCTGCTGCTGCTGCTGCTGTTGCTGCTGCTGTTGCGGCTCCTGTGTGGCGTAGTAGCTGGCCGTGGAGCTGTGCGAGGAGAGCGGCGAGTGCAGCAAGTCGTAGCCGTAGATCCCGCTGCCGCTGCCGCTGCCGCTGCCGTAGCCCAGCGAGGCATCCACCTGGTAGTAGGAGTCGGTGCTCCACTGCGGCGTCATGTAGCTCGGCGTGGACTGATTGAAGAGCGGGGCGGCTGCCACCGGGAAGGCTGTTGGCTCCGTGCTGGGCTGCTGCAGCGGCTCCGGCTTGGCGTTGAGCGCCTTGCGTGCCGTCTTGGCTGGCCGCTTGCTGGCGCGCAGGCTGCACAGCTTGTCGTGCAGCGCCGCCTCCCGGTTGAGCATAACGGACATGCGCACGCGCCGACCGCCCGCCAGCAGGCGACGCGCCTCCGTGGAGCCCTTGGCCTCCGGCCGGGGATGATCGTGCGTGCCCTTGGCCTGGAAGTAGATCGCATTGCCGGCGCGTCGCCAAAAGTGGGTCACCGGATAGCCGCAGTGGCCGCGGCACGGCTGAATCTCCAGTCGTCCGTTGCAGTTCCTAAGCAAAGAGGCGAGACAAATGAGAGTTAGAGAGTTGGCCTTGTGGAGCAGCAGTTTGTGGCACTCACCTATTGGGGCACTGTTTGCCCTGCTGCTTGCGTCGCGCCTTGTCGCAGATGGCCGGACGCAGGTGGATGCTGCCACCGTTGGGCAGGCGGCAGTTGGCGTTGCAGAGCAGCACGCCGAGGCAGCTCTTCTTCAAAATGTTGACATTGTGGTTGTTGGTGTTGCGCATCGCCCAACCGCTGGCGTGCTTCTTGGCGTCCTCGCTCTGTCCGGCGTAGATCAGCCGGCAGTGGCCGTTGGCCCACTCGTTGAAGTCGTCGAATTCGGCGACCGACGGCACAATTGTGTCATTGATATCCCATTCGATTTGGATGCGCGACTTGCTGGCCGGCGGACTTGCCGCTGGCGCAGGCTGTGGCAGTGGCAGTGGCAGGCACATTCCATTGGCCATGTTGTTCAAGACCATTGTTGAGTAAATTAAATGTTAACCAAATTTAAATTAAAATTCAGTATTTGCACTGCACTTTTCGTAGCTGAAATTTTCAATTTGGTCTCGGACTTGACTCTCGTTTTTGGTTAGTTTTCCGGCGCGGCGGCGTAGACGTCCGTTCGCAACGGCTGCGCAATGTTGACTGTCTCTGGCTCTGCCGAACACCACATTAAGTTCCTTTTGACCGAAGCAGCGACCACGACGGCAGCGGCGCAACGGTTCTTGCGGTGGTTGTTCGCTCTCATTGGCTTGTTTTCAAGTTTATCCGGTTTATCCGTTCGTTATTATCCGTGCGCCAGCTATCCGTCAGACACACTCACACACACTCGACTGAACTCTCTTTCTCGCATTTCTACTGGAATACTTTTACCGTTTATTCACATACATATTATGTGGGCACTCGCTGTCGCCGTCGCCGTCACCGGCACCGTCGCCGTCGATGTCGATGTCGACGCCGGCTGTGCGCTGGTTTGATTGGACAGCCATTGCAGTCGACTCTCAGCTTCAGCGTTGCTGCCGCGCTGCTCTAGCATTGGCACACCTGCGCCTGTCCCCAACTCCTCCTCCTCCCCCCTTCCATTGGGGCACGCGTCGAGTAAAGGAGGCGTTGGGCGGGAGGGGGAAGGCAGTATTTTTATTAAAGCAGGCAGTCAAAGCTAATTAAGTGCGCGCACAAAGCAAAAAAGTAACAACAATAGTGAATTACCCGGCACCTGGCAGAGGCATTGCAACTGGGACTGGGGACTGAGCAATGGAAGGAACAGGCACAGGCACAGGCTCAGGCACAGGCACAGAAACAAGACGTGGAGCATGGCCACAAGCAGAGCAGCTGTGCGATTGTGGTTTAGTTTTGTATTGAAGTTTGCACTCAAAGCAGCATTAAATATCAACTCAATGCAGCTGAAACAAACAATATATAAATTTATAATATATGATATATACATTTATAGAGATTTTTATTACGATAATTGCAACGTTTTTAAGATATTTTTAATATAAATAACTTCATTTAAATTTTAAGTTATTATCATTCCATAATTCATGAATTTTTAATATGTATTTAAGAAATTGTACACAAAATATTTTCTTAAGCCCTATTTTGAATTTTCTTAAAAACGAAAATATTTCCCGATTTGTTATAAAAATTATTTGATTTGTTATATAAATTATTTGATTTAATTAAAAACATATTTAAATTGATCAATTACATTTCAATATTATTTATAAGCTTCTTCATGTTACATATTTTAATATATTTTAATATATAATTCCTATTTTTAATTTTCAATAAAAAAACTATTTTTCAGTTTGTAACATAAATTATTTGATTTAATTTGAATTAATTTTAAATGTTATAACTATTAAATTAAAATATTTATAATCTATCTAAATAAAATATTAAATAATAATATTGAAACCCTAATTTAAATTTTTATACAAAAAAACTAATTAATATGTATTGATTTTCTTATATTATATTTTTTATCTTAAATATTTATAAATTTAAAATAAACACATTTTTATGATAATATTGAAACCTTACTTTCTATATTCAATAAAAAAAAACGTTTTTTTTTAAGTTGATAATCGAAGTTTTATTTATAAATTATATTGTTTAGCAAGAAGTATATTAATAATAAGGATTAACAAAATTCTTGCTATTAAATATGAATCAAAACTCGTTAAGATATGAAATAAAAAACAGTTCTTGCCGTTAAAAAAAATTAAATTAATCTTAATCATATTTGAATAGAAAATCAAAACAATTTTTGTTGTTTGTGTAGAGTTGCTTTTCTATGCGCATGTCCTGAAACATAACGGTGTTACTTCTCACGATCTTTTCAGCGATAAGCTTTAAACGATTGCAAAAAAAAAAAAAAAACTCTGACGCTATCTAGAGGAAAATCGGTTAGGAACCTCCGTGCATAAGATCGTAGCACGCAATTTAGCACGCAAAAAAGAAGAAGAAGAATCAAGAAGCAACCCCCAAAGCCGGAAGGATGTATGCATGAAAACCCAAGTCAAATGCCATAACTCAGGCATATGCCATAAAGTTAGCAAACAAATTTTTTTTGGGCCTCTCGCCGATCGTAAGTCGAAGATAAACCAAACAAACATAATCATTAAGAATGAATGCCGAATACAGAATATAGAATACAGAATACAGAATACCGAATGTTGAATGCCGAATGCTGAATGCTGAAGGGTTGTGTTAAGGCGAGGGGTAAACCCCATAATTTTCACACTTCCTTCACAAGAAGAAGAAAATCGTGCAATTATGGCACAGCACAGGCGAGTGAATGAGCAGGCCGACAGGACCTCAAAGGATTACGAAGGGGCGTTGACTCGAGCAGAAGCAGAAGCAGAAGTCATGACGTTGCATATTATGCGAAGGACCAAAGGAATTCATTTTCGTATTCGTATGCGTTCGAGATTGATAAACAGATCATCAAGTATTATGCCTGCGCTTACCTGAGCCATCAATGCCAGGGCCTGAAAAGTGGGTGTGGCACTTTAATGATCCCTCAAATTAACTGTTCCATTTCAATTACGCTCACAATGCGAACATCAATTGCGACTTTTCACTCCACTCAAATTTATTTGACACTCTCTACGGGGTGGCCGACCAGCAATCCGACAATCCGGCAATCCGACAGTCCGGAACTCTTTTTCCACTTTCGATGGGTCCGTGACGCAGCCATAAAATTTTAACCAAGAATTACGCATAAATGTCATCGTAAATTCGACAATTTCCCCGATCAGTCGTGGGAAGTAACGCCCAATGGGATTTGCTACGGTTTGGCCGTAGTCCACCCATCCGGATTAATATAAAATATGATAACTGCACTATGTGAGTGAAGAGAAACTTTGGATAGACTCTCGAAATGGTATTAAATACAATTTAGTATATATAACCCTTGGTTATATAACACATGAAAATATTTGTATGTATTAATATTATTTGTTCTTAAATTATTCACGAGAGATTGTTGTATATTCAACAAAAATAATAATTAACCCATTTATTTAGCTCGTTTTTTTTTTTAAATAATAGTCTTATAAGGTATGAGTATAAACTACAATTTGGTATACAACTCTGACAACTATCGTTATATAATACTTTGAGATATGTTTGTATCTATTATTATTTTTGATTGACTAACAAGGTTAATTCTTATTTAAAAATAATAATATTCGTTATTATTAAGCTAATTATTATTTGGATATAAATATATAGCTGTTCAAATATATATTATTAAATTATTTCATTTTCAACCAATAATAATTTTTTATTTTGAATTTATTTATTCCTCCTTATCGTTGATTATGAATCATTATTAAAAATATATTCATCACATTGAAACTTAATATTTACTTTTCACTGCGAGCTAAAAAAAACTACTTGTTTATAACAGTAAAAAAAGTAATTAAAGCTATTATTAAATTTTTGTTGAAAATATAATTCGAGGAATTTTGTTAGCCGGGCTTCTTCATATTGAATCAAAATATACATTTTTATTACAATTATTTTATAACAATAAGTTGCTAAAATATTAAACTACACTGTTTTCAAAGGGAAAAATGGTATATTGGTTTTTCGAACGAATGTAGTGTTTTAAAATTTGTGCTGTAAATTTTTTAGACAACGGGTTACCGTTATAGGCCTAAGTATGTTGCTAATACGCAACTGCTATACTTTGCAGTTAAAACTAAATTAAAATTTGAAATGGTGTACGAAAAAAATTATAAATTTAATGTATCAAGAGCCGAAAGATATAGCAAGAGATCCTAAAAATCTTTTTCAACTTTATAACAGAATATCAAAACTTGTAGTACTCACTTGTATCTTCCAAAATGTTTGGATTTATAAACTATATATATTTAACACATATATCTATTATGATATTTAATAAATAATCATCCAAGGAATAAGCATGACAAATTTTTTTTTTTTTTTTCAATAAATAATATACTATTTCTTCACACAAACAAAAAAAATTTAACTATATAGAAAGGAAAATCTTTCTGTTTAGTTGCAAAAGAATATTAATTCAATAAATAATAATATTTGCATAAGAAACAAATTTAACAATATAAAAAGAAAAATCTTTTTATTTGGTTGCAATAGAGTACCGCATCATTGTTATCATTGTTTTTTTTTATAACTGTGATGATTACAAATTATATATTATGATATTAAAATATTCTCGCTTAAGTAAATAGCGTTTAACGCCATAGATTAAATAATAATTATATAGCTTTATTACATATTTGAAATCTAAATATGATCCATATAGACTAGAAGCATACATAAAATATACATATTTTTAAGTAAATAAACATATGGACAAAATAATAGGAGTGTTTTCTTTTTTTAAGCCAACAATTCCTAATGCTAGAACCCTAATAATGCCTTATTATTATTATATTATTCCGATTCCGTCCAGATTCAAAGCTATTACTTTGTACATGTGTGTACACATATACGGTTCGATAACTTATTAATATTGTCGAATCACATGACTTTTTATTGGTCCCCTCTTTCATATTCCCCTCCCCAGTCACTAGAAATGCTTTCTAGTTTGCTCCCTAGTTTGCGGCTTATCAAGAATTAAAAATCTCACTAACAGCCGAACAACAATTCGCAGCTAATTAACTGTACTTTTTGCTATATGCTTCTATATGTATATGGCCAACAGCGTTGGCCGCAATTAAAACCGCATATAGGAAATCATTCATTTGGCAGGAGAATCCAAATAGCCGGCGAGATGCGATCTATGGATTCAGATAAGGCCAATGAGGAACTTAAAACAACCCTTGGGCCAGGATCATGGTAAATGGTAAATGGTAAATGGTAAATGATTTAAAGCAAGTCTCATAATTTCTCATTGTTCATCTGGCATTTCCACAAACTGATAAATGAAGCTCAAAACATAAGCGGCAACAACTATATAACACACACACACAGATACATATGTATGTATACCAGATCGAGTCAAACTGATAATAACCTTCACACTCTGCGTGAGTCCGCGAGTGTCCTGCGGCGTAGGGACGAGATCTCTGGTATGCGATAGCGTGAGCTGAGAGAATTGAAATGTTTCGGCTTATGGACAACATTTGAACTGCGACTGTTTTTTCGACCGATCGGTCAGACAAGTGGCTGCTAAGTAGCTTCTATGGCTAATCCGATGTCCAAACAAATCGAGTTTGTGGTCAGGTGTTGTGGATTTCGGTTAATGGGCTTAGGGCCTTCTTTTGTTCGCCGGACACAATTATTTACGACGGATTACGTGTCAAATATTTGTAATATTTGTAATATTTGTTAAATATTTTCATAATTTCCCACGCGCATAATTGTCGATCTTCTATTCTATTCCTTTTTTCCACTTTTTTTTTTTGCATTTCTTTTTGTTTGTTTCATTTAAATTTTACTCGTGCATATTTTTGGCTCAGTTTTGTGGAAATTATCGCATTGAATTACACGAGTTTCGCTTTGTCCATAAACAAATTTCTCCCACAATTTTTAGGGGCTCGATCGAGAACAGTTAGCAACCCGCATCATAAATGGGATAGACTCACCGTTAAACTCTAAGGAATGCGCTAAGCCACATGAAAAGTGCGGGAAAGAGTGCGAGCGATGTGCAGCCAAAAGAAAGAAAGAGCGAGTGCGAGCGAGAGAGAAACAGCACGTGGCACTTACAGAAGCTGCGTACAAATGTGCTTTGTCACAGCAATACGACGAATATTGTGGTTTTTGAGTACTAGAAGATGATTAATAATGTTACACCCTACCTTATAGATTGGGTATATCAATGGAAGCGTATATATGATATATAGTAATATGTATGATATTATTAACGGGGTCAAGAATCTTATGGAAGTTCTATTAAAATTAATTATTAGAAGCCCAAATTATTAATATTCTAAAAGTTGTGTTTCCCAAATAAAATTACAATTATTATTATTATTAATATATATATATATGTATTGGAAGTGTATTTATATATAAATATATATATATTAAAAAATATGTATTTATATATGTGTTAGATGTATTAAAAGTGTATTTATATATTATGTAGAGAAGCAGGGTGTTCTTGAGATCTAGAATCTTATCTCGTATGTCAGTTCTATATATTCTAAAAGTTGTGTTTCGTAAATAATATTATAAATATATTATTATTACTTTTTATAATATTTAATATATAATTATAATAATAATATTTATTGTATTGTATATATAATGTTGCTCTCAACATTAAATATGGAAATACATATGTCCAATAAAATCCTTAATTATAGGCCCAACTTATTCATATTGAAAAAGTTATTTTTCCCTTATAATATTAAAAAAAACTTGTTTTAAAACTGTGTGAAGTGAGTTTTTCTCTCTGCTAAAATATATTTATTGTAGGGTATATGTAATTGAGTGTTCAACTTGTTAACTTTCGATTTCCAGTAAAATCAAAAATTAAATCAGTATTTATCGGAGCTTATGAAATATTTCTTAAAATATTTCAATAATTTATGAACAGCAATTGGAACACTATTTTCTATTTACTATTTACCAAAAAATATTCGGAGTGTGTAAAAATTCGATAAGTTAAAATTTTGGACATGATGAACCGTACAAAAACAAATAAGTCACACTTTCCGCCGGTTACAAAGCGATTCGAGCTACGTAATAAAATGTAATTAGTAAACTTTGACGCAAACAAAAGAATAAGCAACGAAAACTGTAAAATTTCAGGTACTTCAGTAAAAAAAAAAAGATTCGAGAATTCGGCATGGTAAGGACACTTCAGGACAACAAAGATGCACAGACAAAGGACACACGCGCGCCCCTCGCCGTGTGCGAAAATAAAAAAAAAAAAAAAACCAACCCCCTCCCCGCAGCAGTTTCTTTCCTTTCTTTTTTTTTATTATTTATATTTGCAGTCCCTCGCGCTGTTTACTCAAGCAGAAGAGCAAAAAGTTGGGCAGGACTTTAAAGCAGTTGAATTGTTCGAATTGTTGGAAAATTTCAAAAATCAAATGCCACATAAAGTGGCAAGAGTTGGCGAATCGGCTGCTCGTGTGCCGCGTGTCGAATCCTGTCAATATTTCCGGTGTGTCTAATGACAAACGCATGTTTACACGAGTGCGAACCACGTCCGGACTCCGGCGTGAACGGGGTGCCGGAATATTACACGGCCATCAGGACATCATACAGTTTAAAGCCAGGATCTGGCAGACGGCAATTAAACGGATTTACTCAAGCGTTTTCTATACACCAATTTATAAATGATGCTCGCGACTGTCCTCTTCGATGATATATGATCCTTGACTCACGGATCTAATAATCCAACAATGGATGCAACTAAATGTTATTGTTACTGTTTTTTAGTATTGCATTGAGCCACAAACAACAACAATCAAACAAACTATTTTTAGTATCGTTCAGGTTTTTGTATCAGATAATATCATATTAATGGAATGGCCTGGGATTTGAACCCGGATCAGCAGTAAGTGGTTTCTCACTTATCCAAGTTTATTCAACTGCATTTGAATGTCAATTAGCTTAAATAGCTAGTTGTGACTTACAAAGCAGCCAAAAACTATTAACATCCCAGCCAGACAGACGCTCAGCCAAATAGACCAATTAAGGGCTAGAAACACACACACACACACACTCTCGTACACACAGCTGCATACTCTTACAGTGTATCCATAACAAGAGACGAGTGCATTAACCTCTGCTCAACAAATATTTGATTTGCATGCATGTATCTTACAGATACATTTTGGCTTCCGCCATTGCACGCCGTCGCACTCAATATAATTTAATAAAATTTCGGAGCTGTTCGCTTCTGGGCTCTATAACTATTTTTCGGGGTGCCCTTTTGTTAATTATTAATAATATTTTTCTCTCCTCCGTTGGGAGTGTTGTGCACATAAAACGCATTCATAAACAAAATAACAAAATGGCCGAAAAGCTGTTTATTCAGATCTTCAATTAATCTCAATTAAGTGGCAAAAATACGAGTAGACCCTGCCACATATTGATGAAAAGTTTTGTTTTAGGGTTCAGCCTGTTCGTATAGCCCTTTTTTTTTTGTTTTTGTTTAGCTGAAAGGCGGCAGCTCTTCCAATTGAGGGTTGGGCCCTGGGCACATTAATTCTTATTGTATAACTTGGCAATTGGAGTTGTAAATTCGAAACTGGCCAGTTTATTGGCGTGTTGGGCCATTAAGTTGTTTGTTAAGGCGACGAAATTAAAATTTTTATGGTATATTACAAACAGAAAATAAAAAAAATGAAACTGAAAGAAATACCATTCAAGAAATAAAGAAAAACATGCTATAAATAACTAAACTGAAGTTATAAAAGTATATTCAACTAGTTTACAGTACGTAGTATTATAATCAGCATTGGTCTTAATTAGATAAAACGATCGTCTCTTATTGTAATATAACAAAAGTTTTTAAGCTGCGAAAAATATCGATGCAATTGATTGTGGCATAAGCCCTATAGATGCATATGTATATGTATAATGCAAAAAATAAAAATATTTTTAATCAACAATTGGTTTTTATTTTCGTTTTTTCTTATGCTAAAAATGGGTTTCAAAGTTTTTATATTAGTATCTAAAATAAAGTTTATATTTAGAAAAACAAATAAAAATAAAGACTCGATATATTCAATATAAAACGGGTGCAACAAAACTTTCTAGAAATATTGCAAAAAATGATTATATTTGTGTTTTTTAATTATGTTACAATTTATTTTATCTTTAAGGATGGATCCTATCCTACCAATAAAGTGATTTATCTATACTATTACAAAAAAATTAATGGATTGAACAAGAATCAATGTAATAAAGATTTAATTTAATTAATTCAATTTTAGTTTAAAAACTGGAGCAAAAAACATGTTTTGCAACCATAAAATTGAATTTTTTTTTGTGCTACTGAAATAGATTTTACTAACCATAATAGCACGATCCAAATTTTGTTCTATTTGCTTGTTTAGAATAATGCGAGCTCCAAATTTTATTGTTACACTCAAATATCGAATATTTTTATACAAAAATCTGATTTAAAAAAAAAAATCTTATCTAAATTTATTTATTTATCATTAATGTTATATAAAAGAGTTTTATATAAAGTATTGGACTATTCGATATTATTGTAACCGCAACTTTCTGGGCAGCCAAGTGGTGTGGAAAGCTTTTGATTGGAGCACTTGAGCACAGAACCAATAAGTAAGTAAAAATTAGGTCCTATTTACACAACAATGTGTGCGCATTGGTGTGAAATTCTTGGCACTGTATGGATAAAGGGAAGCTCATATCTGGTCGAGGACCGACGACCCTTTCGCGAGCCGAAGAATTGCGGTACGGCTTTTGGTTCTTGGTTCTTATCCCTGTCTGGAACAAATAAGACGTCACGCTCATTACAATATCACAATGGAATGGCCTATCAACCCCTCCAAGGAATGGAATTTTGGTTCGAGTGCTCGTGCTTGCTTTTGTTATTTGTTTCACATTTTGTGCGTTTGCTCACTTGAGCAAAGGATCGCTGATCTTCAAAAACAGAAAACCTCACTGTGGCTCTACTCTACTCTATACTCTTCACTCTATATCTGTCTCTTTCATTTGGTAAGTATTTCGTATTGATTACAAGAAATTTTCATGTACAGATTAGACGCAATATGTTGCTCGGAGCTCCGCACTTTTGTGTTCAAATTATCGTATACTATACATATGCATATGGCAAAGGCCTTAGGATATTGGTCTATTGTTTCGGTCTATCATTTATGCAAAACCCTACCTCCCGCCTCCAGCCTCCAGCCTCCATCCACATTCTTCGGTCCCAATGCGATACCATTGCGATAATTCCCATCTTAAATATTCATTACAAGAGGTCGCGACGTCTCGCCTGTGCTGGATATCGCTTTGATTGATTACTCAAGTGGTTTATCGTATGGCAATTGTTGCTTGGGGTTTTTCCTTTTCCACCATTGTTTTCCAAGTTGCCTACGAGGCGTGGCCCGGCCCCTGGCTTTGTGCGGAGCCAGCATGTTGGTCACTTGAGAGTTGCGACTGTGTTTCCTTACAACTTGTCAAATGTCATTTAAATATCGGAGCATACAACTTATTAAATATCACCAATTTGCATTCACATGCGTTCTCTAGTGGCCCAAAAACGCAGCTGCGGCCCAAATTAACAAATCTGACATAAATGAAATCGATCTTAGAGGCCACCAAGGGCGTGCCATGAGCTCAGAGTAAGGTCACGAAGGTCAAGCTGCAAATCGTAGCCACAAAGGTGCGAATGCAGAGCTGTAGATGTCAATACTTTCAAATATATAAATATATAGTAAAATGCATAATGTAATTTATATAAATATTTATACGGTGAAACCTCGATATTATGAACCTATATGTATGTATATACAGAAACCTCGAAATATCGAATAATGAACTTATATATTTATTTATTGAACTGTACATGTACATATATACTGTATAATATATAAATATATATAAATGTATAATATAATATATATAAATATACATATATACATAAATTTAAATAATGTTATATATTTATTTAAATATTTATACGGTGAAACCTCGATATTATGAACTTATATGTATATAATGTATAATATATAAATATACATATATACATAAATTTAAATAAATATATAACATAATTTATATAAATATTTATACGGTGAAACCTCGATATTATGAACTTATATGTATATAATGTATAATATATAAATATACATATATACATAAATTTAAATAAATATATAACATAATTTATATAAATATTTATACGGTAAAACATCGATGCATCTATATACTGTACTATATGTGTATAGACTGAATATAAATATATAATAAAATTGATATAAATAAATATACGGTGAAGCCTCGATATTATGAACTTTGTTGTGACGAAAAACTCAGCACGAGATACGTTTTCCCTAAATATAACGAAGAAATCATTATATCGAGGTTACGCTGTATTATTTTTTTTTAACAGTTTATATTTTAATTTTAAATTCATGTAATGAACCTAATAAAATGAATTATACTGTTTTTATATTTGGAGCAAATATTTATTTTTATTAGCACATGTGATACGTTTGATTACCTTAATTTCTATCTTTCTATCTTAGTTCCATTTGCTGATCTATAATTATATATATAGGTATATTATTAGAACCACCAACTACCCGACAAAATAATAATACTATATACTATATACTATATACTAATAATTTTAAGCAATATATACCTTTTTTTTTTTACCTTGTCCTGCACAGGATTCTCTCCAAGCAGCTCTCGTTCTTCGAGCCACTTTCATTCAATGCTCGATCTTAACCATCCGCAAACGATGCGTGAGAAATTTTTGCATGTCTGCCAAAGTGGTTTGTGGTGCGCGGCGTCATCAAGCCACAGGAAGCTTCGTGCGGCAACCACTCATGAGGCACAGTTTGGGCTGCTGCTGCTGCTGCTACTGCTGCTGCCACTGCTGATGATGTCTGTCAAGAGGCCACTCATATATTTGCAACAACTGGAGTGTTGCGCGGCCGTTGTGGTGCACGGTGGTTGCCGCTTGGACTGCTCCTGCGGCGATGCGGTGCGCACATGGGCACTCAAGTGAGTGGAATGCTGCATCCAGCTCCTCTCTCACACACACAGCAGCAGATTGTCGCAATTTTGTGTATTTTTTAGGAGCCTGGGTTAAGGGAATTATTTCAATTTTCTTGATTAAAATGTTGATATTCAGCGATGTGTGAAGAAATGTCGCGCAATAATCTGATATTTAAAGATTATATTTTATATATGAGATGGTGGATCTAATAATCCACTAATATATGGATTAGCAAGTGGAACATAGACCGGATTCTACATTAAGGCGAGAAAAATTAAAAAATCTGCACATATATGCAAATGATCACCGTTTATTTAGCTTAACTATAGAAAAGTGTGTATTCATTCGAAATTCATTATAATGAATTTTTTTTAAGTCATACCCATAGTTAAAAAATAGATACAATGAAGAATTTCTTTTATATTATATACATGTATATATTATATATTATTTTTCGAGGTTTCACTGTAATATGATTCTATGAAAGCTTTATAGTATCAATTAAAAATTTAAAATAACCAAAAATAAAAACAATTAACAACTTAAGTTTATATACTCGTTAAGTAAGTAAGAGATATTGTGGATTTTCTGTTTTCTTGTTCTTATAAATATCTGATAGATACTTATGTATTTAAATTTAAATCGGACAAAGTCTAAGGAAAATGTTATAGAACTATTATATTGAAATTGAAGTCTATTTTTAAAGCATGTGGAAAAGACAGTATAAGCGGGCAGATTGTGTCTACATTATATATTTGTATAACTAATCTATATCTCATACATCAAAACAATATATGTAGTTTATTAAGTAAAAATATCATTTATTCATGCAATAGAATTATTATGCCATGGAGCACTGCTTTGTTGACTCATTTCCGATCGTATTCTGGACGATTCTCGCAATTGCAGCAGTTATAATTAATTTAGTTTATTTAACAAAGGTCATTGTCAGCTTTTCACACAACAGCGCCGCCATAATTTTCACTTTGGCCCTGGAAAATCAGAGTGCAGCAAAGTGTCAGGGCCTCGAGTAATTACCACTCGGCTTATATCAATCAATGGGAGCTATGGACGCGACTATGACTGAGTCGTGGGTAGTTTTAATTGAATATTACAAGAGGGATGTGCATTAATAAGGAAATCAATTTAAATCTCAGAGTTGCGAGCTGCCTGCTGCCAAACGCATGAGAAAAACCTACGAAACTCTAAAAAAATCTGCGGGCGTAGGATCAGCAGCATCCGAGCTGTTGGACCGAAAGGGCGATTCGTCTACAAAGGCTGCGAGTCTCCATCCAATACTTCAATGAAGCAATAATTTCAATTGAAATGGATTTACTTGCGAATGTATTTCGCTTTCCAAGGTCACAATAAAGTATACAGTAAACCAAATGTTAGGAGATTGGAAAATAAAAATTTGAATAGGTCTGACTGATTCCTAAACTAAGTTAGTAGTGTGCATAAACAGATTGCGAATTATAGTTTTTATTTATTTTATTTATTTATTATTTATTTATTTATTATTTATTATTTATTATTTATTATTTATTATTTATTATTTATTATTTATTATTTATTATTTATTATTTATTATTTATTATTTATTATTTATTATTTATTATTTATTATTTATTATTTATTATTTATCATTTATTATTTATTATTTATTATTTATTATTTATTATAGCTTACTTAGCATTGAGATAAAAATAATTTAAGTAAATTTCAAAATTCTTATATAAATGAATTGAAATTAGGTTAGAGGGAATAAGAAAAAGCATGTCCTGAATTAAAAGTTATATTATCAAATCATATATTTTGATATCAAAAAGCTGATTTGAAATACTGTTTAACAGCACTCTATTTTCATACTATCTCTCTCTCTCTCTCTCTCTCTCTCTCTCTCTCTCTCTCTCTCTCTCTCTCTCTCTCTCTCTCTCTATCTCTTTTCAAATCGCAAGAGACTTTCATATATAAAAAAAAAACTAAATATGAAATTAAATGCTTTATATACTTGACATACATTGTTATTTATAAAGTGGACAACACGATTTCTAATCGCTGACGCTCCGCTAATCAAATGCCAATAATAAACTTATTATCAACCGTTACTTGCGATAGGACCGTGTGAAGTCTGCTCTTCCAGTAAAAGTCCCATTTGGTGCCCCGTTTTCGTGCCAAAAGATCTTCCATGCGGGTGCGGCGCGCCACCCCGAGAAGAAGACGGAAGAACCTATTGCAAAATTAAAAAAAAATACCCGATCAATCGACGTATTCACATAGAAGTAGGAAATTGTGTGAGAAAAAAGAAAAAAAAAACAATATGACTTGCCTACTCAATCGTTCGGTGGTGCTGGTGGTGCTACTGCTGCCAAGCTTCAGCCTTGGGAATGTGCCACGCGATGGCAAGGTGATCGTAAACACCTCACTGGGTCCCATTGAAGGCGGAACAATGAACAGCTTCAGCGGCAAGACGATCTACGCCTTCCGGGGAATACCCTACGCCCAGCCACCAGTGGGTGAGCTGCGCTTCCAGCCGCCCAGACCCATTCAGCCCTGGGGAGCAACGGTACTCAAGGCCACCGCCGACTCGCTAATCTGTCCACAGACGGGCGTCTCACTGCTTATGAGCGAGGATTGCCTCAAGCTGAACGTCTTCAGCAAGAACCTAACCGCCCGTCAGCCGGTGATCGTTTACATACACGGCGGTGCGAATGTCCTGGGCAGCGGACACAGCCAGTACGAATCTGGTCCGCAGTATCTGCTGGAGCACGATGTGGTGCTGGTGACCTTCAACTATCGGCTGGGCGCCTTGGGCTTCCTGGCTGGGAGCAACAATGCCTACTTGGATCAGCTCTTGGTGCTGCAGTGGGTGCAGGCGCACATCATGCACTTTGGTGGAGAGCCCGGCCTGGTTACCGTTCTGGGCTTGAGTGCGGGCGCCATGGCCGTGAGCCTCCACTTGTCATCGCCTCTGTCCACGGGTCTGTTCCATCGTGCCATTCTGATGAGCGGCTCGGCAACGAATCACTACAGCATACACAATGAGTTCTGGACGCGCCTCCTGGCCAGGCAGGTGGGTTGTCCGATGTACAATGTTAACGACATGACCGAGTGCCTGCGCAGAGTCAAATGGCAGCGCATCGTGGAGGTCTGCAAGGATTGGGAGCAGTACAAGTTCGTGAACATGAAGTGGAACTACCAAATCGATAGCAACTTTTTGAACGAACATCCCAGCTCTCTGATAGACAAGGGCACATTCAATCGGGTTCCACTGCTGGTCAGCTACACCACCAACGAGCTGGACTTTACCACAATTGGTAAGTGGAAACTGGACGAATTGGAGCTACGAGATGCATTAACTCTTCATCATTCCAGGACATCTGGAGAATGAACTGCTGCTTCACGACATCATTACGAACTTTGACGACTATGCGCCGGAGCTTTTCCTATTTGACAACGACGTGAGGAAGAGCGACCGCATCAAGAGCTTCTACCTGGGCGAAAGTGCTGACGAGCTCAACAGCACAAATATCGAAAGATTCGGCAAAATCTTCTCCGATGGGATCATAGGTCACGGCGTTTACCGACTGGTGGAACTAGCTCGCAAGCACACCGACGTCTATTACACTCGCATGGATTATATAGGAGAGAGGAGTGTTTCGGCGCCGCTGAACAAGGATAATGTGGCCAGCGGAGTGGGCCATGCGGACGACTGGCAGTACGTGATGCCCAGTTTGTGGTATGGAACGCTCATGAATCCGAGCCACAAGGATCTGTTCATGATGCAGCGCATGACCAATTGGATAACCCACTTTGCCGAGAAGGGGTAAGTCATTGACGAAGTCCGAGAGCAGCTGATGTGATTCCTTGCCTCACTTATAGGGAACCCATGACTAACTCTAGTGTATATTGGCCACCCTGCAATGCTACATCGATGCAGATGCTCTACAACAACAAAGTCACAAAGATCGGCCCACCCGCCTTCATCGACCATTATGCAGTCTGGGATGAGCTCTTTCCCAAGCCACACTCCAACTCCAGCAGCTCATCTCTGCCGTCGGTGTGGTCCGCCCTGCTCTCCTCTCTGAATTAATGTAGCCATTAGGTGTGGAAAAAGCTTATCAATAGGCCGTTTAGATTACGCTAATGACGTCGCTTACTCGTTCAAGCTATTTACTTTGATTAATTAATCAACAACGGCGTGAGATTTTCAAGGTTTTCAAGATTGTGTCTGTGTGTGTGTGTGTATGTGTGTATGATTGTGGAAGTTCTTTTGGCCAAAGCCTTTGGGCAATTAGTCTACGAAGCAGCTTAAATATACATTAATTTGTCTTTAAACGGTTCTCGTTGTTGTTGTCGAGTGTGAGACGCCTTTTGACCTTTTTGGGAGTCGTAATTGTGCGATAATTTTCGAATTGACAGGTTCGCACAGTGCCACGCCCCTTCAACTCCCGCCTTCAGCCCTTTCATCCCCCTCATCCACAGCAGCGACTGCTATTGACGTACGAGATTGGCAGCGTTTAAAGGATCTGCTCTTGCGTGAAAAATCTCAGACATGTAAGCGGTGCCAAAAGGATTATCGCCAGCCATCCCTTCGCTCATTTGGCAAGGGGTTGTTATAATGAATGCTCTCTTATCGCGATTCCGAGTTTATGCCAAATAAAGTTGAAACAAACCGTCAGGGAATTCATGTTGTGTGGTAATAGAGAAAGTGGATAGGAAAAGTGGAAAATTTATGCTAAATTTGTTTTATATTTTTAAATGTTATACAAGAGATAGTTAAGCCATATTAGAATATTAAAATGGTCTCGATAAGGTTCTACATTTTTCAGTCAAGAGATTAATAGGTATAGAGAGAGAGTATATCTAAGTTTATGGATTCTTTTGGTTATGGGTTGTAAGAAATACATAAATAAATATAAAAAACAAATCTTACTCTTTAGCTTTTCATTTCGCTGCTCAATTAATATTTTACTTTTCTATTACAGTACATTTTAATATAAATTATTATTATAATTTTCCTGCTCAATTCATATTTTATTTTTATTTCTAGTAATTTTTTATCTATAGTATTTAAATAAAACTAAATAGTTGTTGAAATGTTCGCGACAATTATATATATTATATTTTTCTATCAAGAATTTTTATATATAAATTATTAAAATAATTTTCTTGCTCAATTAAATTTATTTATGATTTATTAAATTTTATTTTCTATGGTGTATTTTTTAATATATATTAATAAAATAAAACTAAATAGTTGTTGAAATACGCACGATTTTATTTTACTATGGAGTATTTCTACTATAATTATATTGTTCGCGATATTTATATATGTATTTTAAATTTTACTATCAATAATATTGAAATATAAATTATTAAAATAATTTTCTTGCTCAATTAAATTCGTTTACGTTTTATTCAATTTATTTTCTATTGTGTATATTTTAATATATATTATTTAATAAAACTAAATACATAGTTGTTGAACTACGGACGATTTTATTTTTGTATAGAGTATTTTTAATATACATATATGTTGTTCGGGACATTTGTATATATTATATTTTTCTATCAAGATTTTTTAAATATAAATTATTATAATAATAATTTTCTTGTTTAAATTAAATTTTATTTTCTATAGTGTATCTTTTAATATTTATTATTAACAAAAACTAAATAGTTGTTAAAATACGCATGATTTTAATTTCCAGCTGGATAGTTTTGGCCTCTCCGGTCTTTGTCATTAGTCGCCTTTGTCATACTTATCGGGGTCCGAGAGCCGAGGCCAACCCAAGCAGACCACCAGACACACTCACAAAGACGACCACATAATGACTTTGATGTAGAGTTCCTGCAAAGTTTTACCAAAGAAAATATGGAAAATTAACTTGTTAGCCTGCCCGGCAACCACACACATGCACACCGAAAATATATTGTCAAGTGTGTGCGTGTGTGTGTGTGTGTGTGTGTGTGTGTGTGTGTTGGGGGCCATGAGCAAACATTTAACTATACGCATTGCTCCGTATTCTCTTTTGGGACAAAGGCCACAAAAAGGTGGGCAAGTCAACTTGACAAAACGCATCACATGACAGCACAGAAAATGAGACAAAAGGTAGACAATGAAAGAAGTGAAAAGTGAAAAGAAAGCAAGCAAAATATTTGCGAAAATTTTAATTAAATTCTACAACAATTTTTAAAGTGACGACTCACATGTAAAATTGCGTACAGAACCCGAAATCCTAATTCGAAGTGCGCCCCTACAAATTTTTGATTGAGCTCGAGGCAAACACCTTTTCCGGAGCTGCAGCTGGAAAATGTGAATGGAAATGTGAAAGAGTTGTGATTCGATATTCGAGTGTGGCTTTTGTGACTCAATTACAATAAGTCTATTAAACTTGTGTCTGCGGCTTGTCTAGACACAACACGAGACCCTCCGATCAGTCACAATGTCTACACATCTCCGACCTAGGCAGCGGCTCAGACCCAACTCCTGGTCCGGGTTCGGGTATGCATATGGGTTTGGGTTTGAGTTTGAGTTTGGGTCCGGGGTTGAAGAGCGTTGAGAGCGCGTGCCCCTTTTGACTTTCGACTGGTTCTTTGTGCCATCTCACAACTCTGAAAACGGGCTGCTCATCATGTGTAGGACGATGACAATGATGATCATGATGATGATGATCAGGCGAAGGTGTTCCAGCTGCCGGTTCGAACTGTGTCTCGATTTCACTTTCGTTACGCCTGCGCCACATACATTCAAACATACTTGTGTGCATTTCAATTGAAAACCAGGTCCTTGATCAGCTTGTCCCGAATCGTTTGCTCTTTTTCTTTTTTTTTTTTTTGTGGCTCAGATCGCGGCTGCGGTTTTGATTACGTAGTTTTATGGACCGCACAATGGACGCATGGACGTCTGGACGCAAAAAGGAGTAAACATTTTGAAGTAGCGCCGTTCGAAATGCTTTATAGGTTTGTCAGCGATCGAATTATGTGTCTGTCTGTCTCTCTCTCTCTCTCTCTCTCTCTCTTTAGGCTGTTTATGCGTTTTGTCAACATATCGTATTACGCCCCAGTCTCAGGACCAGGACCTGGACCTGGCCCATAATCGCTAATGACAATACAAATTGAGAGTGGAGAGCCTCTGAGGCTTTGTTGGTTTTCTGGGAAGGCGGATCCTCCACTGACAGCCGGCGCAGTGTGCTTTAAATTTGTTAAACAATATATTTGTTTGGCATTTTAAGTGAATTTCGAACGCCGAATATTTGTTGGGTTTGTTTTGTTTTGTTCTGTTTTTTTTTTTTTTTTATAGGGTTGTTCGCAGCCGCCACCTTGAAGCAATCGATTGATATTCGTGGAAGGCTACTTTTGAATACCCAGTGTAAAGCTTTTCTTTAAAATAAAAGAATAAGCACCGAAAACAATGTTACAAACAAATAATAAGTATATAAGTTGAAAGCTTATCTAAAATTCACATTTGAATTTATGATTTTGTTTATCAGTTTATTCGTATGTTATTTTTTCCACTGAATCCATTGGAAATTTACAACAGGGTATAATGCCTTATCAAAAAAAAAAAAAAAGTATATATATATATATATGCATATATATACTATATATATGAACATATATTATTGATTAGCATATACCGCAGCCTGTCTACCCGTCTATTTATTTATTATCGAGTCGATCTCAGAGAATCCTGAAATTTTACCCCCCTAAGACAAGAATTATTACATGTATACCATCAAAAAGATTTTCCGATTACTTGTTATCGCTTTAAATTAGCGTTAAGCATTAGTTTTTGCTTAAGATTGAAGTTCTTTGATGATATCTTAAAAGTCTGACGATTGGAAGTCAATCAACGTGGTATATATGTATATTCCCAAGCACGACAAATTTTAAAATCACATTTTTGATCCTATTACGATATTCTATTTATTTTTATTCTGATCGCACGATAAACAGCAATGTTATAAAGGAAATTTTAAAATAAGGTAGAATAATGGAAGTATCAAGACGGCTAGTTTGGTATACGCGTGTATGGTTTTCTTAACTTTTTCATACGATAGTTTACAAATAAATTTGTACGATTTCCTTATGCATTCTACATAAATTACAAAATTTGGTTATACTAATTTTATTAATGGAGACTTATTTTCAATATTTTAACATATCATTCAATTTTATTTTTAAAATAGTTTGAGTTCATTTCTAAAAATTCAGAATGAAAAAAAATAATAAGGAAATATACAAATTTTACATATTTTATACATACATACATATATAACATTTGTGATTTGTTGACTGATTTGAAATTCTAAAAATAAAAATGGATGAAAATCGAATTGTGTATTTTTACATAATACAATAAGAAGTTTTATATAATACAATTAGAATAAAAATAATAAGAAATATTTACTGTCATTAATTTCAACCTAAAAGCTAAAATATCGCATCGTTTATCTTTCACCCAGTTATAAAATAAAATTCTTGACATTCCACTGATTCAGCCATATGCAAGTATTACATATTTTAGAAGAAAAGTTCATCCAAAATGTATCGTCTACAAATCTCGAATATATAGTAGAATGGCCTATTTTTATTGTCTCCCTGTGAAGTCCCTTTAATAATTTTTAAGATCATTCCAAATATCTGAACTTTGTTAGCGCCACCCAGAAGACATTCATGAATGCCTTGGAAAAGATTTTAGATTTATAATTAATTAATCTCAATCGCCGGCGCCAAGTTCGGTTTGTCAGATAAGCTGAGAACTGACAGCTTCGAGAGGGATTCGAGAATCTCGTCTCTAAATTAAATATTTATACAAATGTAAATTGCCTTGATTAATGGTTGTCCTGTGCGCACTTGCAGCAGCTCCCAGGCTCAGGAGAGTCCCAAATCAAACAACAACAACAAAAACAATAAAAACAAACATCAAAAGCAATTTAACCAACAGGCACAACAGGCAAAAGGACACTCCGACTGCTTTCTCCCCTGCTTTGGTGAAAGTATTCACATCAAACGGCTTTAAAATTAATTGTTTTGACTGTTTTGTTGTATTTTTCCACGTTTTTAGTTGGGACCGATAAACAATTTGATTATTTGATAAACAAATACAACTACACACTCACACACACACACAAATTCTCTCATATGTGCGACTGCCCCCCATAAAAAAAACTCGCTCCATTTCATTCGCCATTGTCTCGCTGTCTGTCACAGGCGGCATTTGCTGGCTACTCCATGACAGCTTTCAGTGTGTGTGTGTGTGTGTGTGTTTGAGTGTGTGAGGAGCATGTGTGTATGCAAGTGTGAGTGTGCGTGTGTGTGTGTGTAGGTTGTGTGTGGTCGCCGTTTGAGTGTCTTTTGTTGTTCGCTCGCTGCGATAGCGTCGCTTTTGTTTGAAGCCCTGGCGACAGACACCGACAACAACAACAGCAACAACAGCAACAATATTAACAGCAACAACAATAATAACAATAACAACAACAACGAGAACACGATTGTGATTTTGGGGAACCCGGGACCCAATCATAATTATGCACGTTGTTTGTTGTTGTTTGGGCTCTTGTTAATAATGGCGTTAATGTTTATGCTGATGAGAACAACATGGACCACCCTCGTATTACGTTCGATATCGTCCCTTGAATCTCGGCTATATATATATTTGGTAATTGGACTGACTAAGCGTTACACAGGAATGATAAAACAGGGTAGAGGACTTATTTAAAAATATTTGTGACCCATTCTTTAATCTTTTATGTATACAGAAATTATTATTTTTTTTTATAGTTGCGAGTTTTTGATAATTCATTCAAATGAATTTGATCACTGCTCTTATTCTTCAAATTTTCACAGACATATTTGTTGGTTATACAATTATACATATATGCTATAAGGAGATAATCAGTTTAATTGGTATAAAATACTTACCCGTATACTTATATAAATTTGTTATCAAAGAATTTACTTATACGAGCAGAAATATAAGGCTTATTTGTTGACCTTAAAGATAGATAAATATATATAAATATATATATATATATATATATAGTATCAGAGAAGCAGAAATAATTTAAGCAAATTGCCTGATTTAATTGGAATAATTTACTTACAAAAATTTGTAATCATGCTAAGAGAGAAACATATAGAAAGCTTATTTATAGATAGATATATACATATTAATGGTGCACAAAGGTTAATAATAGTACCATAATAATAATTGTTCATAAAACTAAAGCAATTTATGAAAATCGCATAGAAGAGCGAAACAGATTTATATTAAAACACATTGGAATATACAGAAGATTAAATTAAAATTAAATTTGCTTAATTTGTTAAATAATCTGGTAGGTGAAACAGTTATATATTATTATCAATAATTCCCATTTAACTTACATAATTGCATTACATTAAAAAACAGCTATTGTTATTTAAATACTACCGCAGTCTTAAAGTTCTATGCATAAGGTAAATTTAGCTTGAAGGTTTACCGTAATAGTAATTATTAATGTAATTACTAAAATGTTTAATTCTACTAAAAGTTGGAATTTATGTTAGAATAAGATACTCCAAATTGGATTACTTAGGCTTTGATTGTCTATCAATCAAATCTCTGCTAATAGCCAATTTCGTGGCTTTCCACCCACTCAAAGTGGTTTTCCTGATAATCTCTGCACCCAATGGGAAACTCATAAAAAGCGCAATCAGCGACAGCACCACAAAACCCGCCCAAATAGTCCAATAATTACAGGCGTGTTAAGTGCAAAAAAAAAAAAACAAAAAATTGTTTGCACTCTTCGCAGCCTCAAAAGTGTGCAAATATTTGTTTGCAGTTTTCCAAAGCGACTCCTGTCGATGTTGTTGTTATTGTTGTTGTTGTTGTTGTTGTTGTCAAATGTGATTATTAATGTGCTTTGAATAGTGGAAGGGGCAAACAACACCCCACAGCAGCCGAGCACCCGAGCACCCGCTCACCCGCTCACCCTCAATCCAACCCAATCCCGATGCCAATCCCAAGAAGTGGAATCAAACGTATGCTAGTTGTCAGAGAGGGTGTGACAATCCGTAGAGCCCAACTAATGAGTGTAAACAACGGACGGACAAAAATTACAAATCAAAAAAAAAAAAAAAAATAGAGACTGCCACAAACTGTTTGATTTGTCGCTTAGGACTAATGAAACCAAACATTAGAGCGCGCACTCTCAATATGCTTCTGGTTCTGTTTCTGGTTCCGCTCTGGTCTCAAGTTCCGGGGGTTGACTGCGCCCAGCTACCACCCCTCTCTCTCGCTCTCCCTCTCTCTCGCTCTCTCTTTCTCGTAAAGTGTTGCAATTTTGCTCCCGCTCAGGCTCGAAAGGGATGTTGGATGTTTACTATTTTAGGCAGAGAGGCAGACAGATGAATCGACGGACGGACGGACGGATAGAAGGACAGTCGGACGGACTGGCTGGTTGGTAGACACGACACGCCAGGCCGATGTGTTGTAAGTTGATTACGTGGTTGCTCCTGTTGTTGTTGTTGCTGTTGTTGCTGCTGCTGCTGCTGCTGCTGCTGAGCGGAGCTGCAATATGAGGGCGCAAGTTGCTGCCGTGGAATCGGCAGCTGTCTTCACGTAAACTGCTGCCGCGATACTCAAACTCGTAACTCTTCATGGATTTTTCACCTTATATTTTCTTGTTGTTATTGTTGTAGTTGTTGTTGTCGGTAAGCTACGTGCCTGAACTGGCTAATGCTCAGCCACCTGAGCGAACTCCAACGGGTCGCGCCTATTGCTAATGTAGCGCCAGGTCAACGCCAGGGCCTTGGTCAATAGACAGCTCGTATACTCGAGTCTATGACTTCGGCTGAGCTGCTGCTGCTGCTGCTGCTGCTGCTGCTGCTGCTGCTGTTGGCTTTCGTGGGAAACTCTCCATAAAGGCATGCGGGTGTGGTTTTTCCTTTTATGCTTTTGTAGGTTTTGCTACAATTAATGAAATTGTATTTTGTGTTTGTGCTCATAGATGCTACAGTTTTGATTAATAGTCGTTGGCGGGGCACAGCCTGAGAAATGCTTTGGGGGCAGCGATCGTTGCATGCCCCTCAAGCCTAAACCATGTCTATGTCTGCTGCACTTGTTCTAATGAGACTGCCTAATGGTATGGCCTCCAACAGGTATCGACTTCGATCGAGCCTGGGCGCCCCTTATTGAGCAATTAGTTAAATGGCTAGTAAACTGTTGACAGTTAACGTTTTATCAATTGGTCTTGGGGCTCCAACATAAATCAAAGTTCGGAGTGCAACTTTCACATGTCAGAACGATTTGTCAGTCAGCGCGGGTCACGACATCTTCGATATGATAGACAACCTGTAGAATTTTTGACATGCTCATTAAATTCCCCCTCGGCTCCACTAAAGCAAACAACTCGCGGGCTCAGGAATGCGAGGGTTGTCTATTGGAAACCCATTGTCTTAAATAATGGAACGTCAACAAAAATATATAATATTTATAAATATATATATATATGCCTAAGAATTTCATATGAACCCAATCTCTCTATATGCATCGATATGTATTGAGTCAGACGCAATAAACCTCAAATCAAAGCGCAATTGAAAAAAGCCAATAACTCGCCTAATCGGAACTCATTTCAAGTTCAACATTCGTTCGGAAGGTTCTCGGCCTGATTTAAATTTAGAAAACACAGCCTTACACATATACATACATATATGTGTATGAATTTAATACATGCTACATTCTTATACCCTGAGTCCAGCAAAAACAACAACTCTGCGAATTTTGTGCTTCTGCGAGTTATTATAATTTTGATCACATAAATTATATATAAATTATATATTGGAATTAGCAGCCCTTCGACTTAGCTTATATCTTGTATATCAGTATTGATATCATTCGATATATAATATAAAACGTATAATCCATTTCAAATTCATTATAGTTCTAACCTCTCTGAAATATATATATTCGTGATCGGAATCAACAGCAAACTTGACCTAGCCTATACCTCCTTTTTAGAATTGATTTTATCCGAATTATTTAAGCATATCTAGAAAATCTTAAGAACCGGAGTACATACTATATAGTATATACCATAGCCGTACAGTAAAAAATAAATAATCTGTTTCAAATTTATGATACCTTACCCCTCTAATTCTATAAACTAAATATATCAACAACCAGTTCGACTTAGCCTATATCTTCCAATAAAAATTGGTATTATCTGTACTTATTAAAGCATATCTAGAACATCCTAAGTACCAGAATTACCTTTGGTATATATACTATAATCGCATAACATAAAATATAATATTATATATTTTATTTTATTGAAAGTTTTTACCTCTCTATATATATATATATATTCTTGGTCTGAAGCAACAACCAATTCGACTTAGCCTATATCTTTCTATCAAGCATCATTAGAACATCACAAGAACGACATACGATAATCACACAATAAAAAATATATAACCTATTTAATTTTCATGTTGGTTTTTACCTCTCTGAACTATATATATTCCTGGTTAGAATTAACAAACAATTCAACTTATCTTCCTATCAAAATTGATATTATCTGTACTTATTCAAGCATATCTAGAACATCTTAAGTATCAGAGTTACCTTTGGTATATATACTATATATATACGATAATCGCGCAATAAAAAATATATAATCTATTTCATTTTTATGATAGTTTTTACCGCTCTATCCCTAAGTTATTATGAAAATGTAATAACTATCTCATCGCTTTCCACACCGACAAACTTCTAAGCAGCACAGCAAAGTGATGGAAAATCCACCCCTCCGAGTGACGCGTCCCACTGTCAGTTAGTCAATAAGCGACACCGTGCAACATGATCCATCATCAGTTAAGTTGAAAGCTGTAAATAAACATGGATGGGCTGAAACTATTATTGAAATACGATGCCGCGATGACAACAGACAAAACGGTGAAGTGGATACTCAGCTGGTCCTAACGTACAATGGGATGTGCTGGGCAGGACCCGGGAACAGCAGGCATAAGGTCCTTAGTCTGATGCCTGACAGATCAACGTCGGACAGCCCACAGCATGATGAGATGAGTTTGCAGCTCAGCTTGCGATCGGCACGCGACACTCTTAAAGCTGCCAAATGCTTCAAATGCTTCACAATTTTCAATTTTACATTTCAATATGTGCCACGCCGCAGGATCGCGTCAGTTATTAAAAATGATGAGCACTCGGTTTGGCGTTGGGTTGTTAATGGCTTTTCTCGCAGTCTTATCAGCGTGTTGCATCGACTACCGACTACCGACTTTCATTTAGCGCCCACGCGCCGCACGCACATGAATTTCCCTCTCTATGCTAATTAGAGGAAAGTCATTTTCCAATTCAATTCCCAACCCCTACAACCTAGGCAAACCCTCGACCCTAGGAATTTATATAATCTGCCAGTTTAGCACGCGCATAAGGTCGATAAGAAGAAATTTTTTTTTATTTATTATTTATTATTTTTTTTTTTTCTTAACTAAATAAGTCGCCCGTTATTTGGCATGTGGGCTTGCACATAAACGTGATTAGAGAGTTGCGGTTGCGCGTAACGGAATGTTGACTAATTAGTCCTATATATAGGTGAAGGTGACTCTGGTTTAAGGCCAAATGGCGAACTGCTAAATGAGTCCTAAAGCAAGGTTTTTAGCTAGCTAGTAATACAATCTAGATATATAATCTAGCGTTTAGAATGGACTTTCATAGAAGGTAGTTCAATGGTTTGTAGATAGAAACAACATAAAAAATATCTTTTCAGTTTCGATCTTATTTCTATATATAACGAGTTACCGACTGTTTTATCAAAACGTTATCAAAAACGTGCCGGTAATAATTGCAATTTTGTTGAATTATTTTGTTGACATGTTCTATATATGTATGTATATGTAAAAGCGACACATAAGCAATTGTGGCACAATAACTAACCTTTTTTTTCATAGAAATCGAAATTGTAATTCCAGCGCATAATTGAAACCTGAATTTCGTTAATCGATGATCTAAAAATGAATACCTAAATAAAAAGTTATACCTGAGTTTGTTTTATTTATCAGTATTTTCAGTATTTTCCATAAAACACTTCACTTTCAATTCTGTGTGAAAGTTCACACCTTAACATCAACAATTCGATCTTGATGCCTGCTCACTAGACTTAACCCACTTATATTCACACCCACACACACACACGCAGAGAGAATATTTTAGGCAAGTATCTGTGCATTTCCCACACCCACACACAGCAGTTGGAAGTATGTAAGCCAATCCAACGACCATCTGCTGAGCTTAACCCAATAAATAGCTGGCATAGTTGGCAGAGCTGAAAGCCAGGATTCGGCTCTGGCTGCCACGTCGAGTGGCCAAGTGAGTCATAAATTGTGAAATGCAATGCACATTATCCTCGGTGCGAGATACCAAAAAGTCAAAGAGTTCCAGCTCAAACAGGCCAAGAGCTGAGCTGAGCCTAACTGAGCATTGGGCCCCAAACAAGACGGCCTGGTGGACACTTTTTGCCAAACAGTTGGCACCTACCTTAAAGCCAGTTCTTGTTGTTGTTGTGGTTGTTGTTTTTGCTGACTGTGTTATTTATGAGTTTTGTGATGTTTCTGCAAATTTTTCTATGTAAGAGACTCCTTTGTTTTTCCTAGCCTAGCTAACCTTATCGCACGTCAATTGCGCAGACAACTTCATTGTAAGAGCAAAAGATTCCTGCGCATTGATGTTGACAGCAGGAGTTCCAAGCACGCGTCGTCCACAGAAACCACAGAGACCACAGAAGGAAGTCGCTTGCGGTTCGCCAACGGTCGCCCCCACCATGCCCCAGACTTTTCGTATGCCTCTTGCCCCGAAATCTAATTACATTTTGTGGCCAAAGGCGCTGCGCGCCATTTCTCAATAGTGTTTGAGCGATTTCCATCAGTCAATAAAAACTGCGCAAACTCCAGCCCAACTTCAACTTCAACTTCAACTCCAACTTCAACTCCGACTCCAACTGGAACTGCAACTCGTGCGTCTTGTGGATGTGGACACAGCAGGCACTTGGCCCGGCGACTCCATCTGATATGCAACTGCAACTGCAACTGCAACTAGGTGGAACTCTCACAACTTTATTTGTGCTGCTTTTCGCGGAAATCGAAGTCTGCGCGAGTCTCCAAATATTTCGTTGGAAATTGGAATGCCAATTCAATGCGAGCAGACCTTTCTGCTTCCTCTTTCAGGTGGGGTAACGAGTATATTGGTTTTGCCAAAATATTGCTTGAAGCTATTAGCCTTAAAATTTGAAATGGGCTTGTATTTATAAAATATAGATATGCGTGGTAAATAGCGTAGATTTATGTACATCAATCACAGTTCTCTTTCTCTATAGACATATATAGTAAACACTATATACATATATCTAAATGTCTGGCATATCTTTAGTCAGATTCACACTTTATGAATAGATCATTGGGTTATGATTGACATCTACTAAAAAACATGATTTAAGTTTGTGACAGAGTATTACTCAGCTGATTAAGTACGACTGAAATTTTGTTACTCATTTCTTTTTTTTTTACCTATACGAGCAGTCTAACAAATTATGAAAACGTGCTGCCCAGACAGACAGATAGACCGACATACATACAGATACAGTTAGAGTTAGGTAGCATATGTTGTGCTGACAAGCTAAACAATTAAAACTAAAGTGGAAACGATCAAAATGTGCAACCCCGGCACATAGATCTATTGCCGCAGATATAGTGCAGCCAAACCGCACTCCCTGGCAATTTGCATATATTAATATATTAACATATTAACTGTATTCCAACTGGTTGGCATAACACCCTCGCAGGACCTCATTCTAGATCATTGCGTGACTCACGCCGTGCCGCAATTCCAATTGCCAATTGGCATTCGATGTTCGGCGTCATGTGTGCCCTATGCTAATGAGTCGGAGTGCCTGGGCAGGATGCTCCGTACGAAGTCCAATACGATATGGGGCGATGATGAGCCGGCAGCTCGCTTTTGACATTGTCATGCTGTCAAGCGTAACCAAACTCCGATAAGAGCAATAAAAATGAAAATAGGTTGCCAGTGGCCCACAAAAGCAACAATGGCTTTCGTAACATCTGTGAGCTGCCAGAAATGGCAGAGTTTTCGACTTTGTGTGTGGCACTGGATGCGCGGCTACACTGAGCGAAAGCTATGGCCTAGTTGGGAACTTGATGAATGTAAATGAAGCAAATTTGTAGTTGTTAATATATATGACAAATAGTACATGAATATCTTACTTAAATTTAGCATTAATATATTATATATATTATTATATATATTATTATTATTTATTTCATTTTTAATTTATTTTTTTTTTTAATTTTTTTATTTTTTAATAAGTCAAATAGTACATGAATATCGAACCATATTTGTTACACTAAAATTTTAGCAATATTATTAAATCTAGCGTTCTTGTTTTATATTTTTATTAATATTAATTTTTATTTTTAATTACATTTTTTATTTGTACGATCCTATAGGACAATTATTAAATTGTAGAACAACATTCCTAGTTGAGAATTTGAAGTAAGTAAATGAAGCATATTTATTTATTAATTATTATATTATACAACATAAGTATTATTTTTATTTTTACATATCATATGTAGTTGCAGAAGACTAAGACTTGAAAACCTTGAAATATTAAAATTGAACATCAATATTAGCATCCATGTTATATATTGTTATTTATTTTTTTTGTAGCTTTTTAAATGTGTAATATAGGAAAAATATTGAGTTATTATAAATTTAATTATGGTAAAAAATTTAATAAATTATAATATTATATATATTAAATATTAATTATTGATTAATAGAAAATGTATGGAAAGTGGGAATGAAATGGACAGTGGAGAGGAACGCGGAATGGAAGGTACAATGGGTGTAATCTTTTATTTCGGTTTGCGTGATTTTTTTGCAAGCGCTATTGAAAGCCTTAGGAATGTTGAAGTCTCTATAGAGGCATGAGTTCCGGAAATAGATTAAATTTAAATTTACAATTAATTATCTTTGGATTTGTCTAAACATAATGTACGGTTGCTTTTAGTATAGAGTTATAGTTATCATAATTTAATCATTTATTCTTTAGTAATTTTTATTATTACGCTACTTTAATTACTAATAAAGAGTCGCACTGAAATGTAACTGCATTTACAAACATCACAATTATCTTTACTGCCAGTCAGCACCCATTTCTCTCAGTGCATGCTGTGGCACGCGATCGGTAACAGCCCATAATGCACGACACGTACCAATGCTATCGACTCAGGCTCGGCCTGACTTAATATATGCACCCACACAGTGATGACACGCATACCTACCAAAAATGAAACACAAAACATAAACAACATTCAACATTGAGGGAGACACCACATCAAATTGGAACTGAAAATTATGCCAATTGGTTTATCACTTGGCAACTGAACAACTGAAAAAAACAAAAAAAAACCAACAACAAGCAACATCTGAGGGACAATTGCACTGAATTAAGAAAAAAAAAAAGAAACAGCAAATTTCGAATGTTAAATTGCATGCATTTTATGAAACTGAAGATAAGGAAGTACAGTAGGGTCCAAGAGGTGGTGCAACCCTCTCAAATGTAGAGACTAAGCCAGCGCTCTTTGGTCTGGCGCCTCCAGTTGAGGGGAAACAAACGCTTCCAGATCTCGTAGCGAGCCGCATTGAGGCCCTCGTGCAAGATTAGCTCATCTCCAATGTCCAGATAGTAGCGCTTCTTGAAGCTGAATGGACGCCAGCGGATGTTGCGCAACTTCTCATCGCTGGGTTTGTTGGGATCCCTGCGTATGGAAATCATTTTCACAATGGATTTGGTTTTGATAAGTTAGATCTGTGTACGAACCCCTTGTAGGCGAAGGCCGAGAACATGCGCGTCATAATGTCGACCATGACGAATTCGTCGTCGTCCTCCGTAAACATGCGACTGATCGAAGGCTCCACAAACAAATACATCAGATCGTCGTGATGAACTATGCCATAGGGCGCATCCTCCGGATAATGGATGTGACTGCGTCCGCCTTGATAGCCGAATCGATAATAATACAACTTGGTGGAACGCGCCGCCAGATGCACGAACCGATGTATGCCAAAGCCCGTCAAGGCATCCGAGTAGAGTGTGGCCAGAGCCTGCAGAGAGCTGTTGGCTTCGAGGGGCAGCTGGCCGAAGTAGTGCTGGCGGAGTTCCAGACTGATGTTCTGGGCACGGGGACTGCTGGCATTGTAGAGGAAACAGATCGGAGCGAGGGCCTCAAAGTTGTCATTGAAGGCGCTGAGCAAAGAGGGGCTTTGCAGTATGGCTAACAGGTCAGGGGGAATTAATAGGGAATGCAGAAGTATCTATGGATAGGACTCACATATCGCTGGGCCCACAAACTCATCCTTGGTCATGCCCGTTATGATGGGTATCTTCATGAAGTTTCCGTTCTGATAACTGCGCACGGGATCCTCAATGAGAAAACGCTCTTGTCCAAAGTCCGGCTCCACCACGGGCTTCCACAAAATCAACGGATTGTTGCGCCCAAAGTCGAACATGCGAGGAAGGGTATTGGCGTACTCCAAATAGTGTTTCTGCAGATTGAATCCTTAAAGGTGATCATCTTTGATACTTCCCCAGCCTTACCTCACGCAGACAGAGCAGCATTTCGTCCATATCCTCCGTGTTGCAGTCGAGCAACGCCGCTTGCTTCTTGGCCACGTCCATTTGGTGCTCCGGCAGTGACCACTGACCCGTTGCGGCGCCGCTCATCACAATGGCCCGATGGAAGAGACCCTGCGACATCGGCGACACCATGTGCAGGGTGACGGCCATGGCTCCGGCTCCATAGCCAAGCACTGTGATGGCATTCGGATCGCCGCCAAAGCGCGAAATGTGCAGCTTTAACCAGCGCAGAAGCTGCACCTGATCCTTGAGGCCCATGTTGCCCGGCGCCTGCTGCGTGCCCGTGGCCAGGAAGCCCAGTGTGCCCAGGCGATAGTTGAAGGTGACCAACACCAGATTGCGATCCATGAAATACTGCGGACCCGCAAAGTTCTTGCTTTGGCCGGACAGCGAGTAGAAACCGCCGGGATGTATGAACACAATGACGGGTTTCTTCGGATTAGGCTGCGACTCGCTGGGCAGCTCTCGTGTGTAGATGTTCAGCCTGAGGCAATCCTCACTCACGTCTTCACTGAATAGGCCCGGTTGCGGGCACTTCGGGCCGTCGAAGGTGGCATCAAATGTGTCAAACCATTGCTCAATGGGCTCCGGGGGCTTGAAGCGCAAATTCTCCACCGGCGGCTTGGCATAGGGTATGCCCCGAAAGGCATAGAAATTTCGACCCGCCTGGGAGGGTAAGATGGTGCCACGGATTTTACCCAATGCCGTGGTGATGACCAGATCCGAGAGTTCCTTGTCGCTGCCAATGGGAAAATCGTCCTCATCCTCGTTCCTCGGCTTCAACAATTCGCTGCTATTCTCAGCTTTGGGCAGAGCACTTCTCACCAGCAGGAGGAAAAGAAATCCAAGAGCTTGCCACATTTTCTGCACACTGTAGAAACGCGACTGTGGAGACTGGAGGTCCAGATTCAGGCTTTTATAGGTGCCAACTGAACCTGGATTAAGTCACATAAAATTCGCAAATTGATGAGATTCTGGAATCGGTTGGATGTGGGCGTTGGCTCTTGCTTCCTTGTTCTGTAAGCTCTTCCCATGTCCAATTGCCGCTGCCTCGTCCAATCCATAAATAACTTACTGCTGTCTGGATAGCTCTTCCCACACACACCCTGCGATCCCTGGCACCTAGCCCAATCTGGCGATTGGCCCATTGCAACCCACGCACATTTGATACGAATACTACGGTTGGGTATTGGGTATTGGGTGTTGGGTATTGTCTATTAATTTGTTACTGCTCCAATTTTCCCACGTGAACTTGTTTGCGTGTTTGCGGCTTATTAGATTAACAGCGCATTTAAACACCCTCCCTGGCGCTAACCTCGGTGACCTACCCAAAACAAACCAAAAACGAAAAAAAAAAACAAAGAATAGAAGGAAAGAATTCACAGCCGAAAGCGATCCTTAAATGCTCGCTAATAGCGTTTAATGGTGTGCATTAAAGGTGAGCACAAGTCATAAAGTTCTGCAGAGGAAGACGATGATGACACACCCCGGAGTTCCGAACACCTCTCTGAGACCGCAACCCTTGAAGTGCGTTAAGTGTTCCTTTGTGCTCATCTTCCGTTTGCTCTTCTTTATTTGTTTTCCTTTTCCTTCATCTGCCGGTTTTCTGTTTCTTTCTGACGTTCTCAAAGGACGCCCATAAATTGCCAGTTGTGGAGGGCAGACAAAAGCCGTACTAATTGGATTTATATTGGGCACTATGAAAGGAACTTGGTAGCAATTCCTTGTCCTGTTTTAAAGTGTGAAAACATATTGTGGGTTGATCTTTAGTCGAGCTGCAGAGGCAAAGGTTGTTTTTTCTCATTATTGATACAAACTCGTGTAGGTGAAATGTGGGAATATCATTGGAGGTCAGTTAGAGCCATAAGAAAGGAGTGTCAGAAAATATTTGCTTTCTAGTCATTTATTCATCAATATTTACAAATTTTTAGATGGGAATTATTGTAAGCGTAAGCAACAATAGCTTTAGTATATAAGATTTTTGCTTTAATTGAAATTTATTAGAAATTTCCTTTCCTTTTATTAATACATTTTTCTACTAGCCTGGAATAGAGTGTAGGTATTCAATTATTATTATGAATATGACTTTATTATAATTTAAAATAGTAGGCAGAAACATATTTTTTTATTTTATCGAACAGTTTATATATTAATAGTTCCAAACTAAATATATTTAAAGTATTGCAAACAAATTTATTACAAATGTTAAAAAAAAACAAAATTTGACTGAATATTGTTTTTATTTAGTATCTGGAATGTAAGGCTTATATCTGATGACACCTAGTGATAACTTTGTGACTGTCCTTAGGAATATTTAAAGATCACACCTTACCAATTGCCGTAGGGGCTTAAACAGGGCTTGTAGGCCATCAGAGTTTGAGTACAAATGAGAGTAATTTAGAATGGATCCAACTCCTACACTGTAAATGGAGCTCCAGATGTAATTGATGATATGACCTCATTCTCCACCAGCTGCGATCTTAACGTCTTGACAACCTCACGTACTTCTAGCCAGGGCAATAAGCAAAACCCATTGCCATGGCCAATGCCGTTGCCATTGCCATTGCCTTAACCAACAGCACGGCAAGCTGTGCCGTTGTTAGACATTCTGTGGTCGTCATCCTCGACTTCGTCGCATTACCTGGTAATTGTAGCATCAGCTCTCTAGCACGGGCCAGAGCTAGAGCTCGAGCTCGGCAGGTGACACAAATGCAGACGCCTCCGGTGCTGCAGGCAGACACTAATGACCAGACGACGTCTTGCCATGCGCCACAGGATGTGTCTGCAACGTTGTCGTGAGGTGTGAAGAGTGGCCAAACATGTGTATGTGTGTTGTTGTTGTTGTTGTTGTTGTTGTTGTGTGTGTTTTATGACTCCTGCCGCGCCTCGAGTTGTTGCCCGTCGTGATTTTGTGGGTTTTTCCTATTAAAAGTGTTTGGTTTTAACTTTCAATTTCGATTTAATTAGCTGGCAAATGTTGACATATTGCCAGAAGCCAAGCCAAACCAAACCAAGCCAAGCAGCTTGTGTGTGGTCGACTCTGCAGAGATGTTCAGATATCTTTCAGCAGAACAAGCCACAGTTAATATGCTATCTAAGTGCCATCTAATAGATTGGCATCAATATAGGATAAGCCAAGTGTTTCGCCAGACTAAACTAAAAAAAATCAATTTCATGCGAGTGTCACAACGCATAATTTATTGGCCATAATCATTAGATCGAGAGGCGTTTGTTACTGTCTGTGCAAAAATTAGCATCCCATTCTATTTCTAGTGGGTTTCTAATGCAACCCCCTACGTAAGGGAAGGGGCGAACCACCCCTTGAATAGAATAAATGCACATTGACTAATGAAATGTTTGCCGTTTGGGATTGAGGCTCAGATTTCGAGTGCCCGTCCGAAAGGTCGTTCTGGGCCAAATGATTTTCGTTATTTATGGGCCACAAAATCGCGGCTGTTGTTTTCGCTTCGGGCATGATTTTGACTGTAAAAATTCCACAAAAATATCAACTTTTGTTTGTCCATTTCATTTGCCTGTGTTTTTATGCCAATTTGCATTCCATAATACGCCCGCGAATTACTCGCCCCTCGAAAGGTAGCTAATTAGTTGGATTTGTTTGCCGATTTTTATGGCCGCGTGGAGCGCGTGCCCGAGCCCAACCATGGAGCGGCACATGGGCACGCGTCATAGATAACTATTTTTTTTGGTTTCGGATTAGTTGGTGAGCATTTATGGTAAAGCGCATTGCAAATTGGCAGTTCCAGAGTTTTGAATATCTTTAGTGCAGAAAAATATTTAGTGAAGTAAAATAGATAAATAATAAATTCCATTTCGATGTGATATGGGTGAAAGCCCCTATATATATAATTGTACAATTGAACTATTAATTCTTCATCCCTCTGCAGAGAGAAAAGTTTCTTATCACATACGATTGTTTGGATTGAATAAGAAGCTTGTAAAAGGTTAAAATCCCCTATATCGAAATTTTGAGTATTTCAGAAATTCCTAATTTCTCCATAGAGATAAAAGTCTAATATTATAGAGTTTTATGTGTTGTTCAAGAATTTTTTGTGCTCAAATATTGGAAGATAAGAAGCTTGTAAAACATATACATAAGTAACCGATATGTATAATTATCAAATTGTTGTCAGAAATTTTTAATTTCTCTTTAGAGATAAAGACTAATATTATAGAGCTGTATCACATACGAGTTTTTGAATTGCATACAAGAAAATTAGTAAAGAATGTAACAAATACTTTACTATATGGGTTATGGGTTATGGGTATATACATATTTAAAATTTTGATAAATGTATGAGACGCTGACAGCTCTATATTCATAAGGAACAGAAATTAAGTCTATATCATATTATTTTGTGCAGCTTGTTAGATATTTAACAAAGCCTATAGTATAAAATAAAATTAAATTTCTCCGATTACTTTTACTTATTTATACTTAATTTAAACATATAATATGTACTTATTCAATAGAGTTCTTTTTTTAATACTAAAATCTGAATTTTGTAATTCATAATATTCTTTTTTCAATATTTTATCGCATTTCTGATCCATTAAAAGAAATACTCACGAGCAGCTGCCTCTATGGAAGGAACATATGCAAAAATAAGTGTGTGGATGCGCACACTCTATAAGAATAATCCTCCCCGATCGAGTAAACAGGCGCGACATAAACAACAATTGCCAAACGGTAAAAACTGTCAAAGGCAATTGTCGCACTCTTTGTTCGACGAGGCACAACAAACTGACAGACAGACAAACAGACAGACAGACAGACAGACAGACTGAGAGTCTAGCAAAGTGATTGATCATATGATGAGGTCTTTGATTTTCAGTCATCTCTTAAATGGGAAGGGGGCAGTTGATGATGATGATGATGATGACGATGATGATGACGATGATTATCTTGTCTGGCTCGTACATCAATTTCGAGTGGGCTGGCAGCGCGAGCCTCTAAATGAACGTGGGAGTTTCTAGTTTGCACCTTGAATAAAACTGGCTCTCGGCTTGCGTTCTCGATGCGAAGCACGTGCCGCAGACTCGAGGCGCTGCCTAGCATGTAAATCTGTATGTGCCACTTGCAACAGCAACAGCAACAGCAGCGGCAGCAGCAGCAGCAGCCGCCTGCATAACCTCGTGTCTGTGGTGCAGCTGCTGGGGACTTCGATTGGGTCTGGGTCTGGGGTTGGGGCTGGCGGCTTGCCACAGTCTTTGCCACTTCCTTTTCGTGGTCTGTTTGAGAATTTAACCCGTGCCGTCTACGTGCTCCGCTGGACGGCGGATGACGGCTCATGGCATTCACAGAGCTAAATTAATTGTTGTTGTTATTATTTAGTTGCGTTTTGTAGCGTTCGGGCCGGTTAGCACCTGTTGGCCAAGACCTCTTACGCACATTAATTGAATGTTTAAAATAAACTTGAATCCTTTGATTTCGCAGGCGCACTTTTCATTTCTATAATCGTGTCCGACGTGCTGATAACTTCTGCCCATCATAATCGTAATCGTTATCGTAATCCCCATCATAATCGTAATTAAGTTAAACGTATACACATATATATACTTAAGAACCGTTCAGCTGTGGCGTCTGTCCAGCGACTCGCCGGCTGCCTGGCTGCCCGACTGGCCTCCTTGTCGTAGGTCAAGCGTGTGGCTGGCCAGCCGGGTTGTCGTCTGGATCGGGAACGGGATAGGGATAGGGATAGGGATCGGGATCGGGATCGGGATTGGTCGCACCTAAGTGGCCGGCGCTACGCTACTTCTGCTCGCTGCTCAGTTGATTGCCTATGTGCACATTTATGCGGGACGAAGTCAATAATTGTGTCCAGATTTCACATCTTGCTTGCTTCTGGTGCCTCATTGGCCTGGCTTTCAGCTGAGCAGAGAAACTGTTCGACAGCTGGGCAGTAAAATTTTACTCATATCAGCCATAGATGTGTTATCAATCAATTTATGTTAACAGATCAACATTTCAATATGTATACAAGACAATCTAAATTTTGTTTTTAGTCTGATTATATGTAGAACTCCAATTGCCCTTATCTAAATCTTAATCATACTTTTATAAGTTCTTGATAAACCTCAAGAATCGCTTCCAAGCTGAACTCCGACTTATTTATATCGAAAACTACAAGAGCTCGAGAGCACAAGTTTAAATTTTATATCAATTATTTATAAGAATTTCAGATTTAAGGCTTTCATAGAGTATGTATAGAAAAAGATAAAATATTTTACTGACTGCAAAATAAAATATCATATCATATTTAGATATTTAAATAAAGTAAAATTTTAGTTAAATTTGATGAGAAGGCTAGTCATTGGCTGATTATAGGCTGAATCCATTAAAAGTAGGTAAAAAAAGTATTTCTTGAGCAAAGTCAATTGATTTAGCTTGGTGTATTAGTCCGTATGTACGAACGACTGGAGCATAGTATCTGTTAGATCTAGAGACTTCACATTTTTTTTTTTTGTAAGAGCTAGAGACTTGACATTTTAAAAGTGACATATATGTAAATCTCTAGCTCTTAAAGATAAAGCATATACCATTTTTTTCAAGAAAATGTATAAGTCGATTCTTACTTTCGATTGCTTATTTTCGAAATATGTTTCATTTTCTCGTGCATATCTGGTACTTTTACATATGTGAACAACTAACTAACTATATATATTTAGTTAAATACACACAATTGCATATGGATTTTTAGATATCTACCCTCCTTGTTCTACAAAATTTGAAAAAAAAAATATTTCAGAAGATATACGTATTGCGATATAGTGAGATTAACAAAACTTACAAATTGTATTAAGCGTATGGAGAAGAAAGAAAAAGATACAAAATTGCTTTACACTAGATTTAGGGTATCTTATAGTCAAGCACATTCGAGTAAAGTTGCGTTAATTTTTTACTTTATGAAATAAGTTTATTTAATTTTAAGGAAAACACAATTTTGAAGAACCCGAATCCAATTTAAAAATCGTTACAAAAATCAGCTCAAAGCTGAAATCAAGCCCAACTATCGAAGCCACCCAGAAGTCGAACCACTTTGCTATCTTATCGCGGTATCTCGACTTGATGGAGCGCAAAGGCATTCAAGTTAATGAATCCAGTCAAGATAAGCCAATTGAACAGGCAAGCAGGGTCAAGGTCTTGGTCATGGGTCTTAACACAAATATGAATGTATATGTAAGTAAAAGTGGGCCCAAACTAAAATTGAGCTTTAAACTTATCACAAAAAAAAAAAAAATGTTGAGAATTCGCAGGGCCCTCGGGCATCTAACTGCATATGAACAGTTGGGCTACAGAATTTGGTCGTGGAATTGACGTAATCATCGTGTAGCTGGGTAGCCTGTGATTAGGCCAAGTTCCAGGTTCCAGGTTCGAGGTTCCTGGACATGCAACCGATGCGTTGCAAAATGTCGAGATGCGATAATCAAACGTTTCGCTGCCAAAACACATTAGAGGCAAATGGCTTCTGCCCAAAGGGTTTGTGGCAGAGGCAGCTCATTGTTTAAACAGGCGACTGGACGCGTGTGCTGTGCTCCAACATACTCATTAAAATCATTATGACGCAAATTTGGCAAATTTTCAACAGTTCATTTAACTGATTAAAGTGCAATGCAGCGACCGCTTCGATTCGATGCGATTCGATTCGATTCTGGCCAATTTGCCTGATGAAGAAATGGCCCAAACGGCGGCTCCAGCAGCTCTTTAGGCTTATGTGAGAAAATTACATCACTCGAGCTGTGTAATTTTGGCACCTTCTGCTTTTGTTTTTTGCCTGTCTGGCCAGCCAAAGAAGTCATAAAATTAAATTTATGAGTCGAAATTTTTATAATCAAAAATGTTTTTATTTTATATATTTTGTTGTTGTTGTTTCTTTTTGGTAAGAGAGAACATCACGCCTTTGTAATTGGGTTCTAATCGGTACCATTTATAAGGTCACAATCCACTGACTCTTGAACTCCAAAAATCCATTAGCATTTGCCTGAAGTACATTTGTCAAAAAGGCCTCTCAAAAACAAAGTTGTTGTGGGTGACTCAAGTGTGTGTGTACGTGTGTGTGTGTGTGTATCTGTAAAATATTAATCAGTCAATAGGCAAAATGTTAATCCGCATTTAAAATACCTTCTTGTGGTTGTTGTTTCCCTTGATCTATTAGTGGACCGCCCAGCGTGTCGACCAATTAATTGCGTAAATGGAAAAATTGCCTTTGGTTCGTCTTTGTCTTTGTCTTTGTCGTCGTTGGGTGCCACAAGTCACACTTTGGTTGTTTTGTTGAAGCTTGACTGTGATTTTGCTTCGACTGGAATACACTCGAAAAAATATAGAAATTAATTGTTCCATAAGAAATGTATTTTATTTATTTTGTATATGTTTATACATATATTATATATATTATACTCATACATATATATTATTCTACATATATATTATTCTACATATATATTTATTTATTAAATATTTAAATATATAATTTATTATTATGTGTATTGTATGTTTATTGCATACAAAAAATTAATTTTTAACAGGTCGATTTATTTATATCTTAATGAAGTTTATCAATCGAAAACAAAGTTTTTTGTTTATTGTTTTTCTTTTTTATTTTTAAATATAAATAATGCAAATAGTTTTTAAAATTAGCTATATTTATATTATAGAAAATATATTTGTATGTACTATAATTAACTTTAATTTTTAAGGGCTAAATTAATTTTATTTTATTATTTAATTTATATAATTTTGTTTTGGATTGTTATGGAATAATATGTAAATCGTTTTTTTTTATTTTCTTATATTAATTATTGTTTACATTCAGGTTTTTTAAATATATTTTGAAAAATTATTTATTATGTAAGACATGAGCCATTCAAATTTCAATTTCTCTGAGTGTATCATGCATGTAATTAATTAATAATACTTGTGCTTAAAAGCGTTTGAAAACCATTTGAAACTATACCAAATTTTTATATATTTTAACAGAGCAATGATTAATTTGACGCGCTAAAAAACAAAAAAAAAAATGGAATCTTTTTAATAAATGTATTTTTTGTTTATTGTTTTTTTTTTTTTTTTTGAGATGTCTTCAATGACAGGCCCTTTTTTGAGTGGTGGAACAGCTTGAGCTTTTGGAGCTGTAGAGCACGCGCTCATTAGAGCCAACACCGTTGGAGATTACGGCGGAGTTGAGCCCGGGACCACACCGGGCGTATCTACATTAAACTAGGCATGATTACAATAATGTTGAGCAATTAATTGCGAAAAGTCAAAGACGTGAACGCAGCTGCAACGAACTAAACATTTACGACTTGTAAACTAATGTGTGTGTGCGACTGTGTGCGTGTGTGTGTGCGTGTGTGTGTTTTAACTATTTTTGTTGCGCTGAAATATGTTTTTGTCACCCGTATAATATGACGATTGGTGCGTTAAAGCGACGACATCGTCGGCAACAGGCCAAGAGCCGGAATAGGAGCCATTGCATTGCTGCTGCTCACATCTTGAGGCCCAATCCCGTATAATCAGCCCAGGTGACTGCGTACTGCCCTTTTAATTATGGGTCACAGTCAATGAGCAGCCGCAGTCGCATTCGCAGCCACAGTCGCAGCCACAGTCGCCTTTCTTTGCATTTCCTGTCAACGGCACCTCAATTTTCACTTTAACGCCTATTTGCTTAAGTTGCTGGCAAGTGGTTTTTCCCCCTTTCCACCTTTTCACCTCTCAGCCGTTTATATTTAACTGGCTGTTGGTTAATTGTTAGCCAACCGACTGGCTACCAACAACTGGACGCATAAATTTGTTTTATTTTACTTTTTCTGTTGTTGGCTGCTCTGTAACTTTTGGCCTAAATGGCGATGCGGGCCGATCAGGTGAAAACACAAGACGCATCAGCACCAGCACCAGCCCCGACCCCGACCCCAGCTCCAGTTCCAGCTCCAGCTACATCTCCAGCCCCGTCTCCAACTCCTCCTCTCCATTGAGTCTTCGTTCTCATTACCAAATGCCGTTCACAATTTCCGTTCTCAATGCTCTGCTGACCATGTTATTATTTTCATTTGTTTATGCTTATTTTGTACATCATTTCTTTTTGGCCATTGGCAACTGGAATATTTAAGAAATTGAAGGCTGGCCACACTTAATGATTGGCGCTCATCGATTTGAAGAATTACACATTCATTACTGGGTATTTGATTTGCATTCGAAAATGATTTAATTTACGCAGCTGCATGACGAATTCCTTTAATAAATTGAATCATAAGTTTAAGCCAAAATCAACATATTCATTAAATAAGTATCATAATTAAGTTTTAGTTTTTATTTTTTCCAGCTTTATGTTGGTATTTATCTATTTTAATAGTTATAATAATAGTAATATTATTGTTGTTATTATTTGTTTGAAGACCAATTCTTACTTTAATATTCTCTCAGGTAATACATTATAATTATCTTAAGCTGATATTTCAAAAATATTAAGATTAGCTTGTTTAATAAAATAGTATTAGGTAGTACAACAATTTATTTAATATTAACTTGTTAAAGAAAAATAATATTAGGTAGTACAAAATTAAATATAGGACTGGTTTGATTAATTTAAATAATATTAGGTAGTACAAAATTAAATTTTAGATTGGTTTAATTAATTTAAATAATATTAGGTAGTACAAAATTAAATGTAGGACTGGTTTGATTAATTTAAATAATATTAGGTAGTACAAAATTAAATTCTAGATTGGTTTGATTAATTTAAATATTATTAGGTACTACAAAATTACATTTTAGATTGGTTTGATTAATTTAAATAATATTAGGTAGTACAAAAATAAATTTTAGATTGGTTTAATTAATTTAAATAATATTAGGTAGTACAAAATTAAATGTAGGACTGGTTTGATTAATTTAAATAATATTAGGTAGTACAAAATTAAATTCTAGATTGGTTTGATTAATTTAAATAATATTAGGTAGTACAAAATTAAATTCTAGATTGGTTTGATTAATTTAAATAATATTAGCTACGTTGCAGCATTAAAAGCGTTATAAACAATGACTCTTAACTTTGAAATTCTATTTCATCAGATTGAGAAGCATGCAACAAAGCAATATGATACAGTAACTCAGAAGCTCAAAACTCACACATACTAATATTCAGATACGTAAAAAAATGTATACAATTCTACGCATAGTTTCAGAGAAATAGTTTTAAAGATAAGGGAGTACATATTTTGCATATCAGAATACAGTAAATCAATGTTGGGGCTGGTTATTAATTTGTCTATATACATAGATTTTCTTTAAATAATTTACACATATCGTTAAGGTATATATATATATATTTCAGCTAATCGAAATGAAATACAATACAAAATTGAGTATACAAAATAAGCGAATGCTCAAGCATAAAAGAAAGCGAGTGAGAGAGAGAGAGAGAGAGAGAGAAAGAACGAAAAAGAGAGAAAATAAGAGAGATTAAAAACTTTCAGCAATTGTATGAAAGTCGGCTTGAAGTATACAACAAAAAAACAAATAAATCATAACGAAATAATTACATTTTTCATTATTATTATTTTGTTTTATAAAAAAACATAAATAAGATACTCAGGGGTCTCATTCCTAAAAAAAAAACTCTTAGCCACACTCACACATACACACACAAGCAGATAGTAAACAATGCCGGTTCTATACACGCTCACAACACTCCACAGAGTTTAGAGTGCTTGCGTGTGTGTGTGTACGTGTGAGTCAGCCGCTGTTATCCGACCAATCAGCGACGACTGGAATGAACTTGGAATTGCCAGCGTGCGCGCGCGCACACACACACATGCAAAGACACTCGTATCACATGCAACACACGCATATACCACGGCAGCTGCGGCTGCTGTTGTTGCTGCTGCTGCTGCTGCTGCTGATGTTGCTGTTGCTGCTCTGTCTGCAGCTCCCTTCAGCTTGTTTGTGGGGTTTTTGCCAAATTAATGCGGGTGTAGTTGGTCCGTCCGTGGGTCCAATGGGTACGCTCTATCCGCTCGACTCTCAGCTGTTGTTGTTGCTATTGCTATTGTTGTTGTTGTTGTTGGATTTTTGTAGGTGGAGCTAGCCATATAATATCATTTGATTGTTGACAAAACTTTGCAGGCAGCGTCGTTTTTGTCTTCAGCCGAAGTTTATGCTCATTTTATGTTTTGTTGCTTTGTATCTGCCAGATACGTACATTTTGCCCTGCTGCACACACAGCGCACAGGTTGCCACAGTGAAAGGTCGTCATTGTTGTCGTCGGAGTTCCCGTTGTAGTCGTCGTTATCGTTGTCGTTGTCGTTGTCGTCGTCATACCGGGCTCGAACCGAACTAACTTCCGACGGTTGCTGTACTATGTGATATCCGTTAGATACAGATACAATTGTGTTAAGGCTCGCGGTTAGTCAACGGCATTCAATGCCTTCATAATGGCCAAGTGCTGCAATTGTGATGTGAATACAATTTGACAAGTGCGCATATGAGCTCAACTATTGGATAAACCGAAGCGAAACACACTCACACACACTCACACACACTCACACACACACGCACACACACACTCAAACTATCATACACACGCGACATACTCGGGATTAGCGCATTTGTTTGGAATATGGTTGTTTTGTAAGTTCTGTTTGGCATATAACGAAGGCAACAGCCTCTGCTCTGCGTATTCAACTCCCTTGACGCAAGACAAAGGCATTTCAAGAAATATAAATAAAACAACAAAAAAAAAAAACATACATTTACGTAGAGCGATAAAAAAAATGCTTCAATCGAAACGTAATCAAAAAACACCCAAACAATATTGTTAAAAGTTAAGTCGAACGAAATCTGAATACCCTGTTTCCTTTAAGAATTTTCTATATTACAGTTCGATTCGTTATCCTTCATTAGATTAACCTATGATTTTCTTAAACAAGCTGTTTAGTTCTTATTTTAGTTTCAATTCTCTAAAGCTTTTAACCTTCTAAGGCATATGAGAAGTGAACATTTTTAACGTAAGTTTTTGTATACCGTTTAGGGCATTAGAAAACGAAATATTTGAGTAAAAATTATTATATAATATTTCAAAATTTGAAATTCCAAGAAATTAATAATAATTATGCTTACAGAATATTTCTAGTTAAGATTCTTCAAATAAGCAAGTTTGTTTTTCTTAGCAAAATCTTTTGAAAATATATTTATATGACAAGCTCATTCGTAGAACCAAAAAAGAATATAACTATTTATGAAACCTGATTCTTGCTAGTTTCAAGCATTAAAGATTAAAATAATTTGTTTGTTAACGGCAACAGAAGTTTTTATTTATAAATAAGTAGTTGCGGTTAAATATTAGAGAGTGCGGGCGCAAATAAATGTCAAGAGGGAAAATTGTATTTATGATAACGCAAGTAATTTACAGTATTATGTTTTCAGCGAGTATTAAATGCATTAGGGCTTTATGTATATATATATATATATATATATCAGAAATTGAATTCCAATACATAATTCGCTACCGCAAATAAAATCTTTCGCCACGCAATAAATTTCAAGTGCAAAAGTAAGCAAATCAGCTTTCGCACAATCTCGTATTTCGCAATCCTACGAAGCAATCCTCCAAATAAATAATTTATTGCTTTCTTTAACAACTATGCAAGGCAAATATAATATAACATCAGCTGTTGCAATGCATAATATAAATAAATCAAAATACAATTATTACAAAACTTTGATTTTTTATTATTAAATTGTTCAATTGTTTGTGTATTTTATTTATTTTTTTTTTGTATTTGTGTATTAATTTTTATTGCGAATGTTCAATAATATCGATATTCGTATTGTATTATCTTAATTATTTATGCATTTTTTAACGGCATCGAGAAACGAACTGAGAATTTATTTTGTACATTAAAAAAAGCAATAACGCTCAAGAAAACGCAATACAAAAATGTCAGCGGAAGGACGAATATTGAATACCCTTTGCATAAATAAATCAAATTAAAATAAATCAAATTATATATAAATAACATGCAATGCAGACTTTTCTAAGAACCATTAATAATGTGAGGTTTGTTTTTAATGCAAAATAGGAATCTAAATATACTTTTAACAAGAAAATTGCTATCAAGTTGAATTAAAAATATTCATGAATAAAAAGTCGAGCTAATTACGATGATAAGAGGCTAAGAAAGAAATCAGTTAAGCCAGTAAATCGGTATAAGCAAGATATATACAAAACTAATGAACATAAAAACAAACAAACATAACATTCGAGTAGGTACACAAATATTTAAATTATTTCAAGCGCTTCATTATCATGCTGAGAAAGAGAGAGTGAGATAGAAAGAGAGAGAGAGAGTGATATAGAGACTAGCTTAATAACACTCCAAAACACGCCGCGGGAAACACGGACCACACGCAAGCGTCTCGGGGCCAACGCGGGGACCGACTGGGGCCAGTGAAAGGGGTTCAATGGTCAATAGAGAGTCAGAGAGAGAGAGAGAGAGCGAGAGAGAGAGAGGGAGAGACAAGTCTTAAATATATAGACATATTTTGTAGGTGACAAAGTTATTATAGTCGGCGGAGAACAACGAAGTGCGGCTATCAACATCAGATAAGCCCTACGAAGTGTCAAGCAGTCAATTTACGTACCCAAAACAAAGCGACAACCGACAACCGACAAACGTAACAAACGAGCCAAACCTCGGAAACAGGTTCAATTCGGACCACCAAGGTCCGAAGAGTTCGATCAGGTATCAGCTATCAGCTATCAGCTGGGCATTGGAGGGTCTAGCGGCATGCTGACTTCCCGGTACACATTAAAAAGAATGTGCCATGTTCTAGACCCCGGGGCGAGACAGACATCGAGACTCAGACTGGGATTGGGATTGAGGTTGGGGTTCGGGTTGGGGTTGGGGCCACAGGGCGCCCTCTAATGAGGCGCGTTGCCTCGACAAATTTATTGCTAATTGTAGAGCGAGGCTCACTAAACGTTTGATGCATAAATCTCAACATGGGTCTCCCACACACACACACACACACACACACACACACACGTGTGTGTGTGTTGATTACTCAACTGGCCCTTGGCTAGTCGAGACGGCTTGGAGTCGCGTTTGCTCCGTTGATGATTCACAGCGCCGGCGCTTTAAGTGCCAATAATTTTGTTAGCTGGCGCTCGAATTACGACGCGGAGCAGCTTGCATTACTTGGTGGGCTAACTAGGCTAATGCTAACGGTACCTGCTGTCTTCTCTGGCAGTTAACTGTCACGTTTAACCAACGCATCCCATCCAAGAGTTATGTATTCCATGACACGCATAAACTCAAGCATTTCATTGTGATTGTCTCGGAACCCACGCAATGGGAACGATATCATAAACTACGTCTGGACCATTTCATAGGAATCGTTTAGAAGTGTAATTAAGATTGAGGGCTCCATAAAGTTGGCCCATTGGCTAACATAAACCGCCTTCAAGCGATGCCAACGTTATTTGTTGGATTGCAAGTTGGACAATCGTCATAAACAAGTGCACATCGTTTAGTTTAGGATATTTAAAGTTACAGTGCTTACGCTTTAGAATAGTCCAGATAAGACCTAATGTTACCCGCATTACATCTATTAATAGAGCTAAGGCTGACCCACAAAGAATTCTTCAATCGATTGCTCATTTTTCTGCTTGCGTTTCAGAATTTGAGTTTATTTATGCGGTGAGAATCGAACAGAAAGGATTTAACAGTATTGAGTTTATTTATGCGGTGAGAATCGAATAGAAAGGATTTAACATGTCTACAACTAGATGTTGTTTATTTTGTAATGCTTTAAAAGTTACCTTAGGTTTATAGATTGTAAGAAAATAAATGTATTAAATAGTATTACCAAGAGTAGGTTTTGCTTGTCAAGACTGTCCACAATTTCTTAAGAGAGTAATACTTATACAGAACCTATTAGTGAGACCAAATATTTCTGTTTAGTGCTATTGACTTTATAACACATTAAACATCACTTTTATACTATAGACTATAAACAAATAGCTGATAATAAATGAGCTTATGTTAAAATAAATGATCTACTCATGCCTGCATTCATTAAATATGTAGGGTATAATGTTCTTGTAAAAATATGTGTAACAGACAAACGAAGCCGTCGTATATATTTAATCTTGGTCAGGATTTGATCCTTTTCGTTTATCCTTTAATTCCTATTTTCGTGTATATAAAATTGTTGATATCGTTAATTTTACGAACGAAGCCAATTAAATGCTTTATACAAACTAAAATGCTCGCCAAAGTGATTACAGGGTATTTTGTAGTACTTCATTATGGATTGTGTATATTAATCATTAAATGATACTTGAGTCTTATTATAGCTGACAACAGTGTATGTCTATATTTATATATAATATTATAATAATATACATATTCCGTTATCTGAACGATAAACCTAGTTGGAAATAAATCTAAGGAGAAGTGAAAGCGTAATTTACGGTAAACCTTTTAACACTTATCAATCATCCAATACTCGCAGTAGTACTTAAACATCTGAAATTAAAAATTGTGATAAATATTTGTAAATAAATGATTGCATATTATCGGTAATCTATTTCAATTATGATAAATATATCCAAATCAGTGAAAGAAAAGATATAGCGAATAGAAAATCTTAAGGCTTAAAGGATAAAAGGAAAAGAGAAAATCTTAATTGAGTTTTTCTTCTTGTGCTGTGATACATTATGGGAATAGGCCCTAGTCAAGTGTATTTAGGGACACTTTGAGCTATATTCCGATCGGCTTATCTTATCTCGTGTCTGGAAACGTAGGGATTAGCTAAGATTGAACACATGTCGAATCTCTTACAGAAATGGCTACACGTTCAAAGCGCACTACCAACAACTCTCACAACCAGAGCCGCATCCACAGCTACAGCAGTTGCAGCAGCAGCAGCAGCAGCAGTTGCAGCAGCAGCAGCAACAGCAACACGAGAATCAATCGACCCACTTGCAGGCAGCGTCCAACGGGATGTCGACGCACAACAATAGCAACAAGAGTAAACGGGATTGGGACATCAACGATGCGATCGTGCCGCAGGTGGCCGACATGGAGTTCGATGAGTTCAGCGAGTGGAGCGACGGGCATGTCCGACTGGTCTATTCGGTGCACAACGAGGAGGCCAAGAAGCACATCTCCGGCTGGGCGATGCGCAACACCAACAACCACAACGTCAACATATTGAAGAAGAGCTGCCTCGGCGTCCTCGTCTGCTCGCAGCACTGCACGCTTCCCAATGGCACGAAGATTAATCTGCGTCCGGCGATATGCGACAAGGCGCGCCGCAAGCAGGAGGGCAAGGCCTGCCCCAACAAGAGCTGCCGCGGCGGCCGGCTGGAGATAAAGCCATGTCGCGGCCACTGCGGCTACCCGGTGACCCACTTCTGGCGGCATTCGGGCAATGCCATCTTCTTCCAGGCCAAGGGCGTGCACGATCACCTCCGGCCCGATCCCAAGAACTCGAGCGTCTCGAAGCGTGCCTTTGGACGAGTCTCCCTCACCGCCAGCAAGGCCAATGCCGGCTCCTCGGCTGCGAGTAGATCGAACAGTGTGGCCAAGAAGTCGGTTATAGCCGGTTTGGTGAAGCAGGCAAAGGTAAGTTCCACGGTTCCATGGCTACCAACCAGGAGATTAATCCATTCACAACTCTTCGCCAGCAGCAACAGAATCTCATGGGCAAGGTGCTCAAGCGGTCCACGGCCAGCAATCCGCTGGGCCACTCAGCCTTGGAGATCTATCAGTTTAACGGTAAGTGCGGCGATCTTTACACAATCACTTGTAACTGTAACTGTAACTGTAACTGGCAATCCGTGTCCTTTAGCCTGTGGCAAGTGCACCACGTACAGCCACTGCACGTGCAGCTATCTGGAGGAGAGCACGCGTGCGCATCAGCTCGGCCAATCCTCGAACTATATGAGCAGCTCCTGGCCAATGGTCTCGATGAGCGGCAGCGATCCAGCGGCCTGTGAGTCATCCGCGAATGTGTTCACCGTGAATCATCAGCACATCACCTACAACTATCCCATTTACCATGCCACGCCCACTGCCGCGACAGCGGCGCCGAGCAAGTCGCCGAGCTTGCCATATACGTGCATCTCGGAGCTGGCTTATCAGCCGGCGCTCAACAATCAGTCCGGATATAGCAATGCGATAGGCGGCAGTTGCCAACTTGCGTACGAAACGAGCTCACAGCTGGCCACGCCGGAACCGGAATTTATCAACTACTCGCAGATAAAGCATCTCGGCGGCGCGGCGGCGGCGGCGGATCTGGGATGCAAAAGCGAATCGACGCCAACGATAAAGTACAATGCGACCGTGGAGACGCAGCCAGTGCCGGGGTATGCGACGAGCGTAGATGATGGCTATGACTACTACTACAATCGCGAGTCCCACCACAAGTCTGACTACGAGCTGCAGCAGCCGTACGGCAACGTCTCCTCCTCCGGCGGACACGGCCACTACTACGAGAGCGCCAATAGCTACGGCGGCGTCAGCTACTTCGATACGGGCACGGCCACAGCGCCGGGCAGCGCAAATGCCAATAGCAGCAACAGCAGCGGCGGCGGCGGCGGCGGCGTCGACGGCGCTGGTGGATTGAATCCAAGCGGAACAAGTCTGGATCATGGCAGCTACGGCAGCTATTACGATCATTATGCCAATTATGAGCAACAGATGGCGGCAGCGAACGGCTTTGCCGCCGCTGGGGGCCCTGCAGCTGCGGCTTTAACCACTGTTGGCGGCGTGCCCCAAGCTGTGGCGCCACCAACACCAACACTAACATACCATCATCATCATCACCATCATTTGCACGCCCCCCTCCACAATCAGCCGCCCATGCGGCCCATTGATAGTACTTAAAGGCGTATTACTCATAGCTCTTAGGCCCAGTTTTATTTATTTCGTTTAGTTCGGAAATCTCAATTTCTATTTGTAGTGTTGTGTAATTGTTTTTTTTATTTTCGGCAAAATAAATTATACAAAATGTTGATTTGTAATCATTTCTTTATGTGTGTGTGTGTGTGTGTGTGTGGTTGCAAAGTAGGTCGTTATTGGAGGTAAACTATATTAAAAGATGAAATAATACTCAATAACCGAGAATATTTACAACTAACATCAATGAAAAATTACACATTTATCAATGAACTGGAAATGAACAAGAGAAACACGAGTATTGTTTTTATAAATATATTAAAGTAGTAATTTATAATAAATAGTTCAGCATTTCGCGTGGAACGAAAGACCTAACGACATCTGTCTGAAATAAACTAAAGTAGCGCCATCTAGTGTTGGTTATTTAGAAAACTTGCATCTATACATTAAAACTGGTCTAGTTATAGCTAACAGCTCCCATTATTATGTGGAACTAATGACCTTACGTCTACTGCACTGCAGCGCCACCTGTCGAGAATGACTAAGATAAGCGCCACCTCGTGTTGGTTACGAATATGGATTGTAGATTTGTATTTTAAGGCGTGTGTAAATAGAAGCAAAACAAAAGACCTTACGCCTTCTTCTCTAATGCCTTAAATGGAGCCAAGGGCCTTACGTCTATGTCTCTGCAGCGCCACCTGCTGTAGTTAAGTGATATGAGCTCATATCGAGTATATAAAAATAAATATCTATATATTTAAGGGTCTATGTAATGTATTTAGAGATTGTGATGCTGATGATCAATGGAGCTAAAGACCTTACGCCTGTCTCTGCAGCGCCATCTGGTGTGAACGAGCGCAATGAGCGCCATCTCATATTCGATAGGCGAAAGCGTCGCAGAGTTGTATTATTAATTATTTCATTAACATTATTTCAAGATATTTAATCATATTTATAATTGCTAATGTAAAATAAAAATAAATAAAACAAAAATCAAATTGAATTAAAATTCAGTAAAAGATAATAAAATCAAAAGCTGTAGCGCAAAGTTCAACTTATGTGACCTCTGCACCACGCGCATAATTCAACAGCGTTGCCAGATCAAGACAAATGCCAATACTCTCCCGCTCTCTGAGGTGGTGGATTCCGTATCTGATATATGACAGCGGGTCCAAATGCAAAGCATTGGCATTCGCTAGATTAAAATCCCACGAGTTGGTTGCGTGTGCTCTGCGCTGTGGCTGTTCGTTAATTAAGAAAACTTCATTAAGTTTTACCGGTTGTATTCTTTCACTTAACCTCCCAAAACACAAACTATTCACAAAATGGTGTACGCTGTTAAAGACCTGGTGAGTACTCCAGCAATGGGATTTACGCTTTGTTGTGCCCAACATTATGTTAAGTAATATGCGAAATAATCGAAAATATCACCCCCGACCGCCGACCCATATACAAATTTTCCCACTCATTTTGATAGTTTGCTCCGATTGCCATACTCTTGCGAAATAAAAAAAAACACACACACACACGCCAACAAATATCTATGTGTGTATATAGAGAAAACCAGTATATGACAATGATATCATCTCTTTTTACTGGGCACCAAAGCCAACGCGTCGCCATAGAAAGTGGCAATTTGTTATGCCTTTTGGATATGCGTTCCGTTCGTACAGTATGAACTGAAAAACAACACGTCCATCATATATACACATATATATTATATATATAATGTACTATATATAATGTATATTTATACATTCCTATACTAACTTTTTAGTGAGACAAACCGCATTTTCATAACGATGAGTTTGCATTTCACTTATCAGTAAAGCTTCGTCTGGGTTTTATTATTTACCGGGCACAAGGTGTGCTCGCCACCAAGTTACCTCTTAATGCACAGCTTCTAAGAAACCGGTTTGTAAGCTAATCACCTTATGCTCTTATGCTACAGATATAGATATTGCGTCAATTTGTTTATGTGCATACATACCTGTTTAGTAGAAATACATAAATGATTCAAGATTTCCCACCAAATTTATGACGTCACAAAGCGCTTATTTTCTTTTCCAAATATCTTGAAATTATACATTGGCATAAGATATAAATTTTTAAAAGCTTTTGAAAAGCATTTGGTTACAATGAATAAACTTTTTATAGCTATTAATAAAAAACTATTCATAATGTTGCTGATAAAAAGTCTAAAATGAAAACAAAGGAAATTTCATAAAAAATACAGATAAGCACAAATTCACAATTTGAATTTAATTTAGCAAATTATCTCTTAAAAGTTTCTATTTGCCCAACAATATTTCTATTATAAACAAAAAATATATAAAATGTGTAATTCTGGAAAGATCCCTAAGCTTCACTCCGCAAACTTTTAAGATACAAAACATCCGGTTTCCCTTTTTCGCCTCGGTATAAGTATTGTCATAGCTGATTTGGCTTTATATCCCACTATAATACAAAAATGTACGACTTAAACAACATTTTTAGAATAATTCTATAAAAGTTTTCATTTGTTGAATAAACAACCTGTTTAGAACCACAAAAAACTCATGAATTAAAGATTCATTAATTAATAAAATATATTGAAACGAATAGTTAAAAAAAAAAAAAAACAAAAAGCAAATATTTGTGATTCATGGACATGACTTTCTAGTAAATTTCGTGGTTTCAAATTCTTATTTTTAAACATTTGTAATAAGCTCCATCATCATTTTAAATATTAATATTTTGCAACTACCCATATAATTTACGATTCGTCTTACTCATAATTCGAGATGCTGCGTGATCAAGATGATGCGATGAATCAATCAATCGGATAAGTCAAGAAATTATGAATCATTCGCATTCGCCAAAGTCGGATTTTAGAAATTGTGTGGGCTAGCTATGAATTTAAATTCCTTGAGCAACTTTGCAAAATACTACGAAATTGAGTTATATGTATATATAATTAAACTGAATTTATATATATATGCATATATATTGTCATTGGGGAAACCGCTTCAAAGTAATTTGCATTAAAGTTCGTGAATGTGAATGTAATTACATTCAATGCACAGACTTCTATCACCAAAGCGAGCTTCAAACTAACGTATTAACTGTTAAGCAGTTCGTCATTTCTGGTGTTAACTGTGGCCAGGAGCGTAACTCGGAATGATTCATCGGGCCAACAGAAAATGTCGTGCTGGAAATGACTGCAATTAATGAAAGGTCATTCGAGGGACATGTCAGGGGTCGGAGTTGAACTGGAAGCAAGCTAATCAATGCAAATGTTCTGATTAAAGTACAACTACTTGGTAGACGCCCTAATGAAGTACAGTATACACCCACTTTGCACGTTCATCACTTTAATATTGATTGCTCTTGGATGCAGACCTGAAGTTAAATCAAAGAATTTTGTTGAAAATCATGTTTCAAAAGAAATTCCAGATCTAAATACCGAACGCAAATAAAATTGAAATTCAAATCAATTTCATTCAGATAGAACTGAAGAACATAAAATATATATATGTATAGGGAAAATATTCAATTTGCAATTTTGGAAATTTAATACAATCGTACTTTAAATGCCAAGAAATGCAAAAATGTTTAGGAATTTTATTCAAATGAAATATTTAAAAAGAATCGTATGTGTGTGTGTGTGTTAGATTCATGTCAGAAGTTAAGTTCTGGTAAGGTCGAACCGACGTTAGTCCAATTCAAATGAGACACGTTGGCGATGATTAAGCAATTAAGCAAATGGCTGGCAATCCACGTGCTTGATCGGAAAAAGGGTGGGACGGACTAGCTGTGCAAATATTCGAATGCAAAAGATATCAATGGATAAAAGTTTTCTCTATATACACACACACACACATACACATTTCGTGCATACGTGTAATTGTGTATATACAAGTGCTACAAACCGCATTCCTTATATAATACTCTAAACAGGGTTACTAAACGAGCTTATCACACAAGTTGGTACTCGCTGATAACAGGCAACGGGTTACAGTAGCTGCCCAAAACCAAATCGATAGACTGCAAACTCAGCCCCTCTGTTGATAAGCACTACAAGTTACTATATAGAACATATTCAACATAATCAGAATATGCTCTAAAATATGCTCTAAAAATATGAATATAAGAAAGTACAGCTTAACCACCTGTAGATAAAGTGATTCGTCAGATTCTAGCATTCCGATAAATTCGTAATTGTGGGATGATCTTTTAAAACCGAAGACCATTTTATACAAAATTCTAAAAAAAATTTACGCTTCTTCTAAGATAAGAAAGTTTTCCATATCCTATTGTCAACAAAGACTCTTAGACATAACCTACAGCTTGTTACATATTGTATGACTAAATCATAATACCCTCTTTATAAGCAACATAATGTAATTATGTAAAACACGGTCGCACCTTTGGAGCGTTGGGGTTAGACATCGACTGGGGGCCAAGTAAATAAAAACATATGAAAAAAATATTGTAATTAGGTCATCAACTAAAATGAAAATCGATGCATGACTGATTTTAATTTGTATTTTATTTGATGTTCTGCAGAACGACTTCAAGACACAGCTGACGAATGCCGGCGACAAGCTGGTGGTTGTCGACTTCTTTGCCACCTGGTGTGGACCCTGCAAGATGATTGCACCCAAGCTCGAGGAGCTGTCCCAGCAGTATGCCGAGAAGATTGTTGTGATCAAGGTGAGTGCGCAATTGTTGTCCACTTAAGCAGATCTTTTTTACTTAATCTATGCCTCGCATTTCGCAGGTTGATGTGGACGAGTGCGAAGACATTGCCATGGACTACAATATATCCAGCATGCCCACCTTCCTGTTCATCAAGAACTCCGTCAAGGTTGACGAGTTCGCCGGCGCCAACGCAGCCCGCCTGTCCGAGACCATCCAGAAGTACATCTAAGGCGACCCGCAATAGAAGTTAAACCTCAATGCCTCTTTTTCGAAATGGATTGTCCAGAAGCAGCAACCAGAAAAGACAATTCGCTTAGTTGTATCCCATGAGTTTTCATCATACAATTTAGTTAATTATGTATTCCATAAGTTTGCCACCTCTGCAACGTGTATTAATTTTTGCACTTGATTTACCCAGATTAATTGCATCATATTTTGTACTGTTTTTGAAACATTTTTTTCTTGGGCGTGTTCAACATTCTGCAGCGCAGCATAAACAATTAATTGAGATACGAATGTGGCTTTAAATGTAAAATAAAAACTAAATTTGTTGCTTAATTAATTAACTAATTAAGAGGGATTCTTTTTGTAACGCAATTGCATTGTAAACAATTCACGAGACACACACATAAAAGAAGCAAATCAAATAAATAAATGTAATAGAAATTATTCTTATTGTAAATTAATCATTCTTAACTTTCAGTCTGAATGACAAGGTGAATAAAAAGTCATTCGTATTTCAATGAAATTAAAATTTTCAGTTACCACGTAGTACCGATTAGATTAGATATGTGTAAACTTTTGTTGTTGGTTAAGCGGGGCAACCAATTGAATTATTATACGAAATATGATCAATTTATTCGAGAAGAAACTTGAATAGTTGGTTGAAAATTGATTAATTATAGATAAAGAACTCACACATCATATACATACGTATAGGTATATCGCATGTGTGAACTGACCAAATTTGATAAGACATTTTTTATAGCCAATACCAAGATATTACAGATTGTGGATGCATTTAAAGATTTTATTTTGAGATTTAATGTTGAAAGACAAATTCTACAAATTCGAGTTTTTTTTTACGCGCCAACGTTTAAAGTAGTTTGTTGGCATACAATTCTATATAGCAGATATATATTTCAATATTTTGATTCAAGAAATATAATTACAGTGAAACCACGATATTACGAATTTGAATAGGTAGTTAATAGTAAAACCTTAGTATAACGTTATTTAACTGAAATCTGAAAAAAATTTGTTATAAATTTTGTTTTCATAACGATTTATTTTCTTAATATTCATATTTTGATTTACATTTAAATAATTCTAAAATTGCGCTGAAATGGGGTGAATATTAAAAAAACCGATATAATTTGTTTAAATAAGAGTTTATTAAAATATTTGGTCATTTTTGTTTGAAGCTTGAAATTTTATAAACAGCTGTTTAGCTTCTTTAACTGTGATAACATTTTCGATCTCTTCTTCCTCCTCGACAATGTCGACTGTCGACATTAGCAACAATATCATTATCAGTAAGAAGCGCCGCAAAAGTTATCATCGAAAGTAAAGAAATCATCAAAGTTTGCATTGAAAGTGAAATGGTTTTTCGCTGTCTTGAATGCAATCATTAGCTGTATTCGTAATATTTGGAATATCTACAAAGCTACATGTCGCAAAACAATTGACAATCATTGCTTGGGCTATTCTGATACCGTGCCAAAAGTTAATATTGCTCCTGCGCCCCTCTTCAAGGTCATTGATTAAAATTTGACCTCCTTTTTGCAATAGAAATGCTTTCAATTTTGTATTATTCCCAGATTTAAAGGGTGTAGTATAGGTGTTTCGTTTGGCGGCAGAAAAAGTTATTTAATATATTTAAGTGATGTAGTTTAATGATCTGGTTGGTAAACTTTTCTAAGTAATCAAACCATATTTCAGTAGTCCTCCAGTATTTTGTTCAGTTCACTGCTAAACTTTTAATATATTTAAAGCATCATGGATAAGTCGATTTTCTGTTTACCAGTAATTATCTTTTCAGTGCCAGAACTATAATCAGTAAATAAAATTGATAGACTTTCCAATCTATATTTTCCACTGTAACATCTCTTTGATTTGTTTGATCATTGAGCATTGTTTGATCTGTTGCACATTTAGAAAATAATCCACTTTCGTCCGCATTAAAAATATTGTGGGGCTGATATTCTACCAAAAGGCTTGGTCTAAATGTTTTCCAGTAAAAACAAACTTGGTCACTTACACTGGCACTTTTCCTACTTAATTTTCGAAATGCGATATCATTGCTCTTATCTAAATTTTGAAACCAACCGTTGTTAGTCTTAAATTCGTTGTGTCCCATATGTACAGCAAATTCTTAAGTTTTGGCTTCAATAAACGAGTCAAACATTGTGAAAACCAAGAACAATCTCTTAGCAAGCCGTATTCTCTTCGCCTTTAATGCTTTAGTGATCGCCCTCTTTTTTAAAATTGTTGAATTATGCAGATATTTAAGTATTTAGTAATTTCTTGATTTTTATTACTGGACTTTAACGACTTTCAACAAATTTTATTTTGCTTTGTTTGGAATTCCTTGTATAGAAGCGTTTGTATAATTGCTTTGCTTTAAAGAGGCTTTCAGGCCCATAAATCCATTTTATATCTAAGTGCACATTTGTATGAAAAACGAGTTTTTTCCGATGATCGTTATATCGAGATTTCACTGTATTTTATTATTTGACTAGTTTTTATTTTTGTTCTTTTTTATTCTCTTGGTTATTTTTTAATTATTAATTTGTATCAAATACTAGATATTCAGCTCCTAAAGATATTTGAAAAACATAACACATTAAATAATTATTTTAAAATATATTTAAGTAAGGCTAAGTGATTGGAAGTTAAGCGTCAGCTAATGTAGAAAATGTTTTAATTTTCAAAAAAATTTAAAAACGGAAAAAATATCACAGTCATACTTAGATTCAGTTACTTTTAAGTTGTCAAAATACATTTTTCTTATGCTTAAAATGTCAATCCCGAGATTTTTGTAAGCATTTAAAAAAATGTAATTTACTATGAATTTTATTTGCTACGAAACTGTGCTAAATTAGCAGAGACAACAACCAGAAACTGCTGCGAAACAAAGCAACGCTGCGTGGCTACAGCAGCTCCAGCTGAGAGAGCGAGAGCGAGAGTGAGAGCGAGCGCGAGAGCGAGGAAAGCGTTCTCTCAGATGCAAGTGACCTGTGTGCCATAGCCGTCAGTGTTGCTGTCAAACTCATCGAGGCAACAACAAAGGCAAATGTGGGATAGCAGCCGAAATAAATAAAATTAATATTAAGCAACACTTTTTCAGTTGCTGCTGCTGCTGCTGCTGCTGCTACTATTGTGGTTGTTCCGTTCCTATTGTTGTTGTTTTTTCGCTGAACACCTAAAAAGCAGGCGGCGTTGTCTCAGTCGCGTGTGTTTGTGTTTCGGTTTGTGTTTGTATTTGTGTCTGTGCTGTGCTGTGAGCTTATGTGATTTTTATAGACCTTTGCGAGGCGACACACTGGCCAATAATACAAATAAAATACGTATTGTTTAAGATTAACATAAGAGACGGACGCACAGAACGCGAATCGGCAATGTACAAATTGTATAAGTGCACATATACTACTTATGCATATAGATAGATAGATAGCAGTACCCAAAACTCTGAACTCAAGTCCACAAATGGCAAACACTGCCCGGCGCTGTCGTCATCTCTGCCGTCTGCGTCTCTCCCATCAGCTGCCGCAGCTGCAGTTGCAGTTGCTGTTAGTGTGTGTTTCAGAACCACCACCACTACCACCACTACCATCGCCACCACCAGGACCACTGCTCGGAAGCTGCGACAGCTGTGCGCCACATTAGGCCAGCCGCACAATGCCAAGTGCTCACTATCAGCCACTCGAGGCGCATGCAGACGACGAGGAGGACGACGAGGCGCGCCTCGAACGTTGGACAATTGGAGGTGACGGCCAGTCGAACGGTCGGGCCGGGGGCCATCACACCCGGTACCATCCACAGCTGGTGGCCACTGGGGACGAGTTGCCGCCCATTCGGGACATGGCGCCACGCTTAAGCCGGTTCGCCGGGGCGTGCCTGCGACGCTTCTGTTTCTTGATGCTGGTGGCCGTCTTCTTTTCCATCATCTACTTCGTCATCAGTCCCCAGTCACAGCGCCCGGATGCCGACGACGACGGAATCGTTGAGCCCCACACTGGCCTAGGTAAGCGTCGGCACATAGAACTAAGCATACAGATGACGAAGCTTCCAACTGTCTATCATCCATTCCAAGCAACCATAAGCAAGCGCAAGCATGGAAGCATACGTAAGCCTAATCTTCATTCTCCATTCACCATTATCCATTATCCATGGTATATCATCATCATATATAATATATATATATATATATATATATATATATGATATACTCTGCACAGTTTGAAATGTTTTGTTTCCTTTTTCTTTTGCGGAATGAAGTGAATGACCAGTTAATCATGCGTCAAGTTATCTGTCCTTCCATTAATTCGTCTTTCGCTCGCTTCCAGTGTTCACACACACACACACACATATATATATATACATACGCACACACATATTTGCATTAGTGGCAGTTGCCCCTTCCCCATTTCGACCGCCTTGGCAATGCAACTGCTGCAACTTATCAGAGTGCTTAAAAGTGAATCTTGGCCAAGACTTTCACTTTTCAAGTGCGCTACACACCTTTTATTGTGGGGGGTTTTGATCTTATGGTGCGGTTGGTCATTAAGTTGAAGAGCTTTTAATTAAGAATGAAATACTACAGAATGCATTTTAATTAAAACCGGTTTTATATATGTTTTATATAAGTTTTATATATGTATAAATTTCGAAAATATAATAGACCAAAACTTCCTTAATTATATTGTTGTAATAAATATATATCTAATCAATTTGAGTTATGAGCTAACTTATAGGGCCTTCGTTTTTTTTTGACTTTTTATTTTGGCTTTATTGCTTTTTTTTATAACCACCTCGTACGAGGGTTTTATGTAAAGGTTCCTAATCAGTCGCTGAAGCATAACCTCACACGAAACATTTCAAGCAACATAATTAATGTTATGATTGATATTTCAATGCGTCGAAATTTTAATACCCTTTTACACACGAATATATGCATAAATACGTAAATAGAGTTCTCCTGATTACAATAAATATGTATAAATAATATAGAATAATATAATATTATAGAAATAATACAAGTCGGTTTATAAGCAAAAGTTGTCAGGAATAGCGATTAAAAAATGAGAACAAAAATAAGATTATAAAATATCGGCTTTTGTTAGTGATTCCAATTATTTTAATTTTATATATTAGCTGAAACAAATTATTATATATTAAGTTTTCTACTCTACTTGAATTTGTTAAGCTTTAAAATCTTAGGACATTAAAACCTTCAAATCTAAAACTAGAATATTCCTTTGCCTTTTGTCCTTGTTCTGATTAGAATCAAAAAAATTGTTCTTCTATGAGTAACATTTTTCATGAGAAACTTAAGACACCCCTTGTAAGAGTAACAAGTAGACTAAACAACTGGCTAACGAGCAAACACTCGACACTCAAACGCCACTCTCTCCCTCTTTCTCACACTCTCACTCTCACTCTTTCGCTCAGTCGTTTACTCTCTCTCACTCACTCTTTCACTCTCCCCACTGCGAACTGTTGCCTCAATCATCGCACGTAAGCTGACGGGTTGGGTGCGCTGCTTGGCTTAGTTAGTTAGTTGGCTTATTAACTGTGGTTTTTGTTGTTCTTACTATTTATTATTTAGACGTAATTGGCCTAATTTGCCAAGCGTTGTCTCTTTCATCAATAAATTTTATCGATACACCCCGCACTCATCTTCGTGCGTTTTAATAGCCGCAACATTTTTCCATTCACGGTGCATGCCAAGGCCACATTTTCCGGCTTTTCGCTTTTAATTTCTTATACGTAATTTATTAGATAATTTCGCATTTGTTGTGACCGTCCTTCCGTCTGGCTCACATTCATCGATTGATCGATTTTCTCTATCGCTTCACCATACGATTTGAATTCGCATCCGGAAAATTTCTTGAATGTTTCCTTAGAAGGTCAGATGAGCTATCAAAAAGCTTAATTCCAAAAATTAGCCATCGCAACATAAAAATGATAAAAATGTGGAAAATCTTTCTTTTGATAAAAGACATAATTCAAAAGTATTTATTTTGAAATAAATTTAGGAATTTCTTACGTTATGCTTCTTGTGCTATAATTCGTCCGATCTAGTTTATTATGATTTATATATAAACGATATTCAGCTTGTGTTTATCCAATTCATAAAGTAAACAAAAAAAAAAAAAAAACATTTTATAGTCACACTTAAAAAATTCTTAATTTCCACTTCGAATAAAAATGAATCAGTTTTATTTGAGAAAAATACTGAACTAATTTCTAAACAGGTTCATATGTAAAGTATAGAGGAAATATATTTATCATGAAGAAGAATATTTTCGATCCCATTTATATGTTATATCATTGACCGTTTAGATCAATTCTATTTGAAAATTAATGGTATATGTAATACATCGATAGTAATCGATATTTTTGGTTTTTTAAGTTAATATTTTTTCAGGACAAGAAAACATTAACTTAAAATTTAAACATTTAAGTTAGATCTCACCACTGTGTACATTAGTTAGGCATTCGAACTTGTAACATTCATAATTGTTTGACTTCCTAATTAATATTTCACGATTTTGGAAGCAGAATCTCAGTCTGTTTTTTTTTTTTTTAACAAATACGCGAAATATATATTTCTATCTTTGAATAGTTTACTCCTATTCTCTACAATTTCTGATTAAAATATGTGTTTCTGTGACATATTTTTTCAGTGTAATTTTTTCTATTTATGCAATATTATACACTCGCACTTTTAAGTAAATTATATAGCGTATATATATGCAAGCCAGTGATTTATTATTTTAATTTTTTTACTAACTGACACAGAGTCGCAAATGCAAGTCTCAGCGAGTTCTCAATCTTAATTAACAATGGAAACTGTCAAGTCTCGCTGTTGTCCAACGACTCACATTTGTATATTTATATTCATATTTATTAAATTACCTAATTGCAGCGTTTTTTCACATTCAGCAGTTGTGGAGTTATCAGATATGCAAAGTGTTTTGTTAATTGCTTTTTAAAACGTTTAGTTCCCCCTTTGGACTTTTACCGGATTGTACACCCAGCCTGATTTATTTACTTGTCATATAGTTTAAATCGATTGATCTAGATTATTGATGCATTGACGTATAATCACATCCCATTGCAATTTTGTGCCATTCAAAATTTTCAATCATGCCTTTCCGTAACTTGTTTTCCAAATAAAAACACTTTGGATGTGCCCCAGTCTCAAAAATCGTGTACATAAATATTTACGATATTTTAATTGTATAGACATGTGTATTTATACAGTAATTCGGACTGACCCAAAAGTTGGCATTCACATGTACGCGATTAAGCTAATTGACGGCAATGACACGTGTTTATTGAGAACTATAAAAACAACAAGTACAACTTTATTTGAATGTGCTCGACTAGGAGATACCCTCAACGCTCGACTTGGAGATACCCTCAACTCTCTACTAGGAGATACCATCAACCCCCCTTTAAGATTTTTCTGATTTTCCGAAAAATTTTAAGTGGTATCCAAAGCTGAATATATGTACATATTAAATTTGATGACTACAGCCCTAAAGATGAATAAAGAGTCATCGTTGTTTGAAACAAGCTAGATATGCCCGTGGTATATATATACATACCTATAAATTTCAAGTCTTTAGCTCTTAAATTTTCTTAGATTGTAGCGTTGATACATACAGGCAGACGGACGGACAAGGGTTTACCGCCACAGCTATAGATATTGATACTAACAAGAATTTATATTCTTTTTGGGATTGATCACGCCCTCTTCTACCTGCTACATAGCTTTTCAAAAAACCAATACACCCTATTCACTCTGATTTGAAGGGTAGACGGTTTAAATATATTGTAGCTGATTTATATACTCTACAAGCAGTGCTGGACAAATGACTAATACTTTGTTTATGATTTATTATTATATACATTGAGAGCCGATTAGATGTTGAATGAATCAAATTTCTTTCATAAAAGTATAAACTTAAAACGAAGAAAATCACGCATTAGAAATAATAAATAATTATTTGCGGATTGAAAACATTTCTTTCAAATGCTAGTCTTTAATTCTTTTGCGGTATTTTCTGTTGTTTGAATAATCACATACATACAGGTAAAATAAGTTGAGTTGATATATTAACAACTTTTCATTATTTATAATATTAGAAATGCAGCCGTTCATAAAGCGCCGCTTAATTCAATTATTTTGGTAAATTTCACGATGTATGAAATAAAAAATAATATTGAATTATAAAATTTAAAAAACCATATGAAACACCATATGATTTAAAATATATATAGATATAGATAAATTCTGTTTTTATTATTGCTTGTCTTATAAAAGTAAAATGAAATAAATTTTAATTTTCGCAGTTTTCGAAATATTTTACCATATTATTAGTACTCTAATTTAAGATGCAAAACGCAGTTAAATCGAACCGGTTCGAGTCAATAATTTCACTTAATTTTGTGTTCTGGTTTTTATCAGCTTCTTAAAGTATTCCAGAGCGTTTTTCTTCTTAGAAAATTAGTACACCCGCTTATATTTTCAGTTGAAGATATGAGGAAGCAGAAATATAAGAATGTGCATAAATACTCATTTTTTGTGGATGATCAATCGTATTTAAAAATTATTTATTATTATTTTTTAATTATTTTTTATTATTATTTATTTTTTAAGTTGATTGCTTTGTGTAAAAATACGATAGTAAAAATGCTAAAAAGCCGGTTGTAAAAATCTAATTGGAGGTTCCACATGATTCATTCAGAAGTGCTGATCATTGAGTACAAAGTAATATAGAGATACATGTGTACATATACATATATATATATATGAATATGTATGCAAGTTATCGATACACTGCAGTGATTCACATCAGACTCGAGTGTTTGTTTTTCCCTACAGGTTATAAACTAAACCAATTGATAAAGCATATGGAAAAAACGAATTAAGTAAACATCGCACAATGATGGAAGTAAAAGTAATTTTGAAAAAAATTCCCATAGCTCCAATCAGTCTAATTGCAAAATATACCCACCTTTTCCCCATGGCAGGTGCCACATCAATATTAATCATATAAATTATGATGTCTGCTTTTTTATACCCTGAAACCAATGAAATTACTACAGGGTATAGCCTCCTAAATAAATGAGTTTAGTCGATGACATTTAATAGAAGCATACGAAAGAAGTGGAATTTTGCTATGTTAATTTTTAATATTTGTGTGATCAAAATTTTGTAACCATAAACTGCAAATTTATTTAAGAACGTGTTTTGTGAGTTTTGTTGTGTTTATGTCTACATATATACATATACATATATATACAATGGCGTTTAGGGTATTTGCTGTACGGCAGGCCCCACGCCACACTTTTAAGTGTTCTGTTACGTTTTTTAATGTACGTAATGAAATGTGATTCTTATCAGGTGTATGTGGCAGGTGACTAGAATAGAAGATATGCACCGTTGAAGAAGAAGAAGAAACCATTAAATCGAGCTGACGTGATTTTAAGAAATTAGTGATATGCACAAATACTCGTTCCACTGTGCTCCATTGTTTACGCATGGGCAAAACCCAATATAAGGGTAAACACTGGACTAAGTGGGGGATACTTAAGCATTCGCTGGAGCCCAATCGGACAACGGCTTCTTCTTGGGGAGGCGCTCTGTTTGCTCTGTCGGAGTCTCTCATGGGAAAGTCAATATTTAGTTAGTTATTAAATTGAGACCCGTTGCAATGGGCCGTTATTGTGACTGCCCCTGTAATTTATGAGTTTAATATTGATAGATGGCCACCAGTCACAACAATTACACCTATTACCGTTAATGCACACGTGAAAGTTATCAGCACACACATATCTGGGCTGGGCTTTCCCAATGTTGCGCCTTTTCGTGTTTTGGACTCAATAGATCTATCATGGGACGCTTTAATGGGGCTTGATTCCACATTACGGCAGATTGAAATGAACATTAACGCTAATTTATCAAAAACATAAGTGAGGGTATGGGCGGATGAATATATATATCTGTGAATATCTGTTAAACGAGATTCCATTACGTAATTGATAAATATAATTGCTCGGATATACAACACGCACTCTAATAATCATAGGATTGAATTCGAAACTTATTTATTTTGCTCAAATAATACGAAACGAAATTTCTAGGTCTGTTTGACGAGCAATATTGAGGGGTACATTTTATAATTCTTAATATGTCTCATATACAAACTATGAATTACAACAAATATTTTTATTTCTTTGATTTATTTTATTTTATGTTACTTATTTGGAACTATAAGTATTGAAACGTGACATCAAACAAATCTTAAGAATTCTAAGCTTCAATATAATATTTAGTATACCTTATATATTCCTATGGTACTTAAAGTAGACATCGATAACACTCTACAATTTATTGATATGACTCTCATACCATTCCTAGTTCTTATCACTGGAAATTAGAATCTCATAATATATAAATTATTATGTATATAAGACACATTAGTGAAATCGATATTTATCAATTTAAAAAAATAATTTATAATTTATAAATACCTGCAATCATATTAATCATTTAAATTCTGTTAAGATCCCGATCACTTCCGATGCAGATAATGTATACATATATACATATAAATATCTATTTTCATTTCTTCATTAATGGTTTGCCTAGCTTTCCATATTAAGTGCGGAGAGCATACCAAGTACTATTATTACAGCTTATACAGCTCGATAGTATTTGTGTGATCGTTCCATATATCATGTTACATCAGAAAACGACGGAGTTGAATGCAATTACATGATTCCCCATGACATCACAGATTAGCACATAGAACAATACTTTAGACTATAGATAACATTTATAGAAAGAGACATGTCTATATGAATGGAATGAACAAATAAAAGCATTACAAATATCTAAATATATATTAGTATATACTCGAATAGAATGCTCTGGGCTAGGCCAATTCTATTATGCAGGCAATTAGCTCAAATATAAATAGCGTTTGGCTGTATTTATATTAAACTTGAAATGCTGTTTATATATATATATATATATGTTTATATATATATGCATGTTTATTATGTGCGATAAAAGCACATAATATTTGAGTGCTAAAAGGAGGAAAGTGTTGTGCTAATTGCAAGTTGTGAGCGGTTTGTTCTAGGCCAGTGGCTCGTCGAAAGGGGCACCAAAATTAAAAATTTGCCCAGCTTGCCCAGTTATGCATTGCCTATTTGTAGGAGATTCATTTAAATACCTCTATATACTTATTTCTCGCTTTTCTCTTCTAGCAGACAGTACAATTGGAAACGCTCTGAATGAGCAGCTGCACATTTGCAGCGAGAGCCATGAGGATCGTCGCCTCTATATAAAAGATAAGCCGCGTAATGCCTACGCACAGCTGCCTGTGATCTATTTCGTAACGCCCACATATCCTAGACGCGAGCAAATTCCCGAACTGACGCGACTCGCGTACACCCTCCTCCATGTGCCTCGACTCCACTGGCTGGTGGCCAATGACCGGGAGGGATGTGATACGTTTCTTAACCAGCTAATGGCAGGATTTGGTAGGTTGTCTTAACGTGTTCAGATTAATCTGTATTCATTTAAATTTGTAAATAGTATTATAATCAAATCAATATACCATATAAGTACTACATAATATAGTTCATATAAAAATATAATTTAATCAGAAGTATTGAAAGCTAAATAATTATATTGCTATTTTATACATATTTTAAAGGTATTCGTTTTCAGATTTATCTGTATTCATTTAAATTTGTAAATAGTCTTAAAATCGAATCAATATACCATATAAGTACTACATAATATAGTTCTGTATAAAAATATAATTCAATCACAAGTATTGAAAGCTAAAAAATTATATTGCTATTTTATACATATTTTAAAGGTATTCGTTTTCAGATTAATCTGTATTCATTTAAATTTGTAAATAGTATTAAAATCAAATCAATATACCATATAAGTACTACATAATATAGCTCTGTATAAAAATATAATTCAATCACAAGTATTGAAAGCTAAAAAATTATATTTCTATTTTATATATATTTTTAAGGTATTCGTAAAATTTGTAAATAGTATTAAAATCGAATTGATATAATATAATAAAGCTCTATATAAAAATAAAATATCCTTCATAATAATTCAATCACAAGTACTTGAAGCTAACTAATAATATTGATACTTTATGTCTATTTTTCAGGTATTCCCTATACACATATGGCCAGTCCCATGCCCAGCGAGTTTCGTAAGTCGAAGCCCGCCCCGCGGGGCGTGGCCAATAGACGCGCCGCTCTTCAGTGGCTGCACCAACATAACCTAACAAACGGTGTCCTGTACTTTGGTGACGATGACAATACTTACGATCTGAAACTTTTCTCGGAAATCAGGCAGACACAGCGTGTCTCCATGTTTCCCGTCGGACTGATTGCGGAATATGCGATCAGTGGGCCGGTAGTGCGTGATGTAAGATATCTGGAAGAGATAATGCAATATTCTTTTATCATTAACTCTATTTTCTCTTTTATTTAGGGTAAAGTTGTGGCCTTTTTGGACTCTTGGGTGGCGGGCCGACGCTGGCCCGTTGATATGGCTGGATTCGCTGTAAGCCTGGCCTATATGTCGCAGTTTCCAAATGTCAATATGCCCTACAAGCCGGGCTACGAGGAGGATTTGTTTCTGCGTAGCATTGGACTACGCATCGATCAGATCGAGCCCAGGGGCAAGAACTGCTCCGAAACTCTTGTCTGGCACACACAGACGAAAAATAAAAAAGTTGGCGTTGTGCGTTTGGAGCACAAATACTTAGATGAACGCTCCAATCTGGGAGCGCTCTTTCGATCGCTTGAGATGATGGGCGTGGCGAGAGCTTCGGACTCTGAAGGTGGGTGCAAAATGATACAAATATAAATCGAATATATATAATCTTAACATTTTGGTCTATTTTCAACAGGACCTGTCGCAACGATCAGCAAAAACGGCAAGAGTAAAATCCACTCATATTTCTTGAGCTGAATCGCAAGCGTTAGAATGTAAGAGAACTGTTCAACCGTCGTACTATATAGATCTAATATACTCATAGCTATACAAAAACTCGGTTTATGTTTGTAGATTCAGAACAATATTGGTCGAAAATTTTTAAGTGAAAAGTCTAGAGTCTAGAATACAGATTATATATGTAACTAGAATAAAAGCACAACTCATTATGAGCTCGTTTCAATAAAAATGATACTGTATTAAATTGTTATTAATTACAATATGCCTCTATTCAGTTCTAATAATTGTATATGTAAATGCTTAAATGCAAAGAAAACAAAAATGTAGTCATATTGTTAATTAGTTTTAATCGATTGCTTGTTTATCAAAATTCCTTAAGGACTACACACATTATATCATAAAAGCAAACATAATTGTTGTATTTAACAAGACATGTATATTATTTATATATATATATATGTATATATTTAATGACGCATCTAGGCAGCTAGGTTGTATACATAGCTTGAAAAGCTTGAATTACAAAGACGTTTGCAATGTGAATTTTCTTTGCTCGGCAACACATAAATATCATCTAAAAAATCTATATTCTTTATTAAGAATCTTATCAATAAGTAAAAACACAGACTATTAAATTTAAAATGGTAGCTCATACTCGAAAATAGTTTTTGATGGATACACAAATTAATATTAAGAAAATACATATATATATATATATATAAAGTAAATTCCGCTCATTATTGAAAACTTGTTTGAAAAGCTGCTATCATATCATGAATTTAACTTTCAATTAAAATAATCTTTCCTTTCCTTATCGATGATACGTAAATATGTAAAATAACAGACAACACAACGAATACTAGTTTACCAAATTATCTTAATATATTTAAAATATATATATATATATTATTTATTACTGTTCTTTATGTTGTTTTGCAAAATTAGACATATCGTAAATGGCTTGTTTTGAATCGTTGTGGGCTGAATAGATTGTATTGTAAAATATGGAATTGTGTAGTTAAAACTGCTAAAAGAAAATCGGCCATCAGTTATACTGTTATATTTTTTAAGCATAGGGTTATCTAAAAATAAAGAGCAGCTTTAATTTTAATATATGATTAACATTAAATAAGCATGGAAATGTAGCACACTAAAGAAATTGGACTAAAATCAGGGAACATTGCTAAAAGAGCGTTTCAATAATGAGTCAAGTAAATAAATATAATAAATATAGGAATATATATATATATAGCTTTTAATCAAATACAACAAATGAACAAATATAATAAAAAACACTAGTTTTGTAACGCTTTCTCTGAATAATGTAGAAATTATAATAAACTTAGATTCTAGGCATTTTAATGAATAGAAATATAAAATTTATATGCGAAGTTTTCATTGACAGTCAAGATACGATTAAGTGAAGGGCTTAAATTCAATGTTAATGGAACAATGACAAAGTTGGCTTAAACCTGTTAACCCTGAAGCTAGCCAATCTAAATGGCTATTAATCTGACTTTTGCATATTAATGAAAAATTAAAAGACCAACCGCAACTGTTGACCTTTTGTCTGTGTAAAATGGCAAACTCTATTTTTCAATTAACTCGACGCCCTTTCACATTTTATCATCAGCTACTTTAACCCTTAAGTTCAGTTCAGTTCAGTTCAGGGCTTAGTTCAAATGAGTCGGTTCTTAGCACTATGCACTGGATGGAAAAGACACAACTACCTAAAAGTTGCACATACAGTCGTATACTTAATCTTCGAGAAGGAAGAATATATATGTATGTATATATGCACTCAATTGCAAGTTGGCCCCGACCGGAAGGTGGTGCAATACTGAATGGCACGAACGTGTTGCATATGCATCTTCTTCAATGTAAAGTTATGAGGCAAAGTTTCTTTAAAATGCCAAAAACAAAAACAAGAAGCGTGAATTGCAAAACTCCTCTTGTTGGTTCCCCGATGTTGTTACGTGTGAATGAATTTCGCAGCACATCCATGTGGGTGTGTGTGTGTGAGTGGGTGGGTGGATGGCTGTCTCTCTGGAGAGGGAGTTTGAACTGTTCACACAACTTAACCACCTGAACCCACATCGCAATTTGGGGCAAATAAATAGTCAGTTCTCCGTCCGCAGCATCTTTTATTCGCTTCGGTTGAAGTTCGCTTCGCAGAAAATTGTTTTAAAGTGTTCCGGCTGTGAATTCGAACGGTACTTTACATATATATTGAGCCAAGATATACCTTGCTCAAACTTGGATGTTTTAGTGTTGTTTTAGCGCATTCATTAATTTACCCGTAGCATGCGAGCTGCGGTTCTTAATTGAAATAGTTTATTTTAAACTTTTACCGTCTTTTGAAAATATCTGGAATATATGTTGAACATAACTAGTCGAAGGAATCGTAAAAAACTTGTACAGAATTTTAAAAGATTTTCCATATTAAAAGATTTTACAAAAATTACAACACGTGCTAAAGACAAGTTAGAAGACGGCAACATCTAGTACCTTAAATTGATCTTCTGTGGGTTTGATCTGTTTAAGTCGGTTTGCTTTCGTTAAGTTAGGTTGGTTTCATGGATTATATTTGTAGTGGTTGAGAGGGTTGTTTTGTATGTGTTGGTTGGTTCGACTCTGAGTGTTGTGGTCAAGCATGTTGTCACCGATCAGTTGGTCGAATGTATTCAGCGTGTGATTGTTAAGCGGATTTTTAGCACTGAATTTGTTGATCAGGTTCTGTGTGCTGGGATTGAGTGCTTCGCATTGGAGTGATTGGTTGGTTGGGTCTATATTGTCTTGGTGGTTTATATACTATCCGAACTTTAAGTAGTAGCATTCTAAGAATGAATCTAAATGGAAATAATACAAATGGTAACGTAAGTATTATTATTAATAATTAACATTATTATTAATAATTATTATTATTATTATATTTGAATCAGAATTCCAAAGTCGAAGCTTGAAGACTGCAAACAGAATTCCTACACGTCTAGAGATGTTTCATTCTGTCATCAATTTTTATGGACAAGTCAGATAACAATTTTATTCATGCGTTTTAAATTTAAATGTCAAACTATAAATAAAAATAAATATTTTAAATATCATTTAATTCAAAATTCTCCATTTACCAAAAGCAGAAATCGATTTATCGAATAACCCTGGAATTAAAATGTTTTAAGTCTCGAGTTGGAAGCATAGATATTATGGAAGAAACAATCACTTAGTAAGTAATAAACAAACTGCGAGTTGTTGAATTGAATAATATTTAAAATATTGATTTTTATTTTTAGTTAAACATTTAAATTTAAAACTAATTCATACAATTATTATCAAGTATGCGCTGCGCAACAGATTAAAGAAATAAATTTAAAAAAGTTGGTGTATATTTATTATTTAAAAGAATATATAGATTTATTTATTTTACTGGCCGCCTGAGTCAATGCAAATTGCGAGGCAATTGAAGACATTTAAAGTTGAATTTGTGATTTTGAAATTGTATAATAAATCATACCCGTTGCAGACTAATGCATTTAATTAAATACAATAATTATTTCTATATCAATATGTTAATTCAAAATAAATAGAATTGCTGTTTATAAATATGAAATGTTAAATAAAACCCTAACGTCATTTTCAAATGCAATATTACAAAAAAAAAATAATTAAAATCTAAACTGCAAAAGAAGTGCTTCTGATGTGGACAGGTTCTCATGATGCGGATATTGCACATTATGCAGCTGTCATCGTCCGCACATCCGGTGGGTCAACTAGGGCAACTAAAACTGCAAGTCAACCGAGCAGCTGTCAATTTTGCATGGGCAACCACTCGCGACGGCTCAAATGCCCTGCATTAAGCCATTAAAGCTAATTAAACTCAGCCAATGGCAGCCCGTTGGACCCTCAGAGCTCCGACTGCCATTCCATGGCATCCGGTGGCTGCTGGCATACGCTTTATTAAACACGCAGCCAACGCGGTCGCTGCCATCAACGTAATGAAAGCAACCAGGAATGGTATGGAATGGAATGGAATGGAGCAGGCGGAAGGATGAGGTTGCGATTGATGTTGCAAATGAAGTCCTTTGCAGCTGTCTCGCTGTTTGCACACAGAGCTCTTCAATGGCGCTGATTTTGCGCCACTTAAACTTTAAATGCGCACCACAAGCAGCTGCAGCACGCGGATGCGACTCCAAATGGCCAGATAGCTCATACGCCGCGTGTGCCACTTAGCAAAGTCTTGAGCAGCGCTGCCGTTGCGTGCACTTTAGTGATAAACTGTAATGGAACGAGGTAAAACAGAAGACAAGAAAACCAAGCTCTGGCAAAGGAAATGGAAAATGCCGAACACATTGGCTTTGATATGACTGCGGAGTACCGAATGCAGCCGGCGAATGCCAGTTGAACGACTGGTCAATGAGGCAGTTAAAGCCAGGTCAATTGCATCAGATTAGGCGCTGTCCTATGCGATTCTCAGCTGTGCACAAGTATCAGAGCTAAGTGCCTTCTTATAGTTTATAATTGAATGCTGTAGCTAAAAAGGCTACTTAAGCCGTTTCCTTGCAGCTCGCTAGACTTAGTCGAACAACTACTATCGTAATATCGATTTGGTAACTAAATATATATACATATATACAAATATGCATTATTGCAAACATTGTAATCTTAAATCAGAAAATTAAAGTACAAATATGTACAAAACGTTTATTATATTTCGGTCTACTAGTTGGTTTCCTACAAGACATTTACTCAAATTTTACAAACTTTTCGGACAAAATAAAGTTTCAGTCAATAACTCGGTAATGGTAACCAGCAAAAGCGGCCTCTCTTATAGCCAAAAGATCAATTGCTTTGGCAATAGCTTTTCGATTTTTGCGACGATTATAGACAGAGGAGGATATATTCTTTAACTTCTTTCTCCGACATGGTAGACGCTTCACTGAGGAGGATATTTTCTTTAACTTCTTTCTCCGACATGGTAATCTCCCGACAGACTCTTCACAGTGTGGTTCATGTTGGATTTTGGCAATAAACGACTCGCAAGCCCTGCAGCGATTTTCATATTCTTTCTCTGCCAAACTGATTTTGTCAGCTAAACTGGACGATATCGTATTTTTGGCTGCAGTGCATAATTTACAATACATTTTCTCAGATTGCGTATAAAGCACTTCAAATTTTAGTGATTGTGTTTTTTTTTTAAAAGAGTTTAAAACTTAAAAACGTATTGAAATATTTAAATTTCGATAGGATTTTGTTTTGACTTAAAACCCATTCGTTTCTTAAATCTGGTTTAAAATAGAGATATAAAATAAATCTTGTCTGAGAGTTTCTTAATGGTTCAAGCAATTCTGTTAAGTTTGAAGCATATATTGTTTATTATATCTTACTGTATCAACGGTACAAACTCTAATACTATGAGACTTCATAATATTTTAATCGCTGGTAGTATTTCCATGATGCTTTTAAAATCAATTATATTTATATTTTTCATACTGCTTGTAAACGAGAATTATTGCCTTAAGATTGAAATATCGATTTCTTAGATTCTCGCATTCACAAATGCGAATAGCATGCTAAAAAATATATATATATACCTCAAATTAAAAATGGAATAAGACTTGGCTAAGCTATATTAAACGTTTTTTAATACACATCTGCTTAGAGTATAAAAACATCGTCCACCAATGCTATGTTTGACTATTAACACAGGTCGTATCGCAAATCATGTGTAATTTATCAGCAACCACGCCCAATTAAAAGGGCGTTTGCACAACTATTTTAACAAGTTAATTTCACATTATTTGTGGCCAGCAAGTGCGAACAAACAAATTGCGTGACATTTTCCGGAACATTGATGTCGCAAACAAACCAACAAATCAATTTCTCCACAACAACAGGAAATACATATACATACACATGTATGGGACATGACTGTGTGTGTGGGTGTCTGCGTGTGTAGACATTGGAGCCTGCACAACCACCAATTAATACACACACCAACAAACACACCTCTACAATTGAAACACAACTAAATTGAAAATTGATTACCAATTGTTGCAATGTCGTCAACAACAATAATAACAACAACAAAAACAACCGCAATGCTGCGTAAATTATAATTACGTATACGTCGTGTGGAGCGCGGAAGAACAACAGGCAGTTAATCTTGATAGTACTGCCAGCCATTATACCTAGGACTATTTTAACCAATAGAAATTGTTTTCTGATAAAATTCAATGGATCATATTTTGAGCGCAGTTTAAGCTAATAGTCAAATAAATATCAAATAATATAAAAATAAATCAACTACTTTCAATAAGTATTACTACTCGACTTAGTTATATCTATTATATCTGCAATGATATAATATGAATTATTATAATAGTCCTTTAAATCTTCTAAGACAGTCGACATAATCTTTGAAGTATTATTTGCTAATGTTATATATTTTTTAATGCCTTAATCGCTATTAGAACGACCTGAATACCAAATATTTAGATTTGATTTGCAAATGAAAAAAAAAAACAGAAATTTAAAACATTCTCATTTAATTTATTTCCAATTTATTTCCTTAAACTGATAAAGATGCAGTCTTGGCCAACAACTCCATCGATATTTTGTGGGAAAACGAGCAGCATTTAAGCTTTAAGAATAAAACAACATAAAATGGCCAACACTTTTGGCCAATCTCTTTTGCACATAGAACATAACTCATTGCCTGGCAAACACTTAAATACACAAATGAGTGTGAATGTGTGTGTCTTCATTTGCATAATGTGCGTGTGCGTGTGCGTGTGCGTGTGCGTGTGTTTGTGTGGGTCTGTTTCGCACGTTAATGCAGTAGTACATTTTATTTATACATTCACACACTCGCGCAAATATTGCACTTACACACGCTCGAGGGTGATGGCATACACAAAAACTAATTACATGCCACAATGATTACATTTTACAACACCATCGAGCTTATGGGGACCAACGAGGACCAAAGGAATCTTTGAACCAAACCGACGGACAGACACTCTGTACAACGTTGAATATGTATGTAATTAAAAAGTTTGTCAAACATAAATAAAAAATTCAGACAGACACATAAAAATGTATAATTAAGTTTGAGTGCAATCAGAAATATCAGTCTTAAAGAAATTTTAAGGTGTTTATTAATAATTATGCTGAAGGGTACAATGATAGCAACAAGCAATTGGTACACCACAAAACAATTTCGGTCAGCAAGCCAGCCAGTGAAAAACGAAAATTCCCAGTTTTTAGGCATTGCTACATTTCAGCTTTCTGTATTGTTTTTTTTTATGAAAAGTTTTTTGGGTATGTTTAAGCCAACTGAGGCTTGTTTTTTGAGCCAGTAGACAAATTATTATAAAAAAATAAAACGAATAAAGGGATTCACTAACGCCCTGTTCAACACACTTAATTGAGGGTAATGCGATATGAATCTCTTATTTAAATCTGGTAAGATATATACATTTTTCCTTCACTACTTCTCAAGAGCTTGGACATACCCTGTATATTCAGCTTCTCTTCCATGCTAGTTCACAAAATACTTATTTTGATTATGAAAAGTTATAAAATATTATTTATTTCTGTTCAAGATGCAAAAAATGTCTCAATAATTCGTGTGTAATATAACAAAAGGCTGTTTCAATTAAGATTGCATTTTACATTTATAATGGACGTATCAGCATTTTAAGTGTTCTCAAATTGTGCGGATACCAAAAGTAAATGGAGCTATAATTGCTGAAATTATAGTCGAAGTATATTCCATTCAAGTAACTGAAAGTAGACCAAAATAATAATAGAATATTAATAACAGATTTTTGAATAGTTTTTTTTTTTTTTAATGTTACTCACCTCGACACACAATTATTAAACCACCATCCACCATGGCGATAATCGGCGCAGTTGCCTTCTGCCCATTTGTCATTATCATTATCAAATGTCGTGAACTTCTGTTTTTCATGCCATCTCAGCTTATCGTCGCCAGCACCTTTGAAATCGCCCAAACTGGTTAATGCGTATTTGCCAGCTTCATCGGAAATCAAGAAATTATCGTAGCGAACGTTTGAGATAGTACTATCAAAGTCTTCCATATAGATGTAGAGCTCATGACGCTTGGCGCTCGTCAAATAATGTATTTTTTCCAAGCCCAGGAAAAAGTCGCCATCAAATGTGCCAAATCCATTCTTGTAGGTCTCCCAATCTCTGTAAAAATCAACGCCACCGTTGATCCGCTGTTGGATAACCGTCCATCCAACACCCGCAATATGACTGTTACATAACACATTGAAGGGTTCAGGAGCCTTAACTTGGAACACTCCACTTTTCCTTACAGACTTTTGAAGATTGTTGCAGCCTGACAATGTGACATTACGTAGCTTTTCCTCTATAATAGAATTTTTAGCTTCCTCTTCCAATTCAATTATTCTCAAGTCAATAACAACGCGAAGTTCCGTTAACTGTTTTAAAGACAAGTTTGTATAATTTTCATCATTTAACTGAGACTTTAGGTTTGATATTTGCTTATTTAGATCGCTGATGATCAAATCTTTTGCTTCTATTTGCTTTTCAAGTGCTTCAGATTTAAGAGCTAGTAACTCAGTTATATTGCTTTTAATTGATACAGAATTGAGGGTTAGTTGCTCGACAGTGTTTCTTAAAAATTTGTTGGTGTCCGTTAGTCCTTGAATTTGGGTTCTTAGCTCATTGATGAGGTCTTCGTTAGACTCATTACTACAATTAAAATGAAGTTGGACAATTCTTTCATGAGGGGAAATTATTTCCTTGTCATCACTTCCAGGTAATCTATTACTGGGAATTTCGGGTTCCTCGACATAAATTTCCTTTAGTATAATTTTGAAAAAGGAATACAGAATTTAATATTGTATTATAATCTTAGTAACACTCCAAAACTCACCTGACCACTCCGTTGATCTGCCACTAAGGGTTTACTTATAGATAATATTGCAATCATAAGCAAAAGCGCAACACAACTTGACTTCATTTTAACCGAGATTCTTAATCGGAACTGCACTTAACAGACACGAGTGAGAGACTGAATCCAGAAATCAGTATAGAACAACGAAGAAAGATTAGTCGGGTGTGTCGGACAAAGGGAACCTCAAGCTAAGTGACGTGCTGATAATTTAATAATCAAAATCTGTGAGAAAAATGTAAGTGATAGCCTTTAGTGTTAATAGCCCGATTTTATTGATTCTATTATATTTATACCATCAGAGTGTTAAAACATAGGCAATACATGCTAGAACTTAACACTCAATGACAATAAATATAAACATACATATATGTATGTAATCAATAAAAAAATAATACCGTAATCGTTACAATTTACTTTGATTTCACTGCCATGCAGTGAGAGGAATTAATTGGAAAATGAATTGATTAAATTTATTGGAATCATAAACATATGTGCATGTGAATACGATTTCAGCGAAACGTTATTTCATTTTAAATTATTAGAAAATATAATATTCTTAGAAATTTGATTTTCGCGTATCATTAAAAATATGTATATTTAATCTTTGAGTTCATAGAAATATATTTTTATTTTATACTATATATATATAATATAAATTTGATATATTTTTTACGGGCATACATCTGGTACATGTAAATAATTTAAAATAAGACAATACCATTATTTATACACTTTATTGATATAATTAATTATGCTCTCTCAAATATAACTTTGTAAATTTAATTGTCGTAATTATTTCCTTAACTATCAGATTTGGCTATAAAATATTTTTAGAATGTAAGAACAATCTACTCAGCTGCTTAATTAGGAGATATCCTAAGTACAGTGAAAATTTGTTGCTTTCATGATTACTACCATTTATACAAATTCACACACACACACACACAATTTATCCAACTTTCACATTGCTTTTGCTCTTTGTCCCACCTTAAGAATATATATTTCAACTTTCAAGCATTTCACCAATGAAAATGAATGCAGGATATAAAAGACAACGCGATGAGTTGCTTCATAGCAGTAATTTAACATTTAAAAGGATACGGACCCTTGGGATACCAATGCGTATATTTATTTTACAATCCGTATTTGCTCTTTACACACTCTTAATTAAGTTTTAATTTATATTACTTTTTATTTTTACAATGCACATGAATAAATATTAAGATAAGTGAATATCACTTTTGGTGGGCATAAAAGAAAATGAAAGGTAATAAAAAACCCGTTAAGCAATTAAAAAGTTTAAAATTAATTGACGACAGATTTAAATGCCAAGTGCTAACTTGGCCAGTAAACAGATTCAACAACTTGGCTATCAAATGAAAGTGAATCCCGAGAAATTTTCAATTGGAATTTGGCCGCAGATTCCGTCAATTGGAATGAGGAGAGGAAGGAATTAAGACCCAAATAACAATCAACAATTAATGCGAAGTTTTGTACTCTACAGACGCCCTTTAAGTTGCTTTCTCTGAAGGCCTGCTTCTGAGTAATCAATAAAATATACCTCAAAATTGTAAACCACAATTTCACTAACCTATTGAGTAAAGCATTATAATAAAATAACATTCCGCAACACGATTAAATACAGTAAAATAATTATTGGACAATGAGCAGCTGGAATGTTGGATTTAATTTTAATTTAATTTTGAATATAAGCGAATTTCGGTAGCTGCATGCTAATTCTATAATAGAGTATACAATAAATGAATATTATAGAAAAGAAAATGAAGATAATTCACTATATGTAGAACCAATTAAAAATATATATAAATTGTTATATATATAAAAATATATACACAACTGGCACATAAAACTGTAAAAAACGTTCGATGTTATATTTAAGCTTATGCAACTTGCATATTATATTATATCTGAATATTAATTCGCTAAATATTCTACAATGGATGATTCTATTCCGTATAGAGTTTGATAATGATAAAATGAAATAATAAAATTTTAAATTTAAGATAAGCCCATTTATTCTTTATTAAGCTAAACTTACGTATATTTTATATGCCAATATAGACACTATATATGCGACTTAAAAATAAATATAAGACAAAAAACATATTCATAATCGCAATACAGGCAAATATTGAACAAAATATAAATTTATGGTAATTGTGCGGTTAACATTTTAGAAGCATACTTTTAGGCGTCAACAGTAAAAGAGTATTCAATATTAAATTGCCTAGAACGAGTAATAAAATTGCTATTAATTATGCACTTGTTAAAATTTTGTGGTCTTGCGGTCTTCTCTCCTTTTAGTTTTTGTGCATACGAAGGAGATCTCAAAGTTGAATTGCCTTATTCATCCTGTACAGCACATTCGTGAATGCTTTTTTTGGTTTTATTGAAATGGATCGGAGTATGGGAGACAATGAGTTCCGGGCCTTCGAGTAATGTGCGAACATTTTATTTAAGAAGTTAAATATAAATTTTTGTGGCAGCAATTACAATCAGCTCGGACTTCAGACCTCGGACACGGTTCGCTTGACTCCGAATGCATTTGCATTCGTAATGTCAGATATTCGAGCCAATTTCACTGTTGGCATCGATTGGTGAAAAAGGGAGTTGGGAGGAGTTACCATTGAAATACGAAAAAGACAAATTATTGGTTTTTCTTTGAGTGCGCTTAAAATGAGGCAAACAGTTTAATTAAAATAAAGTGGAGCAAAGCGTGTGAATGGGAATTGCGTTCTAGTCGCACTTGATGAATGCGTTTCCAGTGCCAATAAATGAGCAAAGCAACATTATAACATCTATGATTTAATTGGGCCGAGGAGTTTCGGCGTCTAATTAGCGCGAGAAGTAAGGATGTAATTCAAATGATAAATATACTCATACTACAATTATGTGAGAGCAGTCAACAGCAATGATTTATTGCAGATTCGTGCAAAACTTTAATGGATTACGTAGATTTATTGATTTATCATATAAAAAAGAGAGAGAAAATATTTATAAACTAATAAAAGTATTGATATATAGGTAAATTAGTTACAAGTTAAGTAGATATAAAAATGTATAAATCTATGATATGAATGGATGTAAACATGTTTGAATGGATTTATTTAAAAAGAGAGAGAAATATGTACACATATCTACAAATAAAAGTATTCATATATAGGTGAATTAGTTAAAACTTAAGTAGATATAAAGATGTGTAAATCTATGAAATGAATGGATGTATAAATGTATAGATATTTAACCCACACATTAATACAATGTATATATGATGAAAATATATTTATTTATACATATCTGATGAATGTATAAGATGTTTCTTGGTACATTTTTAATAAAGAATTACCCTTAAAATTTTGCATTTGAAATTTAAGGGTCATGCATAAAAAATGAACAGAACATATTAAAAAGCTTTCAAGCTTGGCTTCAAATATTTAGGAGTTAAGTTTTTCAATAGTTAACTGAATATATAATTAAAAGCGAACAATAATCAAAAATGGATTGGTAATGCTGGCATTAAATTAACACAACACTTCTGTGTGTAAATTGACATTGCGATAATATCATTGATCATTGTTCAACCACATATCAATCAGTTTGACCGCTTCCGTTCTGCTGTTAATTTGCTTTCTCATTTTTAATGACATCCATTGGACATGCAACACGTTTATTATGCACCTTTATTACATTACAGAAACAATGTGCGTTTAATACGGCTTAACACACACATATTTGTACAGTCCATTATACATTAATGAGTAAACCAACCACAAATTGTTAAATACTCTCGTATTGCAGTGCAGTGTTTCAATATTTTATTTCCGTTTTCATTCCCAATTCCAAATTCAAATATTTAAATAGCATGTTCAAAGAGTTTCCCGTAAAAAAAATTAAGGGAAAGTAGTGTTTGACAAACGGAATGGGATATTTTGTAAAATATTTTATATAAAACTTAATTTGTTACAAAACTTTACAATCAAAAGATTACCCGCTTAACAAAATTCGCTATAAAAAAAAGATATTGTTACTTTTAGCACTAGTTCACATAAAAATGTACTTCGAGATTGGATTTTATGTACAAATTTGTTTTTATTTTTATATAGAATAAAAGTTAGTGATAAATGTGACAGATAAATTTATTAATATTTGTAAGTACACATAATTATTTTGTAAGCATTTAAATAAAGTGTGACATTTATTTTGCAGCATGCTTTTTGGAGCAGCTTGATTTTTTGTTCCATTAAAACATAAAAGCTATAGTTGAAAGTGCCAGAAGGACACCCTGTAGTTATTTTAATCAAATCAAATACAAATGTAAGCACATATTTCAAATATATATAACATTAATAAATATGTATAACAGAAATCACTAAAAAATCTGTTTTAAGCTTCATACTTCCACCACAGGGTATATTTCGAGCGGTGCGACTCTCGTTGAGTCCCATGGCTAATATGATTACTTTTCATTACTAAAGTTTTCGTTAGACCAAGGGACTAACTTTCACCCTCACGTTTACTTATGCGTGTCTCGACTTTTGTCCAGTCCCAAATAATGGACGCTGCGTACTTTGTGGACAAATTGTTGAGTTGCTTGCTGTATGCGATATTCCGTGCCACATGCTTGTTGCAGCCAGAAAATAGGGGGAAAATTAATAAAAATGTACAATATTTAAGCATAGCATCATAAATGTGTGTATGTGTGTGTTTGTGTCAGTATAAGTAGTTGCTGTCGTTGAATTTCATTTTCGCTCATACGCTCTGTTGTCTGCACTGTTGGCGATAAACATGGTGTATACGTAATGCGTGTAATACAAACACAGCCACACAATCATACATACACACACTTCTTTCCACTAACACATATATGAGAATGTGCCTACATAGTTCCCAGCTTTGGCGTGCTTTAGCTATTGACTACGATCCACATTATAAGCCTTCCCGCTACCTGCAATTGATGATGCCATAGGGAATTTATATTAATTAGAGTGGGATTCTGCGCACCTACTTAATGTAAATTGGCCAAATTGATAAAGCTGCAGCTGACAACGTTGCAAACTGGGCCAATTTAAGAGATTGAATTGGTGTGTGCGATAGCTTAATTGAGTTGAAAGTGTTTGATTGGGTTAATATGATATATACAGAGATATACATATATATTTCGATACGTTTCATACGTTTTCAGATATTAAGGAAGCTAATGCATTCAAATACGAAGAGTATAAATGCATGTACAGCTTATGTTGGAACTCCTATTGACAAGCGGAATCTCCAGCCCTATTTGTTTTAGTTTCCAGCAGTGACGTAAAAAAGGGATAACAGCTTGCAAATTGATGTGTTCCTCACCGGAAATGTCCATTTAGCTAGCAGGACAACTCACACTGTGGGTGCAAAGGGCAACGCAATGTCAGGCAGCCCGTTTGCCAGCAATCATTCGCAATTTCTTTCGCCTTTCTAATTTTTCCTTTCATACGACAAGCCATTCACTCAGCTGTCGTTGCCATAAGTGACCAATGTCCTGTAGCCAAGGGAAAAGATGCGAAAAGGGCAGCAGGACAGCCAAGAGGATTCCAAGCAATCCAAGACATTGCCCTTATGTCTTGCTCCATGCGAGGTAATGAAATGTTGGCCCTGCTGTCGAAATAGTTTCTATTTATGAGGCACGTCTGGAGCGAGTGCTTCAAGAACTGTCCCCCAGTTGTTGCCTTTCACAATTGTTTCTGATTTGGCGCAGGATGCTAATAACAATTTCCCTTCCCGGAAAATGATGCCAGGGAGCGCGCTTAAAAACTCATTGAACACAAGGATTTCAGATGCTTCTCTTGCGTCCTCTTTTCCAATCTTTATTCTCTGCTCTCTCTCTATCTCTCTCTTGTCCGTGTCATTTGAACCCTGAATACGCAACCTGTTCAGTCTACTTATGAAGAGGACCAACAACTGTTACCTCCGGTTCGGGTTGTACTTTTGCCATAACTGCAGAAGTGCTTCCTCAATAATTTTCCCGGCGGCTGTTAAACAAACTTCACCGGCGCCGTCTTCGTCCTTGCACTCTTCACAGTCCAAACAGTCGGGGGGCAGAAAACACAACCTCAATATTCGCAGGGAGTAAAAAGTGAAGAAGTCTGCGTTTTATTTCATTTCCGCTCGCAAGTTGCAAGTTGTGCATATATACATATATATATATATATATATATATATATATATATATCGATATCTGCAGTGATTTTTATGCTGCTGCTGCCTATTTCTATATGTATATAGGAAATGACATTGCGAAGTGCAGCTTATTGGATTTGTGTTCGTGTGTGAGTGTGTAAAGATTTTCCAGCTGGTGTAAATGATATTCAGTGCAAGTTTCATTTTCGGTAGCTGCCGAATTCAAGTTCCACGTTTCAAACTGTTTTCTGATATTTATGATCAAAGTTTTTAGCATTCAATTTTAAAGTTATCTGAAACTATAGAAAATGTTATTTTGCATACAAGTTTAAAATCCCTCTTTTTTATTCTTAGATATAGTTCAAACCTAAATCCTACACGATTTTCAATAAATATTAAAAAAAAAACATATTAATTACATTTTGTTTGTTACCAAATATAAGAGTTATATATAATATATATTTATATTTATATGAATTATTTAACACAAATAATTAATTGATTTTATTCTTTATTTGTTAATATTATATACAGTTAAATAACCATTTTCTTATAGAATTTAATATAATTATAATAAATGTAAGTTTACAATTAATTAATAAAAATACTTTCTCTCTCTTTCCCACTCTTTCTCTCTTTAAAATATTCTATAATATATCATATTACACATTTTTTAAAATAATATCATAAGAAGCTAACAAAAAAAAACTACATTAATATTTTGTTATTATTTATACGTCAAACTTTTATAATTCTAGCGGTCTGCAGTTATCATAACCATAACAAAATATAGACTTCACCTTTATTAAAAATATCAATTTATTTTAAGTATTATTGCAATAGAACATAATTACATTTTGTTTACTTTGTACAAATTTGTTCAATTGTCATTCAGCTGACAGTTTTCTTCTTCTATTCCAGCAACATTTAATTAAAAAACAAAAAATTAAAATTGAAAATAAATGGTATACGAACAACAAACCTCTTTTCGTAGCGTTCATTAAAAAAGTTTTTAGGCCAAAAGCAACACGTACGAAGGAAAACTTTGCAATTGTCAAAAACTGCAACAAGGAACTCAACCGCAAAAAAGACAGCGCTGGGAAAGTTTTTGTAGAGTCGACTATTCGCCCGGCAACTGCCGCTGCACATCCTTAATAAAAAGGAAGAGGCTCGTTCGGTCCCTTCCTTAATCAGTGCCTTCGAAAAGTAGATGCTACAAAAGTTTGACATCTGATGCCACAAAATGGCGCACACAAACACACCGATAGATAGAAAGAAAGTGTGAGAGAGAGAGAGAGAGAGAGAGAGAGAGAGTGAATGAGAGTTCTGCAAATTAAAACAATGTCAGCAACGTTGATGCAACAATTTGCAATGTTGCGCGTTGATTAGAGTTTCCATTGGGCCGCGCATAAAGCGAGTTGCAAGCACGCCTAAGCGGCAACCATATTAATTTTTCATTTCCCAGCTCAGTCCTTGCTATCCACTAATATTTTTTGGCTCGTCTTTTCTTTCCTAAGCCCTCTGCTCATTAAAACCGGTATTAGGTTGGGTATCATGTTCCTGTGTGGTATTATGTAACAGGCGAAATCGCTTGTATGCACTTCTATAATACAATAATATAGCTACATATTATTGTCGATAATTTATTGATCATTCATCAGTCAATGTTTAATATTTATAAAATTTACTATAAGTCGATACAAATTCTACTTTGATAAAAATTTGATATTTATAATATATATATATAAAAACAACCAGTTTATTAATTAATTTATGAAGTAAGAGTATAAAATAAAAACTTACTAATTTTAGTTATAATCCTAAATTAATTCTACATCAAATTCTTTAAATAATAATTACGCATTTTGACTTTTAATATTAACAATTTAAGTTTCAGCGCAGCTTCTATAAAAAGAAGCTGAAATAGAATTTGCAGGGTATTTGCCAATCGGGCATTTTTAACTAAACCTCAATTACTTTTTTGCTTTTTATTTTATTGCTTCTGTTCACTGTTACCTACAGGGTAACTGCTGGTCGGACATTTTAAACTTGAATCCAATTACTTTTTTGCCATTTGCTTTTGTTTGCTGCATTTTGTATTTTCGTTTTATTGCTTGGGCTTTCGTAAATCTTTCATCAGTCGCCGGTGATCCGTTCCTCTTCCTTTTGGCCAGCGCAGCTGTTGGCGTAATCTTTCCATGTCCTGCAACTTGTCCGCCAACCTCTGGCACTCATCCTTTGTGCTTGTCACACTATTTATGAGTTTATTATTTTTTCGCTGCTCCATTATTCGGCATGCAGCCAGCTTTCAGCTCTCAGCTCTCAGCTCCCAGCTCCCAGCTCCCATCGCTTTAAAGTTCTTTCATTACAAGTGCTGCAATTTCTCATAGTTTTATTTATTTATTTTTAGATTTTTTTATAATGTTTGTAGCGGTTAACATTTTTTTATATCCCTTGCGTTTTTTTGCTGTTATTTATTTAGTGGTTTTATTTAAGTTACTCCTCTTTTCGCCCTTTTTCGTAGTTCCTTAAATTGTTGGCAATTTTTGTCAGTTGGCGCTTCGTGTTTTATTATGAGAGCTGAGGGCGATAAATAGTTCTTCCTTTTTTCCAACTCGAGTAATATTTATTTTGTTGTTGTTGTTGGAATTGCTGTGTTTTAATTATTGCCATGTTGGTTTTGGTTGCCGCCCTGCACTTGTAACAAATGAAAAATTTGTGAGAAATAAAAAAAAAAATAATTATAAATTATGAGCAGTTGGCAATTTGCCGCAGCCAATTTTCTACTTGGTCAACTTAAGAGTCACTCGGGAAATGACATTTTAATGGAGACTGTCAGAGTGAAGACTCTGCCAATAATAAGCTAATCAATTTTATTTGCCATCTTTATAAAGAGAGTAAATAAAATGCACTGCAAGCAAAAAGAAATGCAACAAAAGTTGGTTAATTTAAAGACTTTTCTATATACCTTCACATTCTTTTCTTCAATATACAATTTAAACAATTTTTAATTAACAGTTTAAATACTGTTCTATACAAATAAAATTTACATTTTAAGAGTTGATTAAATTAATTGAAATTTGAAACTAGAAAAAGGTTATGGAAAACTCAATTTTTTTCATTCCCTCTCCAATTTGTATATTCCAACATATTTTTCAAATGATTATTAATAGAAAGCAGACTTTATAGCTAAACCAAGAATATGCGCTATCAATTTGAAGGAACCGTAATTTTTCAAACACCCCTTAGTACGTAAGTACGGCATAAGCTATGAAAAACTCTTGACTAAACTTTACAATCACTTGAGGGAAATGTCGCTCCCCAAAACTCAACTCATCAGCCAAAAGTTCAACCTTTTTTGCCCAAAATCAAGCCAAGCGATGTGTTTTACAACTTTACAAGATGCCCCCAGCAGCAGAAGAAGCGATTTCTTTTCCAAGTATTTACCACTTATATGCATAAAATGTGCAACAGACGCAATGCAAATACTTGAGCGTTTATTTCATTGACTCGCAATGCAGCACAGTGGGCTGCAACACACGAAAATAGTTTCAAAATTATCATTAAGAAAATTTTTAATTAATAATTTTTAAAATAGATTTTAGACTAGAGCTATTAGCTATTATATTGAGCTATTATTTTTTTTATAAGACATGTAAAATTGGATATTATTTCAAAATATAAGGCTCTTCCATTTTGTTTGATTTTGATACCACCTTTTAGTTATTCGAATATATCTCGTAAGTCTTAAGAGCTAGGATTAATAAACTCAGTTATAAATTCTACTGGGGAAGAAAATCAAATTTTTTAGAATTTATATACCATACCCATTCCCTCCAAAACCAGAAAAAAATCGCAATTTTGCCGTAAAGGTAATCAATATTATGTGCTCAATATTTATCTTGTTTAATTACTTATTTCACTAATTAGAAATAAATGCCGCCTTAAATAAACTATTTAAAATTCTTTATAGTGTAACTTAATATCAGAGAACCTTTATGTTAAAATTTAAATTGATGTGTTGCCTATTTTGAAAAGGAACACATTTTAATATACAATATAAATAAAATGATACAGCAGCTGTCACCAAGAACATCATCGTCAACAACAACAACAACAACGAGGCTACAAGAACAACAACACTTGGACAGACCCAAGAGCAACAGCTGGACGAGGGCATTGGGAAATGCGTTGTCCCTGTTTTATCCAATATCCGGTCAAATATTTTGAAGTGCTTTGCTTTTACTTTTACTTTTTATTAACAACCGGAACAAGAAATTTGTATGTATAAAGAATGAATGTGGGTATGTAAATACCTTATGCATACAATTTGTTCATTCACTTAAATCTGACATCACGTGGATTAGAAAATAAATAAAAGTCCACCTACTGAATCTTTTAAAGTGACTTTAGTAATGTTGATATATAGATAAGTATTTCTCTATCTCTTTCGCTCTTTCTTTCTCTCTCTCTCTCTCTCTCTTTCTCCCTTTTGTTTTTAAATAAATATATACCTATATTTGCACTCAAATTGTTTTTTTTTTTATCTAGAATGTTAAGAATGAACAAAATAAAAAAAGTAATTGTCGCGTAAATGTAGCAAAATATATTCACAATATTTATGTTTAATAATTAAATTAAAATAGATTTGTAAGAATCTATGCCAAAAAATATTTATAATAAATAATTAATGCAGCCATAAGCTAAATTGTCTGAAATATAAATGCGTACTACATATAGTTCTGTAATTAAACATTTTTTCTCATTATCTTGCCAATTTCGAAGAATATGACAGGTGCATGTGAGATACATGTGTACATACATACATGGGTAAGATTTATATCTGTGTATACAAAGATGGACAATAAACAAATGCAACTTATTGTGTTGAACAGAAAGTGCCCTTCACAAAGATGTTATTTGTGAGCTGTCAAGAACATTCCGAGATACGAATTCCGAACCAAATCTAGAAAATATCCAGAAGTGGCAGCTATGGAGGCTGCTATCACTATAGATGCGCTGTTCTGGCGGACTGTTTGACTGGGGGCTGTTGATTTTACTACAAAATAAATACATGAGCCAGAGATGAGACAGAGCTAAATAAATAACATATAAAGTCCACATTGATAAGAAAAACGGACGTCAGTTGACAAACGCAAGCCCAAGCGAATCGAATCGATCCGAATCGAAACGAAATCAAATCAAATCAACAGTGCGAAGCCGACGCAGCTTCTGTTTGCTATATAGAGTACGCCCGATATATGAGTATATGCAAGTTGATATGGCAAATGTCAGCGATAGATAGTGCCAATGATAACACGACATGACATCCATTAGGCTTGCGTTTGGGCCAGCGGTTTTTTCTGATATACGCGCCGCAATTTTCATTCACACTCTGTTCATTCAGATTCGCACTCGCCGTGCAAGCCGAAGCCGACAAAGAAGCTGGAAAATGGACAGCTACCTTATCTCTGTCTCTGTGTGAGACGAGTCGAGCCGAGCCGAGACCGAGACTTCAAAACCGTAATATATGATGGTGTGTGTGTGTACTCGTCGGGCTCAATGCGAGACACGGAAACGGACTCCGGCTGCCAGCATCAGCAGCGAGCAAACAGCGGCTCATTCGTGTTTGCCGCTTCGTGCAGCGCGGACGTAGTTCACAGTTTAAATCGAGAGTCGCAGCAAAGGGTTTCGCCGTGTTAACCGGAAGTAAGGATAATTTCACAGTTTGTTGCTGTTGTGTGAACGTCTTGTATTTTATCCTGTTGCGCCGTCGCATTGTTAACGGCTAAGCCGTTAACCTGTCAAACGTTTAGCCTCTCCCTTACGCATTCTTTCTGCCTACCCTTCGCTTTTAACAATATCGTGGCATGTTCAACGCACCGGAAGTGCTTTTAGAGCCCATTAATGCGTTGCGCTTTTTGGCCACGGCCAAAATGCATTCAAATGTGCAAATTCGTGTAAAACTGTGTGTAAAAAAAGTGGCCTAACGAGCATTTAAGCACTTGCAACGTATGCAATTATATCCAGACCCTAAGTCTCAAATATTATGCAAAGCTTCAAAAAAGGAAAATAAAACTGCAACGCACATAACCTTAAATAATTGGAAAACTGTGCCACATATGAACAAATTTTTGTACAAATATTCAACGTGTTCGCGTTCGACTTCAATCATCAGCCGATAAGAAAGTTCAAAAGTTCAACAATGAAAACGGGAAATATTTCTATAAAAGTTTTATAAATATTTATTATTATCGCATGTGTGTCTTCTCTCTGTATATTTAGGCTGATAAGCAACTGTAAAGAGAGAGAGAGAGAGACTGATGCTCACTTACACTTTACAATTACATTAATTCAAATGCAAAAATCCGTTTGCACTTGACTCATTGCTCAACAAATAATAAATATGCGAAACTAAGTAAAATGTGCTTAAATAGCTTTTTTAATTTAAATAGTGTTTTATTTTGAACAAATAAGTGAATTTATTTGCAAAACGTGTTAATGTCTAAGCTGATAAGTGATTTTAATTGACATCAAGTTGAAGCGAGATTAAAGCAGCTAAGTAAAACACGCATCAAATCGTATTTAGGAGCACATCAAATTATATTTTATAAATTATTTAATTGACAATCAATATCCTCCATTTCCATTTAAAATATCATCTTCAGCTGTGTAATTTTTAAAAATATTTCTATATATATATAAAATATATTCAATTTCACAATATATATTTTTATTGCATTTCAAACTATTTACTTAGAGCAAGGTTCAAAACAAAAATCTCCACAAATTTTTAATAAATACAAAGCAAAATTATAAAGAGCATTAAATCTAGAAGATTACAGTTCTAGAAAGACAGAAATACATATTAAGCTATTTTCTCTGACTCAACTGAGAAAGCAAATACTTTTATTATAATCTCTGTGAGAATTTGAGATGAGCAAAAACGCAAGATAAGAGCAGAAGGTAGCAGCTGCTGATTCCAATGCTTAGATTTAAGTTAATGTTCGACTCTTTTTTTATAATCCATTGATAACCAGCTCTCACTCTCACTCACACTCACAAACGCACACACTTAAAAAGAAGATTCTGAAATAAAACTCAGAATATAAGATGCTCAATAGATAGTGATTACTGATTGCTGGTAAAGCAAAAATAATACTCGGAATGACAAAGTTCTTTTTTGAATGAAAATTAGGAAGTGAAAACATGAAAATAATTATATTTTATGTATATATTAATTGAAAATAAAATTAAAGACCAGACAAAAATATGCAATAAGTACTGAAAGTAATTTATGTAGAATATCTTTATATTCAATCGCAAATTTAATTTATAATTAAATGAGACATAGCTCCACGAGTTCCATTTTAAATAAATTTATTTCTTGATTAAATTTCTTATAAGATCTTTGCACCGTTTTACACATAAGCACGTGTTCCGGATAAGTTATGGCTCTTACTCCCGCATAAGATAGTTATTGCCCAAATTGTTCGCACCCTCTTAAGCTGCTGTCAACTGCAACAGACATACTATGATATATATAAACGTATATTTATATATATATATACATGTGTGAATGTACGTGTGGAGCATTTTCTCTGTTTGCAACTACCTGCAACTCGTTCACTTCGCTTAACTTGCCAAAAAAAAAGACAACGGAATGCAAGTAAAAGACAGCACACTTCCTTTCTCTGGCATCTAGTCAGGTGTATTTTTTCCCTATAACACGCGGCGTATGATTGTTGTGTTCGAAAATTGCAATGCATGGCCGCTCATCCCCTTGGAATAACTCTTACACATGTGTGAAGTCTGTGTATATATTTGTGTGTGTGTGTGTGAGAAAGCGACAAATGTAAAGTAACAGTCAAAGATGTCAATTGTGGAAATAGGTAAGAGCAGCGCCCCAGGAAAGACACGTACATAATTTTCCTTCTCTTTGTCATTTTTTTGCCTCTCACTTTATATTAAAGCCAAAGCCCAAGGCAATTATTTAATTGTATGGAAAAATTACCCACTTGTTGTTTCATAGACCAGAGAGCTCTAACTATGTAGTATTCGTTCATTTTATTTTTATTTTTTTTGTTGTGAACAATATTGTCTGTCAAGCGCATCTATCTACTTTAACCCCAAGGCTAAGTCGAGGAGGTGGAGCGTGCGGACACGTGGCGACACATTTTGCTAAGGAGGCAACTCCTTAAGGGAAAATGATGGAGTGATGGACTTAACTGTGAATTTGCCGGGAAGAGGAAGAGCTGAGCTGTGGGCTTAGTGTGAAACGATTTGTGTCATGTTTGATTTAAGGCAACGGCTTAAACTAAACACAAGTTAAGGACACACTGAAATGTCCCTTGGCGAGGATGAAGTCCAAACATTGCCAACATTTCTATTGAAAACAAAAGCTTTGTTCCTATTTGTTTTAGAGGAATAGTTAAGCTCCTGCTTAGTGGATGTGGGCAATGCAAATTAAGAAAAACATTTCATATATTTATTCCGAGGTATATAAATAAAATAAATATATAAATAGTTGTTCGATGTTGATTATCTGTGGTATGCACATATATAAGAAGCGCTGGAAATGAACAACAGAAATTAATAGTTGATCTTTGCTTATATTCATATTTATATTCAATATAAATATATAAATTTTATTTATTCATAACAATTATAGCTAAAAAATTAAAACGTCTGTGACATTTCATTTGAAAATAAAATATAAATCGGCTTTAGAAAGCAATTTAAGCATAAATAATTCAAAGTAAGAAGCAGGGAAGAAACTCCAATTAAAATGTATATAAATCAAATATATATAATATATAGTTCAAATATGTGACTACAGCAGGCATTGCAAATGTTACACATCAAACATTTAAATGTCACGTATCAATATTTATTTAATATACATATTTATGCAAATTGCAAGCGTGCCGAATAACCACAAAATATTATTAAATTATTGGCCAAATTTGTCAAAAATCTAAACCAAATGGCAACCCAAAATGTAAATGAAAACAACGATGAAAATTTTCGTACGAATTGAATTTTTTTTGATATTTTCATAAATTTTCTGTTTTACCGATTGGAATCCATATAAAGTGTAAAGAAGCCGTGACGGTATATATATTTTTTATAACGATCAACTGCATTTATCACAATCCTTATAAAGATACGGGTGTATCTTAGTCTGGCTCAACTTGATCTTGTCATTTGTCAATCCTTATATATAATATATATTTAAATTTAAATTTAAATTATACAATAACAGATACATATATAAAACACAGTTAAAAATACATACAAAACTGTAGAAAGTTCTGCATTCTAAAATGAACTGGAAAATAAACATTTTCTATATTCAATTGTAATTTTAACATTTAGGAATATGCAAATCCAGAAAATTGAAGTAGAGTTTAAATTACTTGATAAAGTTCGAAGGGCAGCAAATGAAATTCATTCACTAAAAACAAAAGACAAAATGTTATCTAAAAAATGTGAAAAATTTATTTATGCAGTTGCTTTTAGGCAGTATTTTTTATTGGTGTTAAATCGAGTGTTTAGTCATATCCATTTTATTTTTAGTCGAAAGTTTCATACGAAAAATATATTCTGAATTTTTTAAAATTTACTAAGTGTAAATAAAAGATGAATTTCAATTTATAAACTTTAAATGCATTTGTTGAACCATAGTAAAAGAATTATGCTAAGCTGGCCAAGAGAAATACTCAATTACTTTGCCATAGGTGCTAAAATTTTAAATCTATTATTTATAGTTTATTTAAGACAGCCTCACACTTAATTTGCATTTATTTAAGGTAAACAAATATTTGGTGTGCAGGAATAAATATAAATATAAATAAATGTGCATTTTGTAGTGTTGCTTAACACAAATTCAAACACGAGTCAAGCCTCCGGCCAACACATTGGCCAGCTTACATTATAAGCTCCGACACGCAAGTTGCCCCAGGGCCAGCCCCTAAATTACATCAGTTACTAAGTACTTATACTATATGGCCAACAAACAAACACACACATGCACACACATACTGTGCAGTATAATTATCAAATGAAAGGATGATTCCGCATGTCTGCGTACAAAACTTTGGCATGGTTCATTGCACTGGGCTGTGGATGTGAATGTAGCTGTGGCTGTGGCTGTGACTTGTGGCAAGGGAAATACTTGCCACAGTTCCTCCCCATTTCCCCCCTTCAACGTTTAGTGCTCAAATCAATACGCATACGCACTGTTGTACAGTAGCAAACATTTGCATAATTCGGCAATGCTCACTTAGATTTTGATGCCAGTTCCCATTGCACATTTGCAACAGAGATCGGGCAGCATTTGCACAAGTGAACAAAATGGAAATAAATAAACTAGAATTATGTAAATTTATTTGAGAGGTAAAAAGTATATGGCTACGCTTTTCCCCATTGGCTGGCAACGACTTCAGCGTCTGAGCCAAGCCAAAAGGTGTTCCCAAGCATTTAGCGAACACTTTTTGCAACATTCTCGCCAGCAGCTCGGCTAACTCTCTGCGGGCTTTGCCAGTTTGTCTGCCTGCCTTCTTTAGCCAGGCTCTTTGCCGTGGCTTTATTTGGCTTAAATCGTTCGCACGGACAGCCTGCTTTTCCTCCTTTGCGCCCTGTTGCAAACCTTCTAGTGTTGGCCGCAGTTGTTAGGCTACTTGGATTTCAGATTTTTTTCTTCATACCCATTGAAGTGCGTAAGCCATGGGGTATTTTACATATATATGGAATAAATGATACAAGAAATAATAATTAAATGTAACCTTAAGCTTAAAACTTGACAGTCAAATAAAATCTGGGTTATCAGACTCAGAATAAGTAAATTATCTGTTCCATTCTCTATATTTCAACTTCATAATTTTTAGCATACTTGTAACTCGAAAATTATAAATTATGCTGCAGTATGTTTATTAATAATTACTATGTTAATTATTATTATATATGTATGTATGGATACTCTATATTCCAATAAAATCGTAATTCTAATGATAGATCTTCGAATTTTAGATTGGATTTAAATTCTTATTCTTATTTTAAAAATATATAAAATTAAAAAATGTTGCACTTTTACTCGATTTCGAGGGTGTTCCCTAGTCGTCTAAAGCACACTTCATAGTTTTGTTTTGTCGTGCAGTCTTTGTCGCCACACTTTTGGGTTTACTTAGCTTTTATAGCGTTGTAATTAAAAAAAATTATGGCCTGAAGTTTGGTTAACTTGGTCTCTGCCTCTGCCTCTGCCACAGCTTAAAACTTGTGTTTTACGTTAGACAAGTTTTCAGACTTTTAAATGGCCTCTAATTGATATACATATGTACGTGTTGCTGCTTGGCGCCCAGTTCTGAGAGGCATTAGGAAGAATACTTTTGGGCAGAAATTGTAGCCAGCTTAAGCTTGTAACCCATTTGAGCGAATTGCGGCTTAAACGGCACATTGATCCAATAAACGGTAATACAACTGAGTCTAAGTTCTCGAGCCCATTTAATCGCAAAATTGTCGCTTGATTAGAAGCATTCATTAAGAAACTTAGTTATAATTATTTGGCTAAAAAACAACATTTCTAAATGTCAAATTTAGCATAAATAATCCTAAAGTAGTGTTGATTTTATGATGAGTAGATGATGAAAAGTTACAAATTGTTGAAAGAAAAAATTATAGAATTTCATTTCCTCGCCTATAAGAATAGCATTCCTTGTTGACCATTTACCTCTATGTAATATCCTTCCCATGGCGTAATCGAACACTTATTGTAGATTGGGCCATAATTCAAATGGTTGCATTCATTGGCCAATGCCGCTGGCAATTTTAATCTCGTTTATTAGCCATTTTTCAAGTGTAACACATAATTTTCAATTTTGCAATTTCTCGCCATGGAACAGTGGAACACCTGCAGCCGGTGCAGCTCCCACGCCCACGCCCACAGCCCACTCTCCCTCTCTCTCGCTCTTATGCTCGAGTCCTTTGTCTTTATCGAGCATGGAAAAAAAGCGCAGCCACGTGTCGAAGGAATGGGGGAAACGTGCAGGCAATGACGAAACATGGCGCCCATTTGGATGCCATTAGGGCCAGCCAGCTAGCCGAGATGGCCTGCCTGGCCGCCACTCGGCTGAACCAACGAAAACAATGGATGCAGCGCCGACAACAACAATAATAACAACAACAACAACAATAACAAAAAAGAACCCGCGCAGATAGCATAGCAACATTTTTTGCTGAAAAAGTAATAGAAGCCGCATATTGGTAGCAATTTTTTTCTTTCGCTTTTTATTTATTTTTGCTTCCCTTGTTGCAGCCAGTAAAACGACTTAACTGTAGGGGCTGGGGTCAGGATCAAGGGTCAGGGGTCAACGCTGGTGGCACAAACAACTTTGAAACTCTGTGAACTAAATTCCTGCCTCTGTTGACATGGCCAAGCGTGATGGTTGTTGTTGTTGTCGAACTTTCAATAAGCATTAAGATAGACACGGACATGTTGCACTCACTGTTTGCAGTCACTGTTTCCAGTTGCCATGACAATTTGATTGGTAGCAACATCTGCTCAAAGCTGCAGTTGATGCTGCTTGCATATGCAACTCTCTTCGCTCACATTGTTATTAGATTTGCCTTCGCAGCTCCCGACTTACAGACGCTCTTTCCCCACCAACCTTCGCAGCCCAAATCCTTACCCAATGGGAGCTCCGCCTGCCACGCAACGCTTAGAGAAACGTAATTGCATTTACTTCACAATTTATGCTTGTATTAAATTTGCACATTTTCCATACTCTTTCTTAGGCACACTCCAAATCCTAAGAAACTATCTATCTCTATTTCTATTTTTCTATTTTAAAAATTTGTAACGGAATTTTTCAAAACATGTTTCAAATGAAAAGCAAAACTTATGTAATAACTATTAATTATTATGCTTGAATTGATTAAAATATAATACAAAAAATTATAATAACTTAAAATCTACTCCAAATTGTAAATTCGGAAAAATTTCTTCAATGAGTTAAAAATATAAGTTGTTAAGAAATCTATGGCAAATTCCAGTTAACAAATAATATTTCAATATACAATTTGAATATTACTTAATAGAATATATTATATATATATATTTCCATTTAAATTGTAATATTTAAAAACCTTCATTTATGTAGCGTATTTGTTATTCGTTGCATTTAATTCGGGTAACTTTTCTTGTTTTGCTACTCGCTAACAATCTGCTAAAGTTTCTACCTATGTGAACTCGGTTCCATCAGTCCTCCCCCTCTCCAAACGTTCAAAGAGCTCCTAACTCAACTTCACCTTCGCTTGAAAATTGCATTTTCTACAAAAATGTTTGCCCAGAAAATGCTATGCTGCAAGTGTATATGTATCTGTGTGTGTTTCAAATATTGGGGTAGCAACGGAAAATATGAAAACAAATGGCGCTTTGGCTCTGCGTTTTGGGCAAGCAAGCGAACTTTTGTTTGTACAGGATGCATTAAGATGGTCAAAAGTTCGTTCGGCATTAGATGACAGACGATTTATGTGCACACTACAAATTAATGCTTTGTTCCTACATTATTTTTCTTTCCTGCAAAATTTGCAGTTCCAACCAATGGCAACTACTTATTTATCCACAAAGTAGCGCAAAAGTAACTAAGTTAATGTCAATCATTGAGCTTAAGCGAAACGGACAGTGGATCAAGTATAAATTGCTTTGCTAAGTAGTCAAAAAACATACTTACACTGAGCGAAAATATGTGTAGTTATATTAATATGATACGGGAATTAAATCAATTCTCGTGCAGTATCCTTAATTATTTATTTACAATATCATTTATTTTATGAATTCTAAAAAAAAGCATTAATTACATTTAAAATTAACCATTTCAAGAATGTAAAAAAAAAAATTTTAAAATTAAGAAATCATCTTTACAAAACAAATTGTGGATAAAGCCTTATTCATAGTTACAGATTTGACCCAGCTTGCATTTTCTATATAAAGACACTCAACAAAAATTTTATTCATAAAATTCGATCTCAGGAAAAACGATGGAATAAAAGGCTTTTCATTTGGTCTACTCACCTGTTTTGTTTAGCCTGCAGAATGAGTGCGGATACTAAGCTTAAAAGCCTTCTTGCTCTTTTCATGCTTATTGTATGGCAAAGCGCCGGTACCGAAACTGAATTAGATTTATGGTCTCTGCATTTCCATATCACACACTATTCCCGTTGTATATGTCATATAAATTTTGCAATAGCTGCGATTGTGATTGGACGAGCGGCAGAAAAGCCGCTTATCGGCTTTGCTCTGCGGCAAGCAGCGGACAGCTAACCCGGATAACCTGTGCGGCACTCGTTCCCGCTTCCACTTCTGCTCTCGCTCCCACTCCGTCTCCCGCTCCCCCTCCCACTCCCGCTCCCACTCACACTCCGTCTCCCGCCCCTGCTCGTGGGCACGCAGATAATGAAATGTACATACGAATATATCGACAATAGATTTAGAATAATAGACATTTTCATTTGTTTACTGCAGCATCGTATATTTATTTCCATGAGTGGGGTCTATCAATTAAATAATAGCAATTATTTCAACGCAGCCTGCAGGCTGAAATAGATTCATTCTGTTGTCTAAATGGTTCTCTCTTAGGTCAGACGGCCTCGAATTCCAGACCATGGCTTAGTTTCTCATTGCTGTTCAAAAATGGATTGGTAGTTGTCCAATATATTCCATTTATATACATATATTGCTGACATAACAGTTTTTACTTTTCTGAAACTATTATTTTTGCGAACCATAAATTTAAGCCATCTGGCAGCCCTTCCATTACAATCAGATTCGTTTTTATACCCTAAATCCATTTCAAATGGGTTAACGGAGTACAATGCTTTTGAAATCTGTGTAACAGGTAGAAGGAGGTGCGCCCGACCCCATAAATTATATATATTCTCGTTCAAGATCCACAGCCGAGTCGATTAGTATTTTTGTTTGCTTGTTATCGATAACACGCTGCAGTTTTATAATGAAATCATTTTAATATAAAGAGCTAGAGTTATCAAATTTACTGTATATGTATATATTAAACATTACCAGGCTTAAATTATGTATACTTTATATTTTCAATGGGGATGTGGACTTATTTGAAGATAGAAAGTTTTGGTTCGCAACCTATACGCATTTTAGTGCTATTAGCAATACCAAAAATTTCATTTGGATCGGAGAATAAACAAAAAATTTATAGCCTCGCGCATTTTTGCAGAATTTTGCGGAATTTCGTCGCGTACATCCTAGTTGAACACACCCGCCTAGAGCGTTCATCCTTGTTTGGCTATGTTTCAATTCAATCTTAATTTGAAGCATGGAAACGAAATTTAGCGACAAATCCTACAGCAGCAGGATTTGTAATCATTATTTACCCTTCTAGTAAGCAGTGGTCCACTGCAATTCAATCTCTGGCAGCCGCACCACACAAGCATTTCGATGGGCTACCTAAACCACTTCAGACCATGAAGTATTGATATGCGCACACATACAGTCACACTCGTACTCATATAGATCAACAGCTGTGTGTGGGATGTGATTGCTGGGGTGTGTGTGTGCGTGCATATGCAGGTCATGCACATGCACCCGGAGCTCGCGCAAAAAATAGTGTTAAGTGCTTTTGCTGTTTCTTGCAGCCCAGCAATCATTGTCAGCAAATACCCAACAGCAGTCGGGAACTAGGAACTAGGAACTGGGAACTGGGAACTAGGAACTGGCAGCTGGGAGCTGGGAACTGAGAACTGCTCCAGGAGCAGCCACAATCAAAGAGGAATCCAACCACAACTGTAGCTGCGATTTATATGCATTGCACAATGCAAAGAGCGGAACAAAATAGTGGGGCTGAGTGAGCGAGAAGGCAAAGCAGAAATAAAAAACAAACCATTAACATGTTCCTCTCCTGCTCTAAGACCAAATGCAAATGCAAACAACGGTTGGCGTCAATCGCTGTGTCGTTGTTTCCTCACCCACCCCTTCTCCGATTTGTTCCCACTTTATTGCTGGAATTAATGATGGAAGGGATGTTGCTGTTGCTGTTGCTGTTGGAGTTCCTTTTTTTTTTTTGCTATTGCTGCTGCTGCTGCTGCTGGCTTTTCTTTTATTTCACTTTGTGTGTTTTAAGTTGAATCAAGTGGAAATTCAATTGATTTGTTGTGGCTTTAGCAAAGGCGAAATACACAAGCGCCGTTCTAATAATGGGCGGCGAGTGTTGCCGCCACGCCCACACATACACACACACACACACATACTTATGTTAGGCTTCAAAGGAGCCAACAACTTGGCAAACAAGTGTGAAACACATTTGAACGAACAATCATTCTGTAATAATATTTGAAAAAGTAACGGCTGTTTCAGATATTTCAATCCCTTCTATTTATGAGTGCGTCGTCAAGGGCAACGCTTATAGCCATTCCCCTAGCCCTGTCCCAGATGTACAATCAAAATAATTAAAGCCGTGTGCCACTAAATCTGTAGAGGGGCGAAATCGAAGTAAGCCAAAGGACAAACCGCATAAATTTATTATGCATAAGTGCAATTTGCATTATAAATAGAATTTAATTGTGTCTAATAAGTGTAACCATATTTATGTTCACAAAATATAATTTTCTTTCAGCTATATACAGAAACTATTTCATGTGCCAGCCAAGTCCTGCTTTACATAGAACTTAAGTACTTTTGGAACGAATCCTGCCCAGGATGGGCCAACCGAATGTTATGACCGCCATGTGGCTGATATTGGTTCTGATCATAGCACAAAGTCAGGCGGCAAGGGAAAGTAAGTTCAAATTATTAGTTACGAAAAAATACGTCGAGCAATTAATATAATAATAAAATTTAAAAATCAATAATAAAAATTATACACAATTAAATTTAAATGGTTAAATTAATTAAGTAATTCTATGAGTCGCCCATTAATTTTAATTTAAAAATATGTGTATATGTATGAAAGCATTACATTTCAGCTATTTAATTTAATTATATATATATATTTCATTTTTAATTAATTTGAAATACGTTTAAATCATAAATTACAATTTTACCAATTATATCTAATTAATATTTGACTACTTAACAGACAGATTAGCATCCATTACTTAATTACTTAAAGGAATTGCAATTCATTACATTTATATTTTATTTGTTTATTCATTAAGAATAAATCGAATTACATAGATTAATATTTATCAATTACACTGAATTATCTGAATGAAATTTCTTAATCCAAAATATTTCAATTTTTAATAATGTTCAATTATATTTTTTCGTCTGTTACTGTTAGATCCACTAAAAGATCCCCGAATCTGCGGTCGTCCGCAATGCGAGACAATAGAACCGAAATTCAACTATGGCGAAAATCTGTACATATATGATTATACGGTCGCCTTGAGCACTCAATTCGCCGGTTCCGGTGACAACAGTTCCGATCTGTATTTAAAAGCCAACCTGGAGATATTCTTTCCCAAGGGCTGCGAAGGCTACCTGCGTATCAATACCGTCAAGCTGTACGACACACTCCAAGAAGAAGGCAATGGAAGCGGCGACACGGACAAGCCAGTCAAAGATACGTACGACTACTACGACAACTTGAGCAGTGAGTCTAGCTCCGATGAACAACCATCGGACTTTGACAATATGCATCCCAAGAGCATGGAATTGGCCACTGACCTGACTAGGAATCTGCTGCGCTTCGCCTTCCACGATGGTGTCATAAGCGAGGTGTGTCCCACCGAGCAGGAATCGTCCTGGGTGCTGAACTTCAAGAAGGGCATCCTGTCCAACTTTCAAAATACCATGATGCGCTTCGATGTGGACTTCAATACCACCGAGACAGATGTATCTGGAGAATGCGAGGTTCAGTATTTACTAGAATCCACGGATAGCATCTACGTGAACATACGCAAGACCAAGGACATTGCCACATGTCGGAAACGCTATGCCACTCAATCAGTACTTCAAACGACGCCCTACACATTCCGGGAAGATAAAACCATTTGGCCCATTTTGAATTCCCAGAGCTATTGTAATGTAAGTTCTCAGAAAAATGAAAGCCATATATGCAACCAAAATAAACTTTCCTTGAATAATAGTTAAATACTATATAAATATGAATATGTGTTGATGTGGGATTATGCACTATTATTATAGATACGAGATTTATCTAACCCATTATTTACAAATATCTATAATTAGTAGATAATCGCTTTGATATACAAATATAAATTGTGATAGGACTTAACTCAAAAAAAATTAATGTTTGACGTTATTACAGACGATGTACTTATACATTTAACACTAATAGAAATAGGTAGACTATGAGTAGATTATATAAAATTCATTAAAATTGGAGAGAAAGCGAGAGAGAAAAACCACCTTACTAAATTTGTGCTGTCAAAAAATAGTTAAGTACACTTATTCTTTTGTTTGGTAATACAGAATATATTTGGGTCATTCCTAGTTTTACATAAAAAATAGGAATTTTTGTCCGTATTTATTATAATTATAAGTTCCGATAAAGATATTTAAATTATTGGACATTTCAGTTGACCATTGATAAAAACGTTTACCGGGAGATCAGCTGCTTGGAGAGCCACCTGCTGGTCCCCTTTTCGAATGGCAGCTCTGGCGCTTTGACCACCTCTCGAAGCAGATTGGTGTTGCAGAGTGAAGAGTCGTACAGTATAAGCGAGTTTCTGGAGAAGAGTAAGTGACATATTGAAATCGATTCTAAGCCCAGCTAATCTCAATAACTCTCTGCTATATGAAGATATCGAGATGGTTGAGCGACGTTCCGCACTCATCTTTGATCACACGCCGCCTGTGAAGCCCAGCCATGATGAGATCAAGGCGGCCCGCGAGCATCTGGTGGAAATGTGCGCAGTGGGTTTTCCGAATATACAGCGCGAGTTCATCGATGTATTCACCAACTTTCTGCAAACCTCGAAGAGTCTGGACTACAAGACGCTGACTATACTGCTGCAACGTTCGGCCAGCATTTGCCCACAGGGAAAGTGAGTAGACTCCATAAGGCATTAAAATTCATCCAATAAGGCGGTACTTTGCTTTTTAATTGCAGGAACCATGTGCTCGAATCGCTACCCTATATCAAGAGCACGGCATCGTATCAAGTGATGCGCGATCAAATTGTGAATGAGAAAATATCAAAGGAAATGGCACACAGCTGGATGACCTCGCTATCGTTTATCACGCGACCCGACGAGGAAACACTGGAAACCTTCTACACTATCCTCGACTATGCCAGAACCAAACTAGATCCGGAGTATACACTGGGCGCCACGGCTGTGGTACACAGCTATTGCAAGCATCATGATAACTGCGACCAGGACCTCAGAGTAGTACAAATAATCAATCTGCTGGAGACCGAGTTCCTCAGCCAGTTTAAAAGGTATCGCGGAGATCGCAAGCAACGAGAGCGCTTGATTATACTGCTCAAAGGCCTTGGCAATATTGGCGTTCTGTCCGCCGGGTTTGCGGATCAATTGCAGCTGATTATCAAGGACAATGCGGTGGCAGTGGACATTCGCTTGCAGAGCATTCTTGCTTTCAGACGGGTCGATTGCCAGAAGTATCGCAGCTACTTTTTGGACAACTATGCCAACTATGTCTTCAATTCGGAGCTACGTATCTTCAGCTATTTGCAGACCATGCGCTGTCCGGATTATATATCGATTGGTGTCATCAAGTCCATACTCGAACATGAGGAAATCAATCAAGTTGGCTCATTCGTTTGGTCCCATCTCACCAATTTGGCCAAATCAAACTCTCCGGTACGCATCGAAGCTCAAGGCTTGCTGCTAAACGATGAGCTCGCCGACAAATTTAAGATGGACATACGCAAGTTTTCCAGGAACTATGAGCATAGCTTGTTCTTCGATGAGTACAATTTTGGTATGCATTAGCCCTTTTAATTCTTAACATTATGTTTCATGAATCGTTCTTGTTTAGGCACAACAACCGATGCTAACCTCATTTTTGGCACGGATTCGTATTTGCCACGTATGGCGAGCGTTAATTTTACCGCTGATCTGTTTGGCCAATCGGTTAACTTCTTTGAATTCAACGCACGCGCCGAGGGCTTTGAGGAGCTGGTAGCCAATGTCTTCGGACCACAGGGACCGCTAAATGGAGAGCTGTTGCGCAAGAAGCTCGCATTTCTTAATCGCTGGCTGGGCAATGAGAGCGCCGAGGATGATGACACATTGGAGAATCTGCTTAACTTGGATAACCTACGGCTTAAGCGTAAGGCTGCACACACCGCAGACCCGGAGGAGGAAAGCGAGTACCAATACGAAGATGATCTAGTTGACTCTCCCAGATCCAAGCGCGATGCAGAGGCCACTGCGACGTCTCGCAAACAGGGCATCGATCGCACTGTCGATCAGCTGGGCTACAAGCTGAAGTACGACTACAGCAATCCTCGAGCACAGTTTGGTCTGCGCGTCTTTGGCAACGATCTACACTACTATAACATCGAGTCGATGTCGGAGGTGGCACAGCTGGTCACGCAGTTCAATCCCGTCTATCAGGCACAGAAATTGCTATCCGGCAAGCCCTTCACCTACACGAAGTCCCGTGTATTTTTGGATGCTTCATATAGCGTGCCCTTGGCTGTGGGCATGCCACTGGCCATACATGCATTTGGTGCTTCTTCCATAGACCTGAGTATATCAGGAAACCTGGACAAATTTGATGTGGATTGGCACTTCGATGTGCAGGGTCGCTTCAAGCCCTCTGTGTCAGTGGATGTGATTACCACAATGCAAACGGACATGTACTGGGGTCAGTCGGGCATTAAGGTCAAGAGCAACTTATACTCCAATTCGGAGGTGGAGGCCAATCTAAAGATGCGTGGCCGCAATCTCATTTCCTTTTCCTTCAACCTGCCACAGGATAAAAATGAAATCTTCAGCGCTCGTTCTGAGCTTCTGGTGATTAAACGTGATCAAGAGCTCCCACAAGCTGGTATTGAAAAGCGTAGTGCCAATTCCACCTGCACGTGGCCCGTGCTCGATAAAGCCATTGGGTTGCAAATGTGCTCGCATTATAGTGTCCCCGATCTGAGCAATGCGACTGACGCCTTGCCCAGTTTGCTGTTATCTGGACCTCTCAATTTTAGCCTTATTCTCAAGAAGTCCGATTTGACGGCAAAGAAATATGTGTTTGAGTACAATTGGGAGCAACAAGACGACGACAAAAACAACTTCACGCTCGTTTTCACCACGCCTGGCTCCAAAATTCCACGCATCCTGGTGGCCAATTTGACGAGTGAGCCGAATGCTCTCAACGCATCTGTGGCCTTCATTAATGGCGACAGTCGCGCATCCGCTGGATGTAGCTATGATGGTAATCCCAATTTCCGACGCCTCGATGTTTATCTGGACAACAATGGCAACCGATCTCTGGACCTGGGCATGGAACTGCAACGCTTTCAAGACTTCACTGCCTGGATTTATAAGCCGCGCATGCTTCTAGCCATCAATGGAGTGAACATAACTGGCCTGGTGGGCTCCATAAAGATCAACGAGAAGAACGGCATTAAGCAGCACGACGTCGACCTCTCCTTCGAGACAAAGAAGCTGCAGGCTTTGGTTAGCGGCAACATAGTGCAGAGCGAGATCACAACCTCAACGAATATGACTGTGAATTACAGGGTAAGTGTATCACATTTTAACTATCTATCTTTTTGCTAACTGTATTACCTTCCTTTCTGCTAGTTCCAAGCCTCCAAGATCGAAACCATAAACTTGGCCGGTCGTCTGGTTAACAATGGCGATAAATCGAAGACAGAGTATAATGGGAATGTGAAGCTGCGCACCACAGCGTATCCCAAGCTCAACTTTGCTTCAAATGTCACTTGGCTTAGCCTGCAGGGACACACCGAAGGCGCCCTCACATACAACAACGCACCGGACTACATTAATCCCAATTACACCAGCATGGTTAGGGTGATCTTTGCACGCTCCAGCTCGGAAAATATCACCTTGGAGGGCTCGCGAACACGTGCAAGCTTGGAGCTGAAGCTGCCCAGATCGAACATGGACTATCGTATCTTGGTTAAGTAAGTGAATTTGCCATTGTGAGCGAACATTTGTTGTACCTCCTGCATTTAATAGACATGAGGAGCGGAGTAAGAATGGCACCGAGCACAATGTTATTGTTGGTCTGAAGTATGCACCCGAAAAGGAGATAACGGGCTTATTTTCGGTACACCTGCCCCGTCGCAGCCTCTTTGCCATTGATGCCTACATGAATGTGTCCGTGCCGGAGTTCAATTCGTGCACGGCCAGTGTGAAAGTCAATGAAAAGTCTACCAAGGACTATATGGTAAGTTCAATATAGTCGAAATAATTTTTAACCTACATAAGTATTATGATTTTAGGTGTTTATCAATGGTTCATGGTTTACGGGTCACTCGATAGCTCTTAAGGGCAACTATAAGGATCGCAGCACACGCTTGCAGGCTCTGCATCATTTGAAAATGATCGTGGAGAGTCCCTCATTCGAGACCACATCCTTGAACATGGTCTACAGGCGCAATCAGTTGGTGATCTTCTACGATCTTCAGGGCAAATACGGCAAGGATCCGTACGGTCTTACTGTGCAATATACATCCAATGAACACAATCGCAATTCCAATGCCGAGGTGCGGCTGAAGGTCAAGGAAAAGGATTACTGGATCAACTCGAAAGTGTTATCGGAGCAGCCCAAGCTATTGCAGCTGGAGATACACATAGACAAGTAAGTTAAGTTTTAAAAAAGACATGAAACTGAATTTAATTGAATTTAAATAGAATTCGTGATGTGCACATTAAATTGGGCATGCTGAACATTGAGAAACGCAAGGAACTGTCGCTAGAACTGAAGTGGGATGCCAACCGTGATCCGTCACAGCGTTTGGGCCTGCTCATCGAGTACAACAATCCTGGCAATAAGCATTACGACGGCAATGTTATGTTAACCTATCCGGAACGTACGGTTAACTTCGGCTTCAACACCTACACCGGAGGTCCCACTTATTATGGCAAGGCACACGCCTCTTGGAGCATCACCGAGGTTATTGAGTTCAGCTATAATGCGGGCATTATGCCGGACAAGACTTTGCACAACTGGCTGCATGCAGAGATAAACACACCCTTCGCCGGCTGGCGTACGAACACGCTGAGGGCTGGGGTTTATAATGTGCAAAACTTGATACTGATTAACTCGACGTTGTCCTGGGCGGAGGATCAAAAGCTGCAACTGGGCTTTAAGAGCGATTACGACATACACGATCAGTTGGTTAGCTTCGACGTGCGCTTTGGCATCAACAGTACCATCAAAGACATTCCCACCATTAACGTAAAGGTTGCGCACTGGCAGGATCCCAAGAAAGTTGACACGGATCTGTACCTAAGCTACAAAGGACAGAACGATACTCTCAATACGTACAGCATCAGGTCCATCTGGGACATGATCCGGAATCAACAGTATCAAAATATATCTGGCACTGTCTCGCTGGTCAGTCCATTTGAGGGGTACCGGAAGGGCGGAATGGCGGCCATGTTTATGCTGAACGACAAGCGCGAGGTACAAGGAGCAGCTTCTCTGGAGTTTGAAGTTCGCGAGTTTACCCTCACAATGGACGGCTATGTGAGAAAGTTTACGGATAATATGCTAACCATAAATATAACCACGCCTCTGGAGAAATTCCGCACTATTCACGGACGGTTCGGCTTGAATGAAAAGAAGCGACACGCCGTGGCGGAGGTGCGAGCTCCAACTGCCGTGCTGGGTATTGAGGCTCTGGCGGACATAAAGAATTTACTGGACTTTGATGTGAAGCTCAGCGTGGCCACACCAATTGAGAGTTTCCAACAAGCGGCGGTCCTAGCCCAGGTTAATCCCGAACGCGTGGACATGCGTGGCATCTGGAATAATGCCACATTGGGCTTCACGGGCGTCTGGCACATGCACAATACAACTGACTTTGAGTACTCCTATCTGGTGTTTACGCCATTGGTCGGGTTTGAGGAAAACGGGTTTATTGTCCAGCTGGTTAAGCGGGATACGTTTATTTTTAAGCTGCATGGCAAGCTCTCCCACTACAAGCTGGGCATCAAGATTAATGGACATCCCAAGCCGAAGCTCGTCAATCAGTTGAGCAATCAAAAGATGCTGCTGGACTTGCACTTTGATGATGATTTCCAGCCACCTACAATTAACTTGGAAGAGGGCGAAGAAGACTCGGATCAGGAATACATTTCCTACTTTGTGAACTACGAGGTGGATACACTTACCTGGCCCACAATTATTGGTGAAGTGGATGTACAAGAGAACGTGGACCTATATTTCATAGTGGGCAATGTGCAGCTACCACAAGGTCGTCTTGACTTCCGAGACCGTCTGTACTTCCCCGACTACATCAACGTGCGCAATGTGCTCACCCTGTCTACTCCCTTCGACATAGCCAAGGACCTTAAGTTCATATTGGAGTATCACGTCGATTTGTATTTCAATTCATTTTATAATCGCATTCTATTTGTGGTCGATGATGGAAAGGATAAGTTCCAGGAAATAGGCTGTGAGCTCAACTACACTAAGGTGGTGGACAACGTTAAGCCCAAGGCCCACAATGTCCAACTGAAGTTGATAACGCCCTATAAGCAACTGCCGGAAATCAACATTCAAGGCAAGCTTGAGCTGGATGATAATGCCTACAAGGGAAACATTACCTCATGGACAGATCACACACATCTCTCGCTGGCTGCCGCTGTGGAGGTAAGATTTAAAGTTTTCCTCTTCTCCTTCTTCTTGTGTGTCTACTTCCCAAATATTTGTATTTACTTTAGAATGAAGACAACTTCTTAGAAACCTCAGTTGGCATCCTTCTTGAAACGAATGTTATACCGCACTATGCTTGCAACGCCTACTTTAAGAAGGATTTCTCTGCTGTGGACAATATTATAGACATAAGCTTTGAGGTTACCGATGGCGACGTTGTTAATAAGGTGAGATTGATGTGCGCGAGATTATATTAATACAGGTGTATATAAATGCATTAATTTCTTCTAGCTGCACATCGAATCGGACTGGCACACAGATCCTGCTTACTACGTAAACGTCAACGGCAAAGTTCACACTACGATGCTGCCACTGCAACTGGCCTCCACCTCAATTCTGGTCACAAAGGGACCCAGTCCGCAGCTGAATGTTGATCTGGACTTCCTGAGTCGGGATGGTCAGAGCATTGCATATGGCACGCGTGCCAATAAGAAGAAGGACGTCTTCAATGTGGAAGTGTGGACACCGCTTAAGAACTACAGAAACATCTCAATGCACGGCACCATTGTGCGCAATCATCGAGAGCCGCAGCGATACGATGTCGTGGGCAACTTGTACCGCAACATGGCCACCTACGATATTAAGGGAGTCGTACGGATGGCTGATACCCTACCCATAGATGTTATGTTGCGTGTCCAGCCCAAGTCGGGCGGTCGTGATGGTGTCATTGAGCTAAATATCCAAGAGACGGGCCCCAAGAAAATCCGCTTCTCCTTCAGCGCCATTGAGGATGGCAAGATGTGTCAGATATCTGGCGGATACAGCGTCAGTGGCGGCAATGGACCAATGGACTTCTCGGTGCTGGTGGAGAGTACTGAGCCGGAAATAGCGCGTATCAACTTCTATGGCAACCTAAAGCCCGTGGAGCAGGGTCGTCTGGTGGGCGATGTGAATCTGCAGACACCCTGGAAGCAGCTGGGCATCGACTCGGTGCATCTGCACTCCGATGTGGGTGTGAATGCCGATGGGGGCAAGATCATTGGCGAGTATCAGATTGGCAAGCACATTGGACGGGGCAGCTGTATGTGGACTTGGATATTGATCGAGAATCTGCAACTGGTGCTGGAGAGCTACATGGAACGACCCAATGCCCAGCCACGCATTGTCCACGCCAGCGCGAAATACTTGAATCCGGGCAAAAATTTCCAGAATCTGCAATCAGGTGGCCGGCTGAGCGTCGACTCCAAATGGAATCTTGATGTGAATGCCAGCTTGCACTACAAGTCCACAGATGAGTTTGATTTCGACGTTCTCACCCAGCTGCCGCTGCCCTTGGGCGATACCCATAAGCTGAGCGCCAGTTATCGAGGCAATATCATCAGCAAGCAACTGACAGTTCCCGAATTGAACTGGAAGGGCTCCTACGAGGCGCTGGAAGCGCAACGCAAGTTCTCGTCGCATCTTAACTATCACAACGACAACAAATCTCTCACGGGCTTGGCACATGTGGAGTGGGGCGAGAAGCAAGATATTTCGATAGTGGAAGGTGACTTCACAATGCTGCGCAAGCAAAACTATCGCAGAGAGTTCCAAGCGAAGCTCACGACACCCAAGTTTAAGGGTGAGCACACATTTGGACTGAGCGGACACTATGACAGACCCAATGAGGATTACCACAACTTGGTCTGCGCACTGGATTACCCAGCGAGTAGTCGAATTGCCGATCTGGATGTCTCCTTCAATTCGCTGACCAACATGCACGGCGCGCTCAACACCAGCACGCTTTTCCTCAACGAGAGCTGGTTCAAGACCGACTTTGAGTTCACCACAAAGAGGTAAATAAAGACTATAATATTATAATATGTATAACTCACATTTAAATATTTGTATAGTGGTCAAAGCTATCGTTACGTCCGCTGCAATTGGCCCGAGAATAGCGCCTTCTTCAAACTCAAGAGCAACTACAACAGCGACAATAACAACCACAATCTGAATGGAAACATCGAAATTGAAGTGCCATTAACAACGAGACATCGTGCTGATATATCCTACGGTCTGCAAGAACGTCCCAACTTGGATTCGGGCAATCTGAAGGTTGTCTATAACGCTAAACAGATACTGGATGGCAAGTACAAGCGGGTGGAGCAGCAAAGGCATCCCATATACAAGGACACGACGGACATTACACTGGAGAACGAAATGAAGCCTCTGGGCATACACTATGTGAGTTCGAAGGACATTCGTAATCCAGCCGAACCTAGGGATATCAAACACATTGAAATCTTCGAGCTGCGCAACACTAAGAATTTCAATCTTACCGGTGAGCTTCATGCTCAGACCACGCCCACTGCTCAGGAGTTCAAGGTGGTCGCCATACATCCAAATCGTGCTGTGATCCTGACCACACGATATGAGGATGTCAATCCTCATGTGGTCAAGCAACATGCAAAGATCGAGTTATCCGAGACAGCCTGGATAGGCTATAACCTGGAACTGGGCAACTTCAGCTCGGTGAGCAATAAAATAAAATTTGTGGATTTAATATTTATTGGATTATTAACCGTTTTGTATTGTTTCAGGTTGGCAATGAGTCGCAGCACTACGCATTGGAGCTCTTCTATCCGAAGCGCAAACTCTCCACCACTGGCTGGTATTCCCTCACCGAGAGGCACTTCAATGCGGACTTGGGCTTGAAATGGGCTGGTACAGGTCCGTACGACGAATCCAGAAATATTCGCAGCACCTTCCAATGGCAGGCTGAGCCTTTAGGTAAAGGCGATCGCGATCATCAGACATTTGGCTGGACGGTGTCGCATCCGTACCTAGAGAAGGACATTAATTGCAAAGCCTCGTACTATCGTGGATTGCAGGACCTGCTTAAAACGCATTTGACTATTGACTACTCGGACAAACCTGAACAACTAATTACCCTCGGCGCACACCTGCGGGACTTGTACCGTGAATTGGGTCACACCAACTACACGTTTAAGTTGTATGGATATCATCCGGCCTCTGAACTAGATGTTGAGCTTAATGGCACGCTGGCCGCTCGTCCTTCGTACTACAAGACAGAATCGATGGCCCACTACAAGCGCGACTATTCGCCCATGTATGGTAAGTTCCTGGCTCTACTGGATCTAAATAAACGGGAACTGGAATACGAGCGTCGCTCGCCCTACCACACGGTCCGTCTGTGGTTGTTGCCCACAGTGGCGCATCCTATATACGGCTTGAATGCAACTGTGTGGGACACACCCGACACCAATCATTCGGGTTACGTGTTTGTCAATCTGGCGGATCGCACTGCACGCATGGACTTCAACCTGACGGAGGATGCCAGCCAGAATCTGCAAATGGTGGGCTACATACCCGACACACGGAGTGGATATTTGGACATCTGGCGGAACTACGAGGAAATACGCATCATTGATGTGAGCTCTTATCTGAAGATGAACCATTCTCGCCTTATTACAGGACGCTTCCACTGGCGTCCCAACATTAAGAATGAGCTGCGCGAGAAAATCCAAGGCGTTGGCAACTCCATCTATAACTCCTTCTCCGATGGCATAGATTTCTGGATTAAGTCCCTGTACACCGAGTCTGTGGAATCGATGGGGGTTATTTGGAGAACGGCAAAGGAATACAACAAAGAATTCATTGATGACATAAGCCAGCTAAGCGTATTGGAGGAGGATTTGGACGATTTGCGGCTGTTTGTGAATCAATCGTACGAGGCAAATGATTTCTATATCAAAAATGTGGTCAACTTTACCGTTACCATACTTGACGAGCTAGCCATCAGGGATCACATCGAGTCCCTGCCAAAGATATTCTCAGAGCTGTGGCAGGCCATGGGCGACTCGGGCAAGGCGCTGCGTAACAGCATTGTATGGCTAATCGAGACCGTAAAGACGACATACAACAACGTCCTGGATGCGATCAGTCGGTTCTTCCATGGTGAGAGCTTGAACTACATTTCCACGCTCATGGAAAAGGGCATTGAGAAATATGATAAGTTTGTCAAGGATCTGCACATCAAGTTCATTAAGTATATTGAAAATCTGTGGCACAAATCTTGGCATTTAGCTGAGACCTATTGGAAGAATGTGCTGAAGCGCTTCGAGCCTCATATGTTTAAGATCATCAGCTTTATAGAGACCAGTGCCTGGGATCTAAGCAAGGAGGTGTTTGACTTTATATACAAACGAACCAATGAGCTAGCCGAATCACCATATTTCAACAAGGTCTCCAGTTTCACAGCCGATGCGGAACGTTTATATAGAGATATCCATGCAAATGATGCCATCACAAATATTAAAAAGTACTCGACGCTGGCCTGGAACTTTATCAAGGAGAAGTACTTCAAGCTGGTGCCCTTCGGTGCTGAGCTTAACGAGGTGCTTACGGAAATCTGGCAGGAGATCAAGGAGCTGCAGAAGATCGAACAGGTCCAGATCGTTGTCCAAAAGTACAATGAAATTGTGGCCAATTTGGAGTGGATTGCCGAAGAGCTGCAGCTGGAGTATCGCATACATCAGCTATACGGACTGGTGCGCAACAAGTTCCGCAATTATGCGCTGAATGCACTGGAAACAGCGGACATGTACAGGGAGGCCAAGACGAAGTTCGTCTTCGATCCAGAAGTTGGCATCATTGACCTGGAACAAAAGTTGCCCATGTCCTGGCATGCGTTCAATGAGACACCCAAATTCGAGGAAATACCTGAATACAAATTGCTATCCAAGGCACAAAGTTTCCTAAGCGAAACCAACTCCACCGTCATCATGAAACTTTACAACATGCGCACCCATCTGGATCCCAAGACCTGGCTGCCTCCCTATTACTGTAAGTATTTCGATCTTGGCTTTAAGAGATAAAGTTTAGAGTTTTTAATTTCTTCTCTCATTCTTCTAGCACGCGCTCTGCTTATCGACTCACGCCATTACATGACCTTTGACCAGCGGTTTGTGGGTCTCAATCTGGACTACGAGCAATTTACGAGCGGTGGACGCAATGGACGTTGCAGCTATTTGCTTGCTCACGACTTCTTTAAGCGCAATTTTACGCTTTTGCTGGATCCAGCGGTAGGAAAACATGTCAACTTTCCCATACACGTTCAGTTTAAATTAATATTATTATTCTACTTCAGACCCAACCAACGAATAGCCGCCAAACAGGAGATTTGTCCACACGCAAGTTGAGTTTCATAGCAAATGGACAGCTGATTGAGATTGATCTCGGCACTGATGTAAGTAGAGGGTATGCAGAAGTCGTGCTTGCCATTTAACTAACCTATTGCCACACAGCACATAAGCGTGAATGGTAATCCGCAGCCGATTCTGCCGCTTAAATTGGGCGCCATTAACATCTATCGGGAGCTGGACATTCTGTCCATCGTTTCCGACACGCAGTTCAGCCTGCACTGCAATGTGCAGTTCGATCTCTGCTGGTTCGACGTGAGCGGCTGGTACTTTGCCAAGACTGCCGGATTACTAGGCACGCTCAATAATGAGCCTTACGATGAGTACACCATGTCCAACGGCGTGATTTCGAAGCAAACACAACAGTTTACCGACTCCTGGAGTCTGCAGCGTTGTCGCCAGACGCAGTTGGCCCGGCCTGAACCACCCAGTCCAGAAGTCGTCCAGATATGCGACAGTTTCTTCCGCTCTGGTATTCTGTCCGCCTGCACTGCTGTCGTAGATCCAAAGCCGTTCCATGACATGTGCAACGATCTGGGCATGAAATCGCAGCCCATTCGCCCGGGCCACCCAGCCATAAAGGGCGCCTGTGCCGCTGCCCTGGCCTACATCGAGACCTGCACCACTCTGAAGGTGCCCATGCGTGTGCCGGACCAGTGTGTGTTGTAAGTAAAGATGTGATCCGACTGGGAATCCCGACTAAATGATTTGTTACTTGCAGCTGCCAGCTGGCAAATGGATCTTATGTGCCGGAGGGCAAGTTCATCGAGCTCAGAGGTGCGGATATACCGCGCAGCAGCGATGTTGTCTTCATAGTGGAGGCCAAGTCCTGTAATGAGAACCTAAAGGAGGGCAAGAGCATTATGAGCGTTGTGTCCAGCATTGAGGATCAGTTGCAGGCGGCCAGATTAACCAACAATCGGTAAATAAATTTCTGAATTGCTGTCGAACTTATTTTCAAACTCTTCTCTATTCCTAGCTATGCGGTTGTGGCCTTTGGAGGCGTTGAGCCTTACGACAAGCCACGCAGCATTATCTATGAGAGGAATGTGTTCACATCGAAGCCCCAGCAGCTGGCAGATTATTTTGCGCACATCAACACCGGCAATGGCACCAGCAACGATATCCTGCAGGCCATTTCAACGGCATCCCGTCTTAATTTCCGGCCGGGTGTATCCAAGACCTTCATTTTGCTCTCGTGCAGCAGTTGCTCTCCCAAGGACATGCGCTTCGATTACACCTCCATACTGCAGTTCATGCTGGAGGAGAGTGTCAATTTGCACATTCTGGCGGATACTGAGTTCGATTTCGAGCGCACGAAGAAATTGCGGCACTTCTTTGGCTTGGACAAGAATATGGTCTACTCCAAACGCTTCCCCGAGGGCGATAAAGAGGCACGCAGCCAGGTGCACATACCGAAGAGCAACCTGGGTATTTGTACATCGCTGGCGCTGGAGACAAATGGATCAGTGTTCAGTGCACGCAAATTGGTACCGGAGCGAAAATATCCGATTATGCGGTTCGCCACCATTTTTGCCAAGCGTGTAGCACAGAGTGCCACGCCCATTTCTGCACAAACCTGCGAGTGTTCCGGCCATAATTCGGGCGTGGCGTATGTGACCTGTTCGCCAGAGTCCCTGCCTGAGGAGAAAGACAATCTGGACGATTACGTAAGTAACCACTGAACCCTCTATAACACATTTAACATAAATAACATTTTAACCTTTGTTTTCCAGGACGATTTCAGCGACTGGGAATGGAACGAAGAGCTAGATAAAGAAGCCTAAGCGATCGCATTTAATTAAGTTTGTATTTGATTAGTTAATTAGTTAAACAACGTCTGGTCGAAATGTAAAGTTGATGACGAATAACTAAACAATATTTTGTAAAAATAAATAATATTATGTCTGAAAGTCAATGTTTCGCTTAAGCTAAATAGCTTACAATATGAATATGGATACTGACTTAACAAAAAGTAAAGCATTTTCTCAAATAAAATCAATAATTTATTATTTAGGAATTGCAATATAAATCATGAGAAAATTGAGAAGAAACCCGATAAAACGAAACGGAAATTCGGAATTTAGATGCTTGTGAACTTGTTCATTGACTTACTTACATATCTTAAATGAAAGCATTCTCTTTAAAAAATCAATAATATTAATATTTTCCATGAGATTAAAATGTTCTCATAAAAATTGAGAATGCGGACTTACCAAAATATTTTAAGATCTAACTAAATGGAATTTGAAATAGTTTCTAATAAACCTTGTTGATATATCCGTATAACTACGACCCACTTTTGATCAGTTTTGTTTTTCCGCTTTTGTGTTAGTGGGTAAAATTGCAGCTTATTTAATTATTTCCTGATTGAACACCAGTTGTTGCTTCCGAATCAGCCGACTTTGATTTTTAATTCTATGTTAGGTATCCCAATAGCTAGTGTTTAAGGCTCAGATTGCGTCATGGTCAACCAGTTTTTGGTTTTCTCTGCAGCAATGAAGTGCTCCAGGCCATTTCCTAGGCCCCATTCGCTGCTTGGATAAATCTTTAGAGTCTCTGAAAAGTGGTCTGACTGGCTGCACAGGTGACTATCACTTTTCGCGGGTTACGGTTGACGGAAGCGATCGCAGAACTCAAGTACGTGTAACAACCTTAACCCCAAAGCTGGCACAGCTCCAGATTGCGCCAGGAGTGGTCTGATCAGGGGCGGGGCGGGGCGGTACGAGGTGGTGTGGTGTGGTGTGGTGTGCCGTGGAGCAGGGCGTAGGCCATTCACTTTGGAAGCGAGAGCGCGGGACACTTGATACCCACTTGAACCCAATTTGTTGATATAACATTTGGTTGGAAAAGCACAATGAAAATTATGCGATCCGAATGGTAATGCAATACTTTCTATTTCAATGTTATGGTTACATCAACTGAAGACCTGACCAATTGCAATGGGCAAATCTTTCACTTTTGGCCAACTCGAGCAGCTATAAAAGTCAGCTAACGGTTGGCAGCTACTCGCATTGTTTTACTGCTTTTCGCCGCGTGTGGATCCAACTCATAAACAAATCTCAGCCCAAAATGTGGTTACTTGTAAGTGCATCTGAAACTTCTAAGAAAAGGATATTAAATCTTAAATCCTGTACAGCTGTTAGTCTGCGGCATTTCGCTTAGTTACGCTTCGGAGCACTCCGGCGAGGGACACTATGGAGGGAGCGGAGGAGGTGGGGGCAGTGGTGGTGGTGGTACGGGAATTGGCGGCTATCATCAGGAGCACCAGCACACACCCACCACATACTCGGAGATATCAAAACATGTGCCTGTCCATGTCATCGAGAAGGTGCCATTGCCAATACCGCATCCTGTCGCTGTACAAGTGGGTTAATCCAGCAGCTTGTCCAAAATGGATTTCAATTCAATTCTGTATTCCATTTGTAAGGTACCGAATGTTATACGACTACAAATACCAGAACCCTATGCGGTACACGTTCCGGTGCAACAGGAAATTCAAGTTCCAGTCTACAAAATTGTTCCCGAAATAACGGAACGCAAGATACCTTACACGGTGGAGAAACCCTATCCGGTTGAAGTCGAAAAGCCGTATCCCGTCGAAGTGGTCAAGCACATCAAAATACCCGTGCCCAAACCCTATCCTGTACCCTACACCATTTACAAGCATGTCCTGCAAAAGGAGCACGGCTGGTAGGCTCTCAAAGGTGGTTAACTAATTTCTAGACTCTATGGCAAGTTTAAATTCAGCCAGTATTAAATACGTTGTTTTAATGAAACGAATTAAAAATGTGTTTTCTATTATGGGTTGATTTTTGTTTTAAGTCCCGAGTTCTTTTGATGTTTTTTATTTATTGATGCAAGGTTTCATTATAAATTTTTATTTAACTATAAATGGCTTGAGACGCAAGAAAATAATAATAATATACTACATATAGTTTACATATGCTCAAATAAATATCAAAACTATAAATGATTTATTTTTATGGGATTTACTTGAATTTATATTAATTCAGTATAAATCTAATTTAAAAGATCATTTATTTGTAACCAAAAGTTTCGAATTTAATTTATGGTATATCATTTCTTAATAATATAATAAAATCCCTGAAAGTTAATTATTAAGAAGAACTCTTTATTAAACAGAAAATAAAAACTTATAATTCTTACTTTAAAAATGATTAAAAATTATTTTTCCAATTGAAAAATACCAAACAAGTTCTTTTTAAATACTGGAGAAAAAACGGTAGACTGTAGGATCTTAAAATAAGTAAAAATTTAAAATTAAATTTAATGTAACTTAAGTAAGATCTCATATCCCAAAACTAAATTCCTTGACAGAGCAAAAGCTCTTCAAATATCCCGTCCAATCCTTGAAAATAATTTCCCAAAACCCATTACACAAACCTTTGGCTAGTCTCCAAAAAGCTTGGCAAAAAGTTTATCGCATAAGCTTTACAAGCTTGCATTTCAACTGTACGTTAAAAGGTAGCAAATGAGGATTTGCTTTTGTGCGCACTTTGCAATCGTAAAGGTGCGTAAACTTACTTACACTCACACACACTCTCTCTCTCTCTCTCTGTCGTTCACATACACACCCACACACATGTGCATACACGTGCTGCGTGCGCTTGTAAGTTCGTTAAACTTTGGTGAATCCTGACAGATTAACGTCCCGACTGTCAAAGCGACTGCCTCGTCCATGGTTACAGATATGTTTCCTTTGCCCGATGACGTGCTTGAAATGTGCGCACACTCACTCACCCAAGCCCCTCTCTGCCTGGGAATGTGCAGCGATGTTAAATATCCCTTATGTCCTTGATAGAGGAAATCGCTTAACGTCTTTGGCTTCAGCCATAGTGCCAAGTTTTCCATGGCAGTTAACTGTTTCATTTTCATATGTTGCCCACTCGAGCTGTGCTCTAATCATTGCATCACTCAAGCAATCCATCCGTCAGACAGTCTGTCAAATTATTGATGCCACAACATGTACGAAATGTATCCAATGGGATGTGCACGTTGCGTATACGCCATGTTTGCCTACGTGCTCTAAAGTTAAAGCTTCAATCAAACAGCCAGGCACGCATTTCACACATACATGCACACACATATACACACAGATACAGATACACTCGCTACATACATAATCTACAACATTTGCTGAAGACATAACTTTCTTGTATGTGCTTTATCTTAGGTATAAATTGAAGTTTATTTGATTGCGAATGCGAGTGCAATCTGGATTTCAAAACATATTTTCACAAAACATTTTCTCCATTTACCTAAATGAAAAGCAAGTAAATTTCCCATTGGTGCGTTGTCATAGTTAACAATTCAATTGAATCTGGAGCTATTGAATGAATATAGCATTGTCCTTGCCAAAGCCATTGCTACTCAATGCCACACAAAAGTTAGTTTCTTCTTCTTTGTTCTTTAGTTATATCATCTACTGCTATTCAAATAAAGTATTCTATAAGTCATTGGTTTCTCGACATAAAATATGCACAAATAAACATTTTCATCGATTTACGTGTGCATTGCAAGAATGCTTAATTATTTTTAATGGTCGTAATCCAATTGATTTTCGCATTCCGTAAATCAGTTGGAAAATTGTATAATTGACTATTCAAATAATGCTAAACCAAATAATGCATTAATTTATGTGCAATTGCAATCGGTCAATTGAACCGTTCACAAATGCACAAAATGTGGTTTAAATAAACAGAATTTGGCAGCTGCGTAAATGCATTTTAATAATGCACTAACCACAGGGAATACCCTCAATGAGGTGCATTCACTATGCTGCATTCTGTTGGTAGATAAAGCGTAAATAATGGTAGCAGATAAAAGATGTCAGGTAATTAACATATATTCAAAATATAAGCTATAGATGTTGCTAAAGTTATTTATAGAAATAAATAATGAACATAACTAAATAAAATTAAATTTGAAGAAGTATTTGCAAATAAAGAAAGATTTAACATAGATCTTATGTCTACGACTATTCCCTTTAATTTAAAAGTCAACAGATGCCTTTAAAGTCATTGAGGAGTTGTATGCTTCGTATACTTGATATGGAATACCCCTTGTTATAAAGCGCTTCTGTTAGGCAGACATGTTTGTTAGTTGTTAAGCCATCGACTCTTGTCCTTAACAGCTGGTATACCTGTACCACCTGATCAAAACCAATTTGTTATGCCTATTTGGAGTAATAGCGTACGCCTGGCATGTAAAATACAAATTGAATTGTTGGCCCATTTCGCATTACATAACTCCCAAAGGGCTTAGCCAATGAGCTGGGAGCTCAAACCAAGTCTGGCAAGAAAATTTACAAGGCTAAGCTGAATGCTGAAATGCAAATAAGAGAAAAAAAAAACTGAAAATAAACATAAATACTTATATATATATATATATATTTTAGGGAAATGATGCCGAATTTGAGGTTCACGTTTGTTTGGCAAAGTTTTTTACAGCTGAAATATTTCGTGGAATTAATTTAAGCTAATTGATTTTTATGCCAGAAGCTTTGCACGTGCCTCCATGCACAAAATTTATGTGCGTGCAGGAAGCTGTTCGCCTGCTTCGTAGATAGATAAATAAAACCTGCTAACGGATGCTTCCCTGTCAAATAGTCAAACACATCGACAGGCGGAGGTAGACAGACAAACAGACAAGCAGACAAACAGACAAACAGAGAGACAGACAGAAGGACGCGATTGCGCTTGGTGTTGAGTTGTAATGAAATAAATTTCCTTTTTAGATACACACACAAATGTACAAATGTATATACATTTATATATGTATGTATGTATGTATGTGTATCTGCCACATGTGTCAACTGTCTTGACAGGTAGAGAGTGTTTGCCCCGGCCATTGGACGCCTCTGCGGCTGTGCTTGACTTTGATGAACTTCCTTAAAGGAGACATGGATAAATATAATCGCACAGTGCGCGCCAAATGTATGCACCCAAACCCGTCTACGGATAGGTGTATTATGGGAAGAAAAATATTATTAACGCCAAATTAATTTATTGCCCAATGAGTTGAGCGTATTAATTATTATGGAAAAAGTTGCCTTCACATTGTTATTTTTAAATTTGTCAAAGAGGGCGCCAAACACACACAAAAATACTCCATGGCCACGCCCCCACCCCACATCCCACTCTTCGCCCTTGGCTCCACCCATTCGCCTAGATTTGAGATACAGTTCGTACGCGACAGCTGCCTAATGAACTGTAAAGTGGTGTGAATCCAAAGAGTCCTTTGATGGCCATCCACGCTCCTCAGTAAATTTTGAAAAAAAAAAAACCCTCTCACAGAATAATTATTGATCGCTTTAGCAGAGTGTAGATACATATTATGAGGATGGTCCACATCGAGCAGTCGGTAAAGAAAAGTTTACCTGTGCATAGGCAAGTTTTTTTCTCCATTTATTTCTATAATTACTTTATAAACTATCCATGTGTTTAATTTTCCTCTCCATTATTCTATTTATAATCTCTCCTATATTGGATATTAAGGAAATTTTATAAATATAGAGCAACTGAGCAGCTGCTGCATTTGTATATAGTAGAGGTGTTCGGAGGTGTCCTCATTAGGCCATTTCTTGTTCTTTTTCTTCAGACGAGGAGGTCCAGAGGTTGAATGCTGTTTATCAAGCAGATTGGATTTTAATGCTGTTGAAGCCTAGCCCAGATATATAGACAAATATATATAGGGATATCAGAGCTTGAGTACTATTTTAAAACAATGAAAACTTAGTCAAGTTGAGCTGAAACTAACAGTCTAGTTAAAACTTAATTTTTTTTATTTAATAGGTAAGACCTCTAAAATAAGATAACTATCAAACAACATAACATATAATATATACATATATATTTATTAAACAGCTTTCAAGCAGTGTATCCACAGTCGAATTTGTTCGTCAAACTTGTTGTGTTCGACAAAAGTTCGAGTGCAGATAGCTTTGTTCAAGCGAACTTTTGTGTTCGTCGGTTGTGTTCGCGATGAATAGTATTGGGCCTATCTTGGTTTTGTGTGGGTGTGCGAATGTGTTCGACAATTTCACTGTCTGAGCGAACATCATTTGTCAAAAAAGGTATAAAAAGTGTGTTCGTTAATGGATTAAATTGTGTTAGCGAATATCATTAGCACAATAATTTGAAAGAAAGAAACTTGTGCAAGAATATAAAAATAGTTTTTAAGCAGTGAATCCAAAGTCATATTTGTTCGTCGAACTTGTTGTTCGACTAAAGTTCGAATGTGAATAGCTATGTTCAAGCGAACTTTTGTGTTCGTCGGAGTTGTTTGCAATAATTAGAAATGTGTTCGTTCGAATGTGTTCGACAATGTATTCAATTGTTTGAACGAACATCATTTAGCGAATTATTTTCAAAGTAAAAACACGTGGCGGAAATGGATAAACAATTTTTAGAGGAATTTATTGAATGCTTCGAAAACGAGCCCTCGTTGTGGCAAAACAAAAACGAATCCTACAGAAACAAGAATTTGCGTAACAAGTCGTGGGCGGTTCTGCTCAATAAATACAAGCAACACGATGAAAACGCAACAATCGAAGTTGTTAAAAAAAAAGTTAATTCGCTGCGTGCTTCATACAGGCGCGAGCTGAACAAATTAAACGAAGCGAATTGTCGGCCGCCGACGATGACGATATCTACAAGCCAACTATTTGGTATTTCGATTCGTTGAGTTTTTTGCAAGACAACGACGAATCTGTTGTGGATGACCTAAATGCATTTGACGACGATTCCAATGTAGTGTTGGAGACAGAAAGAGTAAGTATTAAGGGTACGAAATTATTAATTATTTAACAGCGAAGTGTAAATCCGGAAGAATTCAGAAGAACAAAATTTAAAAGTACTATATTGCCAAGAGATTTGTTCAGTTACATTAAAATATTCACAAGATATACCATGAATGGGTCCAAAATTGTAGTTTAATTAGATTTTTAGAAAGCACATATGGGATATGAATTTATATTCAGTTATTGGAGTTAATGTAAACATAATTCATCGTGTTGTCTTTTAAACCTTTTTTTGAGAAAAACTACTTAACCAAATGACCTTCCAGGTATTTCAACTCGTATCTCGTAATTTGCATTGAGTGCAACAACGTTGAACATTTCTTCATTTCTCATAAGTGTAATCGAATTATCTGTTTCAATTGGGTTTCTCGATATGTAGGTGCTTTTCATCAGTGGGGTCTATAAAGTGCAATGCAATTCCATTCCATTCCTAATCTATGAAATAAAAATTTCTCATTACAAAAAAAAAATAAAATAAAAATAAATATTAAAAAAATAACAGATTAGATCTTTTTCTTTTCAAATCTCTATAACAAAAGACAGTCTTTTACCTAAAAACTAGAATCAATTCATAAGACGAATGGTTAGTCTTAAACTTAAGTGGAGCTGGAGAAAAAAAAGAAAAAAAAAACATTGTTAAGTGCGCAAATTTGAAGCATGTACTTGTTAATAAACTCATATTAATTGTTAATATAATAAAGATATTCAATTAAAAAAAAAATAAAAAAATATGTTTAACTTGCAGATAAAAACCAGAAAGCGTAAACATGACGAAGAAAATGAATTCTTGGAAAAAACTATGCAGCACCTGGACAATGCAAAGATACCAAAGGATAATGCTAGCATATATGCTGACTCATGGGCGGCCATGTTCCGACAATTGTCAGTGGAGCAGCAAATTTATGCAAAGAAGGGCATTGAGGAACTTCTTGTTCGAGGTCAATTGGGTATGCTAACCTATAATAGTGTGCCGGAATGCCAGCCACCTGAGCTCGTAAATCCAGAATACATTATATCGGAGCAGCATGCGAATTATAAGCGACATAAATAGCGACTCAATCAAACGGTAATTCTTACCAAGTGTCCCTGTTTCGGTGATCTGTTAAGAAATTTAAAATGTTCATAGATGTAGTTAGTAAAATAAATAAAAGTAATTATCTTTAAATAATATAAATAAATAAAATTCTTAAGCTCATGAATAATAGATTGTCCTTGTTTTTATTATAATCCGTCCAAGACTCTGGGGAGAAATTGCAGTTCAAAATTAGGCAAGTACTCTCATGGGCAAGTCCATAGTCAAAACTTTAGGGCTTGCTAAGCTGAAGACCTCATCGTAAGTTGCCCCATCCAGCCAAGAAGAGGTTTTGTGGCTCTTTCATTACTTTTATGTGATTTTTATCCAACTTGTATAATAAACTGTTCAGCAAACAATGTTCGTTTAGTTAGTACGCAAACCGACTTGTGTTCGACGAACATGTTCGCCAGTAGATGCACTGCTTAAAAAAGATGTTGACATGAAGACAAAACTTGTGTTGCTTTCCGTCAGCATGTTTATATCTTGTATTACGATCTGTTCGACGAACAGTGTTCGTCTATTTGCTGGTTTGTGTTCGACGAACAATTTGCTATGTGGATGCACTGTATTCATAAAAAAGAGGAAAAAGTTACATCATTTTCAACTATAAATACATATATAAAAATAATTGTTTTCGATAAAAAAAAAAAAAATAATACAAACGGAAAATTTTATGGAATTTATGAAACATAAATAATAATAATCTCCTGCTTGAACATTTTCAGCATATAAAAATGTATCCGCTTTAGATTTATGATTTTTATATAAGCAGTATATTATAGCATACCAATTTGTAGGCTGGCCATAAAGATAAGAACAGACAACATCATTTTAACATTTAACATCAAGGGTTAGTTATGATGATAATAACATATTGTATGCATTTTATATAGAATAAGTAAAAAAAATATATAAATATATATATTAATATATATACATTGCAATCAAGGGCTTAGTTTTGATAATAATTTATTATTATTGATAATAATTGATGAATATAATGTTTGCCATTCTATATAGAATATGTAATTAATCAAAATGTCAATCTATGTTAAAAATCTATTTTATAAGAAGAGTTTAAGATATTTTTATCTTGTTCAATAACTCTAAGTTAAGTAGCAATGAGTTAAGTTAACAGACTTCAATTTCCGCCATAAATACGTATTTCAAAAAAATTGTGCAAACTTCACATATTTTTATGTTAAAATCTCGAGAGTAAAACGCTGACCAGATAGCGAGGAGCATAAAATAAGATACTATAAAGAAATTCGCCACATTCCAATTATGTATTTTCCTTTGGCCACCTCAAGAGAGATTGCTTCGAATGTTATATGACCAATTGCGGTCCGGAACTGTCAAAAAGCGGCTCAATGTTGTCCCCGTGTGGCCATAAAAAATAAAACTATAAATAGCCGTCCGAGGAGCACAGCCAGCAGCCAGCAGACAGAAGAGTCATAAAAATGTGCAAAAATATGAATCAATGCTGTTGCACAAAAGGCGGCCAACTTGCCTAATCCCAGAGACAGGCGGGAACAGCAAAGAACAACAACAACAATAATACCTAATGACAAATCCCCAGGCGGTAGTCAACGAGGGTTGGAGGATGGGAATGGCGATGTCCGCCATGTCAAAGTGTGCCATTAAAGTCATAAAAGTCGCGTGGACTAAATTAGAAAGAATTTTTGTTGTTGCGACTGGACTCGAAGCCGCGACTGCTGGGAATCAAAAGCTTTTCCTGCCGCTTATTCTTGATGTACATAATTTTAAATAACTTTCAGGAGACGACCTAAAATGGCATTCGGGTGTACACACACACACACACACACACACACACACACACTCACACACACTCACGGGCAGATAGAGAAGCACAGCAGGCAGCTGGATGGAAGCCCAAAGTAACAGATAAGATTAGACGCCCGAACCCAATGACAACAGGCGGCATTCGTCAAGATGGCGCGAAAGACAGAACGAGCGACAGGCCGAACGACAGAACGCTGAGCACTGAGCTCTGCAGCGCTGAGGGGGTGGGGGTTGGGGGTTGGGGGTTGTGGGTTGTGGGTTGGGGAGTTGGCGGGTTTTCCACACCCACTTTGAGTGTGCGCGCTCGTGTATGCCGTAAGCGAGTCAAGGTTAAGCCCCAAAATTGTTCAGCTGCCGTTGAAGATGCTCCGCAGCTTCGAGCCCTGCGCCCTGCCACAATGAAAAGGGGGCGTGCCGGCGGGGGCAAAAACGTAAAACGTAACAAAGATAAAAATGTTTCGGGCTTGGCGCGTGGCAGGGCCAACAGCTGGCTGCCTCGTAATGATTACGAGAGTTTCCCAGCTCCGAATAAAGCGAAAAGGTGCAGCTAAACTCTGCTTCAGCCTCTTGAGCTGAGGATATATATATTTATATATATATATATATATATATATATATGTATATACACGCCCCAATCTGGGGCTCCCCATTTCCATTTGGCACTTTATCATTGGCACATCGTTGCAAAAGTTGGACAGTATTTATTGAAATTATGCCAAGAGAAAAGAAAATTTCGTTTCTTCTCTGTTCCTTCTACATCTTTTTTGTTTTTCCTTCTCTTTTTTTCGGCAGGCACCAATAAAGCGTTCCATTTATGACGCTGCCTAGAAATAGACAATGATTTTCCTATAGCGAGCGTTTTAATGAGCACGGAAATCGGCTACCCCTCGTATACTTATTATAATAAATACCTCATAAAATGAAATGGGCGTGCTGTGGCTCCCGGATGATATATTTAATATGGAAATCTGGTTGCCGTTAGGAAATTTTCACTTTTTGGATATGAGGTAAGTGGAGCAATTCAAGATAACGACTAGCTTACGAAAATTTATAGTTTAATTTTTGCTTCTTCTTAGCTCTTAACCATGTTTTGGATAAATATTGGAATCGTTGTGATTCTCAACGCTGGATTGAGTTGATTAAGTTTTTCCAGTCCTATTCAAATAAATTTCTTTGAAATTGAAATTTCTTTATTTTTTTCTATAATCAATTCATCATTATTATCATCGCAATCAGCACGTTCTATTCTTAGAGTGAAAACATTATTATAAATTTGACTTTTAAATAAAGGATAAATTTGAGATTCAGGTGTGTCTTAATTCCTCTGTCTGTCATATTACAAATATTTATGAATTTATGACTTGGATGTCATAACTGCAAAAGTTCTCTTATGATCGATTTTCTTCCATTCAGTTAAGCTTACAAACCGTTACAATAAAAAAAACTTCCGGCCGTATATTTTTTTTTTTTTTTATATTTTGTTATGTTTGTGGATTTCTTTCAAAATGGTTCTCGGACTCCCGTGGGGCGGAACGTGGCCAAAATCTGGCGCCACGAATCTGTTGTCTGTTGTCAAAAATGTGTCGAGTCTTTTCCATTTTCATTTCAGTTTCTCTCTCTCTTTCTCTGTCACTTTATCTCTCTCCACTTCTACAATTGTCTTTGGCAGCCCGAGTTGCGTGCCAAAATAGAAAAATACAAAAGCGTAATGTGCAAGTAAAAGCACATAAATCAAATGTATGTACCGATATGTATATATACGTGAATTTAGGTTTGCAAATGTATACTTCGACAATATATATAATATATATTATGCGTGTGCAGCATGTAATGTGTACGTGTTTGCCATATTTAAATATTTTGTTAAATGAAGGGCACATAAGACCTTCAGATCCCATTTCAACCGCATCAAGGACCTTCAATATGAAGTGCGGTATTATCATTTAGATATTTGCATATGATATATATAAAATACATATACATGTTGTTGTATCTGTATGTTTCAAATTGGATGTGCGTGTGCGTGTGCTTGTGCCTCGATGCGATGGAATTAAAAGGCAACCTTGAAATTGCCAGACACGTAAACATACATATATTTGGCACAAGATAAATGTTTGACAAACACACACACACAAACTCACAGACACACACATAGTGGCGGCTTGTGGCTGAAATATAGATGTTTAAGGTAAAGCAGAGTATTGCGGTTTTTTGTGGTCTACAACTTTGTAGTTCTTACCAATGAGCAATGCTGCCAATTTAACGTTTGAGCGGCTTTTCGAGTGCCTTTCATTAGTTTATTTAGGCACGAATTCCATAAAAACCATTTCACAAATATCCAACATGCGGTTTTTGTACACTTAGAAAGAGTATTTCATGATCTGTGCTTAAGAGTTGGAGAGTTGAGGTGAAAATTAGCATATAAAATTTCATTCTAATCGTGCAGAATTTATAGAAGACCTCGCAAAACTAATCAAAATTGTTGCTTATACGAAAAAATATGTTATATGACAAAATTTTTAAACTTAAATTATATTAAATTTGTCTTGGTTTTTATAGTATATGATAATATATTATACTATTATTATATATTATAAAAACCATATAAAAGACAAATTAAATTTAATTGTAATTTACAATGCATAGATAGATTATTCTATTCTACAGACATTTGATATGAAAATTATCATCAAAAATATCATCATAGTTGTGAAAAATTTAATTATATATTTTATTTATATAAATTTGTTATATTTTAATGGTAATTATATACATAATAGTATACCCTGTACATGCACAAAAATAATTTTATTTAATTTATCACCAAGTCATTGAGCTTCTAATTATTTGTGTAGGTCGTCAATCTTTGAAATTATCTAATACAATATTAGTCAAATTTTTATTAGAGTTCGATTTTCGATCATTAGGAAGAGTTTATCTTTCAGAGGGTATCAGAACTCCAACGTATGCTCAGTTGTTAGCAGCTGCTTTGTGGCTTTGAACAGAATTTCTGGTAAATATAAAGAAAATCTTTGCAAATGGCTTGCCATATTTTATGGCTTACAAAAAAACTGGCCGTCATTTTGGCTTTATGTTCTTAGCCCTTGATGACAAAAAAATAAAAGCGAATTTCTACAAGTTTTTATTTTTATTCTGTGCTCTGTGTTCGGTTTTCTTTGTGTCCCGAGTATCGAGCGTCGAGTCTTCCTCTTCCTCTGGGCCTTCTTCGGTGTGTAACTAATCAATGCTCATGATTGGCCCCTTCTCGCCTCCATCGTGGAGCGGGCAGCGAAGCAGCAAATATAAACCACAGAAAAAGTTCATTCTCTTTAAAATGTTCTCCCTCGTCCTGCTCTTCGCTGTGTCCTTCAGTCAGTTTTGTGAGCCTTGTGGGGCTGCGGCACTTTACCTTCATCAGCAACCTCCTGCCACCAGTTTTCAGCTTCCAGCGAGTCAGTCAGGCGTTTCAACTATCAGCGCTGAGTGAAAATCGCTGATGCAAAGAGCAAAAAATCCAGCAAGCAAGGAAAATAAATTTTCCACGGCTGCTGCTGCTGCTGTTGCTGTTGCTGTTGCTTCTGCTGTTGATTTTGCTTTTGCTGCTGTTGCAGCTGCCAAAAGGTTGTGTTCGTGACCTTTGCCAGTCGCTTTTCGTAGTTGTCGCCGCGCTTTGCGCTTGGCATTTCTTTGCCTTGCTGCTGATTTAGCAGCTCCAGCCCTACTCCCCCACTCCCCCTCTTACCATGTAAGCGCCCACGCACACGTATATGCATACACTCGCCTGCTAGTTATTCGCTTGTTTTAGTACGTGCCAGAACTGAGCCACTTGACTGCACGCATATTTGCTACATACATATACATACATATGTATGTCTCTCTCTCTATATATATATATATATATATATATATATATATATGTATATACATATGCACATACGCTTGTACCCATTTATATAAAGACATGTTTATATGCACAATGTAGTTGCTACATGTTCAGCTGCCAGCGCCAGCTCATAAATTGCATGTTGCGTATACGCAGCGTCGCCACGCGCTTAAAAGTATGCTACGTTTTACTTTGCCCTCGCCTTTCCACTTGGCTTTTTAGGAATTTCTGCAGCAAATTTATAGCATTGACATTGAAGCGTAAAAATGTTTTTAGTTCTTGCATAGATAACTTTTAAATGAACTCTGTAAATAAGGTGAATGTTTAAGACTTTCATCAGATAAGATTCATATCATGGTATATACATAAATAAGTTTTAAAGAACTGATTAAGCAAACCATTCAAAATATTTTAATTAACTTATTCCTTTTAAGACTTGTTCAAAAACATTTCTATTGAAATATTATTATGTTGCACACTAGTGTAAAATGAAATTTCTTTAAGATTTTGTCCCTTTACTATAAATTTCGACCAAAAACTTTCTGATTGCCAACTAAATTATTAACTAATACTTAATAGTATATACATATACATACACAAATATGCCTTCATTTATATATACAAATGTATATGTATTGAAAGCGCCCACACAAATATTCTTTATATTTAGAGCTTTGGTCAGCCATATCCTGTTGCTCGTTTGGTTGGCCTTTTTGTGCGGTTTTTGTAACCTGGTTAACCTTTTCGAAATAAGTTTTGCATGCATATGTTATAGCCATTTAATACATGCGTGAGTTTTGGTTAACCACAATTTATTTAACCTATGCCAACAGCTCGCAAAATTGTGTCCTTGAGCGTCCAGCGCGCGACCTTCGGCAATAATTTAGTATAGTTTTTCTCCTTTGTGTTGAGTAACATTTGATAATTTATTTCGCCATTGGGATGCCAGCAGAAGTTTGGCCAACCTTGTGGGCGACAACTGTTGGCCAAAATTGCTTTTGTTTCAATAAATTGTGATCACAATTTACAATTGGCAATTCGATGATTGTAAATCAAGTGTGTCTGCTTGCAATTAAAGAGCATATACTATAAAGACAAATGTGACATGCAGGCTTCGCAGGACATGCTGTGCTCCTTCTAATATACCTTAATGGACAACAATGCGATGCTTGTTCTTGCCATCAGCTGATGACACAGGTAAGCCACAAAATTGATTTGCTAATTGATGTTGAAGAGTTGTTGTCTTCGAGCTTACATGCTGCACGATATGAAAAGGATACGATTGCAACGAACGCATGCCCACAATTGATGATTGATATCCTTCTCGAGAGTTCTGCCAAATTGACATTGCATTTGTATTAGCACTGAGACCTGTCTCGGACCTGCTTGCTGTTGTCATCTCATCATCTTGTTCTATTTTGGTCACCTCACACAAAAGTAAGGAAAGCCCATTTATTGCATCATCGCCAGGCAGAGCAGAATTTAATATTTCGCCATTGTCCTGTGGGCTCATTTGGGCGGTCCTTGGCTGAGGCACCTAGCATTTCGGGCCTGCCTTGAATACACTTTATGGGCATCACGCGTCTGGATTCTGGCTCTGATAATTGATATTAGGGCAGAACGAGCGCAACGGGAGTCCCAGCCAGAGGCAAAACTAAACAAAGTTATTTTCAGCGTGCGGATTTTCACAGTTGCGTGTGCAAATGTTTAATAATAATTTTTTACGAGCTCTGGCGCCATCAAAACTAATGTGTTTACTCACACATAGACGCTAAACGAACAGATCTGTCAACAAGCATAACTCACGAACAGAAACTATAGGAAAACACATTTGACAGCCTTCCAAATACCCTACTTGCAATATTTCACTCCTTAAATACCTTGCACTGAGCTGAGAAGTTCTACAAGTCTGAAATAAATAATGTTTCGAACTTTGTCTATAGGGCATGATCTAGTCGACCTCTTAAGTTGACGGACTCATTGCTCGTTAGTACCAAGAATATATTTTGTAAGTTCATCCATAAACTCTAAAGGCTTTCATGCACTCCATTTAGTAGATTAATATGGGCTAATGTCGTGATTCATGCAATTGACTTATGAACACTGTTACTATATATAATATATATGCTATATACTAAACTCTATATCGCACACTGAAATGTCAAAAACAGACTTAAATTAGAAACTAATCACAACCGTACATTCTCTTCCACTCCCATAATTTTAAAAGCTCTCTGAAAAGCACATTAAAGCTTATTAGATTACAAATATAACTGAACTATGCATGTCAGCATTCACTATTCCTAATGTTGTAAAAGCTCTCTGAAAAGCACATTAAAGCTTATTCCACTACAAATATAACTGAACTATTTTGTCAACTGAATTGCATGTTAGCATACACTATTCCTAATGTTTTAAAAGCTCTCTGAAAAGCACATTAAAGCTTATTCCATTGCAAATATAACTGAACTATTTAATCAGCTGAATTGCATGTTAGCATACACTATTCCTAATGTTTTAAAAGCTCTCTGAAAAGCACATTAAAGCTTATTAGATTACAAATATAACTGAACATGTCAGCATTCACTATTCCTAATGTTTTAAAAGCTCTCTGAAAAGCACATTAAAGCTTATTCCATTATAAATATAACTGAACTATTCAATCAACTGAAACGCATGTTAGCATACACTATTCCGAATGTTATATATATGTTAGCTATATATCCACATAAAATATAAATAAAAGTATTCAATATTTCATATAAGGATTCGCTATATTAATCAATCACACGCCAGCCAGACCAACTATTGACCGATCCCAAATTAATTTACGCTCTCAGGCCAGCGGAATAACAACGCATTTGTCTTTCGAATTGTGCGTAAACTAAAGGCAACAACAACAAGAACTGCAACAATGGGAAATACATCGAAAATGTGCAGTGTCGACGCTACCGCTGACTACAATGTCAGGCCCTGGGAGAAAGAGGGGAGTGAGAGGGTAGAAAGGGACTCTGTGTGGGCACGAAGATAGGGGCATGGCATACGCATGTCCTTGGCACGCTTCAATGGCTCCTTTCGACTGACGACTGGTTCGCTGAGTTAAGCTTCAAAAGCATTTTGCGACGGCTGACGTTGGACGTTGGACCAAGCCCAACCAACAAGGCAGAGCAGGGCAGCGCAGCCTGCCAGCCGTGAACCCCTAGATCACATGCCACCTGGCCAGGTGGGCCCCATGCAGTGCACTGCCATCAGGTTACCTCAAATGACGTCAATGGGCGGCGTTTGTCAAACGCATGGCAACCCTTCCCCACGGGCCGAAACGAAATTGGAGCTAGCTGGCGGTTTGTTGTCCTTCTGACACGTTGCAACACAACATGCAACAGGCCGCCGCTCCTCAACAGAGGCTGCAAAAATGCAACCAGCAGAAACTTTTCCTTCACGTTGTTGAAAGCTGAAACCCGGCTAAGCGAGGAGCAACTTTTGCCCTTTCATAACTTAATATTCCGAATATTTTTTGACAAATTTGTGGCGTTGTTAAGAATGGAAGGAAAACGCTGGTCCCTAAAGGTCATGTAGATTTTCATATAATTTCATTTAAGGCAAGTTTTATCAAGATTAATGAAACTGGATATAGTACGAAAGACTTATTGAATTATTTTAAATAACTATTCACAAAACTGCGCAATCTTATTGTATTTTTAAATAAAATTATTTGATTTGATGATTAGGAATAAAAATAACAATAACAATATATTTTTATTGAGTGAAAAGAAGTTTTATGATCATTCGATAGGTGTGACTAATAAAACGTTTTTTTATACCCTATTGAAAGGATTAATTCAGGCTAAAATGCAATTAATTCATAGAAGAAGATGATTTATGACCATCTCTAAGGCTAACAAGTCCCTCGAATAGCAGTAAAAAAATCAACACTCTTCTGTCATGTTAATTATTTTATATGAAAATAAATTACTGCTCAAATTCGAGAATATCTCTTTTGAAGGAAATAATTGTCTTTCCATTTTGTTAAAAACCAAAAACTATATACATAAATATTAAATGAGACTTAAATTTAAGCATCATATAAATTATAGAAACATAAAACTAAAATATGTAGTCAGTTCTACAGATATAGACAAATGTCATCTTCTTTCTTTATTGTTTTTCACCCCAAAACCAAACATCATCTCTATAAGTATTTCATTAATTAATATCTAAGCAGAAAAGCTCTAGGAGATATAGTCTTGTTTATATTCTATACTTCTATTTTATTGAACAATAATAATCTAATTTAATTTAAATTGAAATTTTATTAAATTGAATTGAATTAAATAACTTGGACCTCCCTTCACTTGTCAAACAAATACAAAATAAATGCATACAGTGAGATATTTTTTGTTGCCGATTTGCATGCAAAGGCAAACAGATACAAAATTCGCTTTAAAAATTTCGTTGCATAGTCGAAACGTGCCGTTGAGATGCAAAATTTGAATGAAAACTCTTCTGAAATGCCAGGCGAACATAAGTGTTTAGCATAGCTAAAATGTAAAGTTAACATACATAAATAAATACTCTGTTAAGTCCATGTTATTTTAACAGTATACTGTTAATATAACAGAGAGTTAACATTTTGGCCATGCTAAATACTTCTGGTCGCCTGACACTACAGAGAAATGTTTATTCAAAGTTGGATTTTCAACGGCTGCGCTTTTCGACTATGCAACGTATTTTTTATACTGTTATTTTTTAGCCGTTAGCTTTGAATGAAAATGGAAATGGAAATGGCAGGAAATTAACCGCTTCAAGTAAGAAAACACTGAAGATGGTTTGTTTATTTTCATTTTTTTATTATTTGCATGTAAAATATGAATTATTCTTGATAAATTTAAGCTACATTATTTAGTCCCTTATATCTTATAATCATTCATGAATTACAATCTATCCGGTTCTTGACATCCTATTGAATGATGATTTCCGCTCGTATTCAAAATTCACAAGAAAATGTCTAAAATTTAAAGTCTATTAAATTATTTTTTTATATTTACAATAAATTATAAACTGCATTTTTAATTATTATAAATGATCGTCTTAATAAATAAGAAGAATAATTTTAAATGAGGATTAAATTAAGACAAATAAAACTTAATAAAAATATAATAAAAATTATATAAGATATAGTTGAATACAATTTAATATTTTCTTAATTTTCCTAACTCTATAAATATATAATAATATATTATATATAAGATTTTCCGTAATCTTTATTGAACGCGCAATTTTGGCTACATATCTTTCTTAACTTCTTTAACGTGGCTTTTAAAACCAAAAGCCACAAATGGCTGTAACGAATTTACTGCAGAATGGAAGCCATTTGGTAAATGGGAACGTTAATTTTGTTGGCCATTCAACATTTTTAAATGACCAAAAAATGCGTCGCCGCACAGCTGCCAAGGCTTTGGCTGGTTCCCTTGTCTATGACTATGTACCTCCCCCAACCCTTCTTTCCGACATCCTCTTCATCACCTTCATTTCCATTCTGTGGCCTCCATTTTAGGGTTTCCCATTGAGTGCGCAATTAAATGCGCATTTGCGCAGCAGTTTTTTTCCCTTTTCCCATTTTTTCTTTACTTTTTTCCACAGCTGCATTTCCGACCCAAACGAGTTTGCTTGTTTACGCTACTTGGCAAAGGTGGAATCTCAGCTGCTGCCCTTATCTTGCTCTTTCTTTCCCTTCTGGTCCACTTATTTCTTTCTCCCTCTTCTGGACAAGGTGTGGGCAACATCTGTCTTTGAAGTGTTTCATAAAATTTACGTCATTTGGATTTTATTTTTAGGCTACGGCGCACATCTTTCTGAGCCTCGGCTCGTTCACAATGACAAATATGACCGTTCAAATTTTACTGTTGCCTACTTTTGGGCTGCGACGCATAAAAATGTTTCGATCGAAGCAAGAGTTGTGACGTCTCATTCGACAATGTTTGTTCGAATGGGTCATCAAATGAACTGAATGGCCATATTAAACAGTGTAGTCCTCGATTTGGACGATAGCGTTCTATCGGGCTGGAAGATGCTTTCTACTTTGATATTCTATCGGTCATGAACGATTAATTTCTCGCACTTAGTTCATGAACTATTAATTTGACTGAGCTGTGCACAAATGAAACATTTGTTTTGCATCTTAAACGGTTAATTAACCAAATTGATTACTTATAAATTAATTAATAGGCTAGTCTTATGGTTAAAGAGAGTAAAACAGTAAATGCAATAAATAAAATCGTTTAACTATAATACTATATAAATTATTTTATTTATTCTTGGATTTGTGAACTTTAAAACTCGCTCGAAATTGTGTATTAACTCTTTATAAAGGAGCACATGTATTTTGTCTAAAGTTGTACTTAATATAAGGCATATAATATTTCCACTTTTCATAGTATTGTCAGTAGATGTAAAATAAAATTTAAAGTAGTATTATATAATAATACCATATTTAAAGCTGCACTGTCAAATATAAGTTATCTATGCCCTAACACTCCACTTAAGTCAATTCGATAGTTCAATTGTCTAAATGGAAGCTACGACAACTTAAAAAAACTCAAATATCGAGAACTACTATCAATTACAACTTTTATTCAGAATTTGTTGTGAACTTTGACTTTTTTGACTACGAAAATAGATGGCACAAAGCAGGAACAAATCCTTTCCTTCATTACCACGCGTAATTGTCCTTGAACTTTATATCCGATTATCCACTCAAACTGGGCAAATGCCAAATATGCTTGCATATAAATATGTTGTGACTTTCCTGCATTGGTCTTGTCCTTCCCCTTGGTATCCACGTTTGCCTTGAAATGCGCACCAAACATATTGAATAGCAATAATGGCCAAGATATATGGCCAGCTTCCCCCACTGGGTAATGGACATGGACAGAAGCGGGGCAGCAGGAATTGGCAGCAGACAGTTTGCCTTGGCAATCCAACTGCTGCAATTGATATGGCTAATTGGGTTGAAGGCCTTAAGTGGGTCAAAAGCGGAGGCCGGAATGAAATTTTAGATTAAATTAACTTCGCTGTGCTTCAGCCAAAGTGTGAAATTTACAATTGCACGATTGCCAGAATTGAATCCGAAACGATTTCTAACATGGGGAACACGTCTTGAGCTTCGGTTTAATGTAGTTTAGTTAATTATTTATTTGCTGATGTTTATTTAATTATATAATTTATTTACGCATATGCTACACAAAAATTTAAAACAAAAATGAAAGTTTGAAATCTATTGACTGATCTTTTTTAAAGAAATTATTTATTATTAATAATATATGTATTTTTTTAATTACAAAAACTTAATTTAAGAATATAAGTTTTTTAAATTTTGTAATACATTTTTTAAATGCTTTCAAGTATTTTAACAATATATATTGTATATTCCTCATAATAAGAAAATATAATAAATAAATAAATATAATAAAAAAAAATCATAGAATACATTTGCTTAAGTTAAAGGCGTAATTTAATTTAAGAATATAATTTAAGAATCGCATTTATGTCCAAACATTTACCAAACCTATTTGGCCAACATTTATGCAAATTATGAATATAAATCGAGCTGCGTTCCTTTCGTTTATTGAAGTTCTTTCTTTCTCTTGGCCAAGTTATGTTTCCATTTTTATGTGCCCTTTTTTATTGCTTTATTTATTTTCAGCCACAAAACTCTGCATATTTTGGAGCGCGTATGTAAAGTGTTTTGTACACTCAAAAACCCTTTTTTCATTTTCCCTAACCCATTTTCATCTGCTACAATTTGCAGCTATTCTGAGGTCTGCGTCTGCTCGCCATAATTTGCAGAGCAACCATAGCAAACCATAGTCAACAACCCTCTTCTATTAGCATACAGAAAGGGTTAAGTAGATATAATAGAGGAGAGAGTTCTAGTAATTGTTATATACATAAAGTCAGGTCGAGTATTCCAAGTGAAGCAATTATCGTTTCTACAAATTTCTTTCTCCATAAAGAAGAAGAATTCAGTCACTTTTGGTAATCAGTGTACAGACTTAAATTAAGAGGTATTGACAAGCTACAATATAAATTTATCAAGCTATCTTTGAAATCTAAATAGCATATTTTCTTAAAAATACGTAAATATTATATCTTATATTAAAATATAAAGATTTACAAAACCAACGCCATTATTCCACATACATATCACATCAATATATAAATATATACCATAGTGAAATATAAGACATAAGTATAGTCTCTTATCCTATTTTATCAAGACTTAAAAAGCATATCCATTTAATAATCCAATTTATTTTATATTATTAAGTATATACAGTAGCCCCATCGAAAAATTAATCAATCAATCAATATTAGTCATTAAAATTATAAAATAGAGAATTTAGACTTAGATTGAAAGCATGAATATATACTTCAGCTATTGCAAAATATTAGGCACATATCTAGTTTGTGATTGAGTTGATAGTGAAAATAAATATTATACACATTGCAAGCCCGAAATCAAAGCTCGTATAGTAATAAATAAAATAAAAATAAAAATAAAAATATATAAATAACAAATAAAATATAAAATAAGTGCTTACTTAAGCACGTATCCATGAAAATGTTAGTTGATGCACATATGTATATATACATACAGAGAAGTACTTCAACTTATTTTAAGTTGATAAGATTATGTCTGATAACGACAGCCCAACTTTCACAACAACATATATTTATTGTATATTCTCCTTCATAGGATATCTCAACGTCGACTTATATTTAGTGCAAGTTTCTTATAAAATTTCCATAGATTTGAAAGTTAACCCATTTGGCGCCCTGTTTGTTTATTTGCTTCTTGGCGGTTGGGCAGCACGCGCCGCGGATTGTCGAAGCCTGCGGCGCCTCCTCAGCATTGCGGCTGCCGATGCCAGTCTTTATTGGCATGCGACTCGAATTGCCAGGACTTTAAGGCAGTTACAATGTGCTCAAGTCAAGCGTTTTATAACCCCTTACTAAAATGGCTTAAGGATGCCACAGCCACAGCCAGAGCCCGAGCCCGAGCCCGAACCAGAGCCAGAGATGAGAGCCACGAGCTTTGCGCTGTAAATGCAGTTCTGGTTTTCATTTCCTTTTTCCCAATGCGATTATTACTCAGCAAGAACTGCAGCCGCGGCAGGCTTTAGCTTGTTATCCTGGTTGTTCTCGCATGTCCTTGCATGTCCTTTGCACTGCCATGTTGCACTGATATATCCGCTCTGACTGCAGTGTCTGCTGGTTTTATTCTATTCTTTCCTTAGCTTAGCTTGCCCCAACCTAAATGCCAACTTTCGTTGAAATTTTCCATTACCTTTATTATTGTTGTTTCTGCTGCAGTCAGCTTAAATCCTGGGTCCTTATTCCCCTGATCTGATTGTTTATTGCCATATGCAATTTATTTTTGGACACATTTTGCACATTAAGCTATTTGGACACTATTGTATCTTTGCAATTGTGTGATTTATTGTCACCTGCAATAACTTAAATCCTTTTTATTTATTTTTTTCATTTTTTTTTTATTATAAAAACTTAAATTTGGTGTGGCTTAAATCTATAAACAGAAAATTGTAATATACAATGTGTTTTTTCTTTAAATGTAGTCTATATTTTTGTTTTGTTTATTTTATTAACTGGAGCAAAATGTGAAAATGTAATAAATTATTTAAGTAAGCACCGCCAACAAAATTAATTCATTTGAGACAATGCTAGACAAAAAAATAGATGCCATTTATCACAGTAATTGGTGTAGATAAAAATAAATAATGGAATGAGTGGAATTTATATTAAAGTTGTTTTTATTTTTATTTAAAGGTTATCATTAAATTCATTTAAGGATAACACTATGTAAAAAGAATTTTGTGTCTGACTAACACAAAATAATATAAAACATAAATACGTATTCACAATTATTGTAAGATAATAAAAAATTACATTAACAAATGTAATAGTACAAAAGAAGTAAAAATATTGTTTTAAAATTAGTTAAATATTAGAAGCTATTAAATATATGCTTGATAAAAACTATACATATAAATTAAAAAATAATTAAGTATTCTATCAAAATCAAAAACGTTGATAAGACTTAAAATCAATATATAATATTCCTTGAACTATTTACCCCCTGCTATGACTTAAATTAAAGAATTAAGGAACTGAATCTCTATGGAAACTATGCACGATAATTAAATATAAAGAATATCGTAGAAAATGTACTCAATTACACCAAAGGACAATTAATTTATTTCATTAGTGGCAGCTAATTGCTTTACAGCTTGAAATGAATATATCATTTGTTATTCCTAGGAAATAGAAGTTTTCTCTAATGAACTTTGCTGTGTTCCACCTGTTTGATAGGACTTTTCATATATGCTTGAGTGCACGTGTGTGTGTGTGTGTGTGTGTGTGTGTGTGTGCTTGCGTTTAACATCTTTGACATTTCCACAAGCTTACACTGTCTTATCATGTATTCTCTTTCCTCCATCTTGTCAACTGTCCTTCTGACCCTCCCCGGTCGTTCGGTTCTTCGGTCCTTGTGTCCATATCTAGTTCACTTGGTTGTCCTGCTCTTATCTGTGTGCCAGTTTTCACTGGCTGTCATGGCAAAAAGTCCTTGAAACGTAATTAGTATCGATTGCTGGCAATGACTTAGGAATATTACAAATGCTTACACACGCCCAAACCACTCAAGGCACACAAACACACACACACAAGTACACTCTCATGCACACATGTAAGCTTAACGTGCGTAATTGTTTTTTTTTCTTTTGGTCTCTCTTGAGACTATGCATTTGGTTATGTCATCGGCAACAGATGCAACGACATACCCACACAGATATAGCTGTAGCTGCAGCTACACACATAGGCACACACACACACATACAAACACACATTCGTGTGCTGTCTTTGACTTGCAATTTGTCGCCTAATCGGAAAATTAGGCGCTGTCGAGCGAAAAGCTGATTGAAGGGGGAAACGGCAGACCGCAGCACGTCATCAAGAGTGCCTTGCATGAGGGCCGGCCTGCAGTTATTTGCTCCACATTCAATTTGGCCACAAAAATGAATTTGGCCACAGAGACTGTGGCACAGTTTTGGACATATGGCCAAACTGGCTGGCATTGACACTGGGATAGACGAGAAGTCATTTGCGTCAGCCACCCATCCGTCCTGCCAGCTGACAGCAAATTCAATTTTCTAAATTGTTGTTACTGTTGTTGTTGTTGTTGTTGTTGTTGTTGTTTTTGTTGTCTGTTGGCAGCTCGAATGGCAGACCAACAGCCAAATGGCTGCAGCTGTTAGCAACATCACCCGCATCCACGGGACAATTTCATTTAAAATTTTGTTTAAAATTACACTTAATTTGAGTGAAACAAAACTACAAAAAAAGAGAAAGCCACAATAAATGGACAACATTTACAATTATTATTATGGTAATCACAAAAAAAGAAAATTAAATTTGTTAATCAAACAATCAAAATTTGTATATATATTATATAGAAAAAATGCACATTTATATTCTAACTTCATATTTGGCAATAAAAATAGGCACAACATTTTATTACGGTTTAGTTTTTTTTCGCACTTTTACAATCAGACGAATTGACCTTGTAACAAATATGCACAAATTGCAAACGCCGGCAACAGCAGCAGCAGCAGCAGCAACAACAACAAATAGTACAACAATCCACATGACAACATCATGTATCTATATCTATAGAAGTAGCTTTTGTACGAGTCGCTAGTTTATATGCTTACATAAAGTAGCGTGTCAAAAAGCTGAACACAACTACAAAATTAAGCTACAGAGGAAAACAAACGAAATAAATAGAATTGCAAATACTCTACAATGTTATTAAATGAATCGCACTGAATTTAAATCAAATTTAAAGCAATTATATTAAATAAATGAAATTGTTTAAATTGTATTTTCTTTGAATTTATGTTTAATGAATAATTAAAATATAAACATAATACTAAGAATATTGAAAATGTGAAAAATTAATAAATAAGAATAATAATAAAATTCAGTATTTTCTATTTAAGTAGTATATTCTCGGTCTATTTTTTTCTATGGGCAAGTTAAATTAAATACAAGCTGTAAAATTGGATCAAGGACTCACTTTCCTGATTAATATAAGAAGTAAACCACTTAATCGCTCGGTTTATTTTCACTACTTTGCACTAATTTATGCTTCCATTTCAAATCAGAGTTAGTTAGAATTGATTTAAAATCAATGGGATTTGACACTGACTTTTCTTTTCCTTCATTTCGAAATGGTTCTCAATTCGCATGCAGTGAGGTTTGAGCAGCGTTCAATTGTCAGAAACGACCAGTTTAAATGTATTGATAAAGGGCTGTTACTAACTATAAAGAATTATTTTCACACCAAGGCCTTTGTTGTTAAATATTTATAGACACAATATATTCACCATTATTACATTTGATACACCGTTGTATATACAAGAAGCAAAATTTCCTAATCCCTTGCATTATTTATCAAGATGTCGAGTTGATGTAGACATGTTCATTCCTTCTGTCTAGCTATTTCTTCAGTCAATAAAATAACACAACTGTATTACAGGCAGGTTAATGTGTGGTTCAGACGTCTTTCTCATATCATTTTCTTTACAGTTAATACAAATTTTTTAAAATTGTTGAACTGTTTAAAATAACAAATATTTCATTGTCTATCTTAATGAATTATTATTCATTTTATCTCCCACTCCTACTCTCTCCCTTTTTTTAAGTCAAGTCAAGTCAAAAGTCAATTACTAATTAATGATCTGTCTACTAGACGTATGAGTAATGTAACGCAATTAATTACGTATACGTGCACAATCCATTAAACAAATCTATTGATTAACTAAAATACTGCTATATGAAGAAGCACTGTTATATAACAGTAATAACTAGATAAACGGTGTCGGTCACAAAACAATGCCAAGGTATGCATTAAAGCAACGTCGAACAAATTAAGAATATTCCAGAGTATACAAGGCAAAGAGAACTGCACCCGCTGCCTATTGCGGTTGCCAGCAGGCCAATTGTGGTGGGTCGTGGCTGGGGAGGCGGGTGGTGCAACTGTCTGGCACTCGCTTGGAGCTGCCCACAACAACGCAGCTCAACATGACGCCGCAGCAGTGGGGAGCATATTTTAAATTTCTGAAGTGCAATTTAGGAAAGGCGTCTAGTGAAGTTTTCTAGAGTCTGTCTTATTAAGTGCCCGACACTTAAGTGTCGTTTAGGTCTGCGAAACGCGGAACCAACCGGATCCCTGGGAATTATGAATAGTTAATTTTAGAGCAAACCAAACAATTGATAAACAATGGGATATTCTTCTTTACTTTTCGTTACGCCTGCACGTAATCAATTGACTTTATCGGAGATTGTGGGAAATTGGGCATATGAATCAAAGTCTACAGTATTTTATATCTGAGTACAGAAATAAACTTGATATGCAAGTCAACTTATAGATTCTTCAACTGTAAATAGTTTAATCAAATGTTGCTGCTGTTTTTATAATTCATAGAGAATTATAAACTCTGCTTGTTATTGCAATTATAGTAAAATAGATAATATTTAATGCCAAGTGTAATTTGCTTTCACATATATTTTTATAGCTGTATATAAATATTTATAAAAAAAAATAATAATTAGACTTAGCTTATAAATCAAATATACAGTCCATGGGGGTAATTTTCAAATATATAGCAAATTATTAGATCATAGTGTCAGAGAACTTATGTAACTTCTTATACTTAGTAAAGAAAAGATTAAGAGCTGGAAAACGTATTTGAATTCATGAGAATCGCAGAGGAAGGCGATATTTTATACTTATTACAGAGAAATGTATTTTTGTTAAGGTATTTTACTATTATATTAAAAATTATAACACAGAGTGTAGTAGAGTAGAAGATACCCATAAAGAAATCTAAACAAAACAAACAAATTAAAATGAAACAGAATCGAAGTAAGTGACAAATTGACATAATAAATGAATTTAATTGTAGCATTAATTAATACAGTTCCATTAATCGCCAATCACATTTGATTACTGGAGTGCGGATAATATAACATTAATTTACGACGTAAAGCCATGTAGAACGATTATTCAAGTGCAGATGTACTTTGCTTAACAAATCTTTGAAAAAATTGAATACGATTCGCCCTCGGTAGAAAGTTGTTGTCCAAGATTTCGACAAGTGTGTCTTTAAGCTATGCTATAGCCAACTGTTCTTTCTTGAGTTAATCACATACAATTTTTTGACAAAATTGCCCACTGTGCGTGCCGCAGCAACAACAGCAATTTATACAATAAAATTTTGCGCGACATTTCTTATATACAAACGTATTTCTCAACGCAACGTGAGCGCAATACAAAAGACCACCAAAAACGAAAAAAGTAAAAAAACAAAAAAAGAAAAAACAACAAAAACAAAAAAAATATGCGAGTAAATAAATGAAACACAGTCGAGAATCGACCGAAACTGCGAGTCTGAGTGCAAAAATTGTAATGTCAGCCAGTCAAACAGCAATTCCAGCAGCTCTTCATAATGAATTCATATGCGACAAGTGTATCTTTGGATCAGTGTGTGTGTGTGCGTGTGTGTGTGTTGTACCGGTCAAGCTGAACTCACAAACATTCGTTGCCATTTTTGGCAAATTGCAAGTTACGCACTCACATATGTTGAAATACTTTGCTTTGATTATTTGTATTTGTATTTGTATTTGTATCTGTATTTGTATTTACTTTTTTATGTGTTTTTGTTTTTGTTTCTGTTAAAGTTTTTATGTCAGACTCGGCCCACGGCAAACAAAATATCGAAATGCGAATTTCCCAAAAGATACTCGACAACATTTCTCACAGGCATTGTAGGCGTGCATTTGTGAAATATTTGTGCCACAACTCGAAGCACTTATAACACACAATCATAGCAACAACAACAATTGCCACTCAACTGCAATTGCGAGCGCAAATTCTGACAGAAAACCAGCCGCGGCCACAAATCAAAAGTAACTGTAACTCTGTCTCCTCCCATCAAAGCAACCCACAAACAAATCCCACTTGAAGACCATGAACTTTGATCAAATCGCACGTCCTCATTTTGTATAAAGCATGAGTTTTAAAACAAATATTACAGCAGTCAGATGATACACTCACATACACAAAGGCAAATATACAAGCAGACAAAAATATAGATGCAGATACATATACATATTTACGTACAAAATATGTATACCCAAAATAAGAGCAAGCCGCATTATAAACAACCATAACTTGAGAAATTGGTCGAGGAAAATATAAAATAGCTTTAATAGAATGTAGTAAATGATAATTATAAATAGAGCTAAAGTATAATATAATATACTAATATTTTAACTAATAAAATAAGTTGAAAGTTATATAAAAAGTTGTAAAATTATTTCTTTGCTGCTCAAACCACTTAATAATAATATTTCTATTCAATTAAGTTAACTTGAAAAATTGATAAAGCCTTATATATATATTTTTGTATAATAATTTTTGTAATATAATATAACAAATATATATACTGATATATATAATATTTTCATACGTCGTAGTTGGTTTTTGAAGAAGGCCTCTCCAGTTTTATTTTATTGATTAGTGTAGTCCAGTTAATGAATATATATGTTGTTAGTTTTTATAACCTACACCCATTAAATATGTATACACAGGGTATAGTGTTTGTTATAATGCCATTTATTTCTCAATAAATAATCTATTATTTGCATGTACTAAAAACGAAAACTAAAGTTTAAGTATCTTGCATATCATATTTACATAACAGACTATCATTTGGATATCGATTGTAAACTATTTTATAGCAGAAACTATAGCTGAAAATTAACTTTGTACAATATATAATCATTATCTATACCTTACACTCTTTTAGATCGATTTGTTTAAACAATAGGAAATATTGCCTACGAGTACCTATTTGTATATATTCGTAGCACGTGTCTACTCCATATTCCTAGTTGAGCAAACCTCATTGTTGCCTCACTAATAGTTACCCTCTAAATAAGCAACACTTGCCAAACTATGAATTTAAAGATTGTTTTAGTTCGAGTTAATTCGAGTGTTGCCAACTAAGTTAATACGAAATATTATTATTTAGTCTGTCTTACATAAATTTTAAAAATAGAAATTTATAATTGTTGACATACTTCGCCCGTTTGAACTTGTGGCTAAATGATTACCAAACTCCACTTCAATTTACACCAACAAAATGTACGGAATAAAAAAGAAAACATAAAAAAATAAAAACAAAATCTTTATTTGTTTTCTTTCGCGCGTTTTAGGCGCGTTTGCAGTAGACGGCATTACATTTAATCTAATCTTAGGCAAATAAAAGCCAACACACAAGCGCACTTAAGACCGTGCGTGTGAGTATGTGTGTGTATGTGTGTGTAAGTGTGTGTGTTGATAGCTTGGCTTAGATATGATTTTATTTTGTTGCTGTTGTAGGCGTTTAAGTGGCGCCGTTTGCAGGTTTGTTTTTATTTTTGATATGGGTATATATATACATATATATATATATAAATATATATTTTACCTTTTTCTTTAGCCAAGCGTTGAAAGTATTAAAACTATGAGTGATTGGTTTTTAATTGAATATAATTACGAAATATGTGAACAGATAAACAGCTGCCAAAAGATGAACCCGCACATACGTGAAATGTAATAATCGATATATTTATATATCTATATACTATACTCTTGCTTTTACACACATATTAAAATGGGTCGACGAAAGCCGAAACCCATGAGAATCGACAGACTACAAATTCGTGCCTCGTACTCGTGCAATAGGAAATCGACCCTGAAGAGAAATGCAGCAGTAACACCTGCCTATAGCTAAATCTACTCACTCGGTCTCTCTCGGACTCGGACTCGGACTCTCTCTCTCTCTCTCTCATTCTCCCTTTCCTTTTCGCTCTTACACACATACACACGTGCACACCACTTACCACATTTCAATTTCCGTTTTGTTTTACGGCAAAAAGCATCAATTTTCATTTTATTGATTTCGATTTTTATTGTCAACAACAACAACAGGAACAACTGCAACTGCTCTGCCAGCAAATGGAAAACAGCAAATGCTGAATGTTAGTTAAATTACAATAGCAACAACAACAATGCCAACAGCCACAAAATGATTTTCATCAGCCTCATATATGGCCAAATAAATCAAATGAATGGCAGCTTAACTGATTGTTGAAGCCGGGCTGAATGCAAACCAAACTGGAAGCTTTTGTGCATCGATTTTAGCTTAATTTCTTATCTAGACCGAAACTCAAAAACTCAATAGAAGGAGAGAGAGAAGGAGAGTTATAGAATCAGAGAAAGATAAAACGTTCAGGGCCAGATCTGTGCTTAAACAATTGTGCTTCAGGCGCTTCATATTCAATTACAAACTTTTCGTTCGTTCGTTCGTTCGTTTCGGCTGTTTGGCTAACATTTGCATTTTCTTTTATTTTCGCTAGCAGTTTCCTAATCGCGGAAATGGTTCTCCGTTTTCTGAGCTCTGCGAAGACACCCGGACAACCCGTCGTGTTTGAAATGCCGCCCCTACGGCAACTGCGATTGTTAAGAAGATTATCGCAGCTGGCAAGCGCCGGCAGCGGCTCTGCCTTTGTTCTTGATATGGAAAATTTTTTATTCTGCTTTAGATTTATATTTATATACATATACAAATAATAGATATTGGCATTGTGAACTCTATTGCCTTTGAAAAACATTAAAGTAATTATTTTATCTGTAAAATTTGTGGAGATTACTATTAATATTAATTATTAATAACATTATTTTGCTTATTGTTAAAAAATACTTAAATGTATTTTTAAGTGTGTTACAAGTATTTAGAATTTCTTTCTTTTATTGCCAGCATTAAATATATAATTTATCTAAGTCCAAGTAAAAATCATCAATAATATTTCCTTCATGAGCCCAAGTAGAAATCATCAATAATATTTCCTTCATTCCCGCTTAAGTGTAATTTACTTAATACTTCTAAATTTCTAAATTTCCTCGAAACAAATTTCTTGGAATGCAACACAAAATAATAATAATTAATTAATTCAAGCTCAAGGTGTGCTCCTTAACGAACACGAATTTTATTCTAATTCTGAGAGCTCGTAAACTAATAACATTTGAATTGCATTTCAGTTAATGTAATTCAACTGAGAACTGATCCAATTAAACTTTTTTCCCCTCTTTAATTTATTCTCAGAACTAATTAAATAAAAATGTAAAATAAAACAAAAATTATATTTGTGTTACATTTTAATGAGAATTTCAAACTCAATTTAAACTAATAAAATATATTTTGAACACTGAGCGTGAAACTTGTATTTTTACTATAGTCAAACAATTATTATATCTTACTTTATAAATAATTTATATCTTTCTTCTTAAATAATAACAAAAGATATTAAAAACAGATAAAACCTTCAAGGTACACCCGAAACTTCTTGAACTTAAAATCTTTCATTTACTTTACCATAAATTATGCCAAAAATATTTTTAAATTTACGTTAGACTATGATTATAATAATCCACGTCGAATTATTGTCCCGCCATTGCAAGCTTTCCATAATTCGGACCTACTTAAAGCTCTTCCCATATTAAAGTAAACAGATTCCCTTAAGTAACATTCAAAGCCAAGTCGTGCTTATCAATAAACCATAAATCGAGCTCTTTTCCTCCGTTTATTGGAACAGCAGGCGTCTGATTAAAATAGCTGTCAAGTGAGCACTTGTCCCATATTAATGGGTAATTTGTTGCCTTTTATGGGAGCGCTACTTGGAAATATTATTATAGGGGGTGTCCCTCTTTATGTCGCTGAATCGCGGCTAATCAAACGCATTACTCATACGGCGCGTTGGCGGATATTAAAACATGCAGGCAAAAATAAAGAAAGATTGATAAAATATTTGTTTAGCAAATTTCGCATTTGACTTTTCGCTTTTGGGTAAAATGTTGAAGAGGCGCGCTTATCGAAGGTCCACTTAGCGCTAATGTATTTAGTTTCAAGGATAGCCGAAAGGATAACAGCTAAAATGGCACGTGGGCACAAATCGAACTGTGGCTGGGGCCTTCCTTTTACTTATTTTTATATTTTTTTGGTCAAGGATTTTGAGGTGTGTTGGCTCGGTGGAGCGCTAACCCACTTGTTTGTCTGCCTGCCCGCTGGTTTAATAGTTGACATTACGCATACGCCGCGTGTGACAGCGAGGAGCGCGACGCATATTGATTCGATGTCGTTGCGACGTTTAACATTTTATAGCGCAACCGCATCAAAATAATTGACTTAATTAAGTATGCAAACGTTCAATATGTGGCCTGCCCATGGCATCACCGCTCCATTGTGGCTAGCACCCCGCCTTTCCCCGCACTCCACCACAACCCGTCTATTGATTTATTATCAGCCAACGCGGCTGTTGCAGCCAAATCCCATTTTTCATCCTGACGCTTCGATACGGCGGCTGGTAACAGGCTGCACACCTGTGTGTAAATCAAATAAAGCTGCCAGCGAGCCAAAGTTTAACTTTCGCTTCATTTGTTAAACGAATCCGCATCCGAATCCTGAGCACCAGGCTCCACAGAAGGTCGCACCGCCAAGGCCATCATTTCCAGCTCTCACATCGATGTCGGCTGCCACTCGCTGCCTTTGCATATAATTGCCACTGAAAAGCCACTTCTCCTTGGATCCTAGTTGAATAATTGACTGAGCGCCCAACCCACCAAACAGTGCGTAAGATTCTTTGCTGATTACAAGACCAGGTAGTGCCTAGAGAAGATCCGAATGAATATAGTTAAGTGACTTGAGTGCGAGGTAAGTTTTTTCTTTTACAATTTATTGCCAAACTTTTCGATTTATTGATTGATTTTCCAAATGCAGTGCCCAAGAAATTAATAAGCTGGACTTTATGTCAGTTGTTTAAAATTAATTATGTTTTGTATTTATTTCTTAATAATTTTATAAATATTTATATTAGACTTATGATTATTACATTTATTCAATACATTATATTTCACTTTTTATATTTTAAACATAATTGCCGATTACAAGACTAGCTAATGCCTAGAGAAGATCCGAATTAGTTAAATGACTTGAATGCGAGGTAAGTTTTTCTTTTTACAATTTATTTCCAAACTTTCCGATTTATTTAATTATTTTCTAAATCTAATTATTTTTTGTATTTATATCTTAATAGTTTTATAAATATTTATATCACACTTATTACATTATTCGATAACATATATTTTTCACTTTTTCTATTTTAAATATTATAAGTACTACTGTAAGGTTTATCCTTTATAAGTTTTTAGGTCAATTATACCCTTATCCACTTTTGGAATTCTTTTTAACACTTACAATTACAATTGCACAATTTCTCCAGCTAGGCCTCCGCTGTAATTCATATCATTATATATAATAAAATGCTTCTAAATTCGTGCACAATTTACACGTGTGTGTGATTTAGTGAATCGATTTGTGAACACATGTCTTGGATTGTGCTGCTAGTTAAGATATTCCCATTGTGATTTCTATTTTGGATGCGTATTTATAGAATTTATAGTACAATTTACTTATTTAGTACGCATATTTTGAATCTATTGACGTGTGTGGCCAGGCGTGTTGTTCAATTTTGTATGAATTGTTGTTGGCATTTGTGGCTGTCATTCTTATTGTTGTTGCTGTTGACTCTGTCAGTTTTTAGTGGCTTCATGCGGTTCAATGAGTTTCATTCGAGTGACGCGAGCAAATGTAATGCGCATAGCTTGAGATGTGAAATTCTTACACATACTCATGCCAAACGGTGGCGTATACGCAATTTGTGACCGAATGAATATTCATGAGGCATTTTACGAGACGGCTACATATAAGGACACCGAAACTAAGTTTTAAGCTGGCTGTAAGCTTAAATTTTATTTGCTAAGCTCTTGTAGTATTGGAGTATTTATTTTTAATTAAATATTCCCTATTATTATATTCAATATTACTTTTTGTTAAGCTTTATATGTAAACTACGAATTTATATATTTTTATTGTATATAATTTGTTTAAATTCTTTGTTTTTTTTTCTTTATTCCAATACTGGCTTCTTGTTTTTCCTAATGTATTATTTAAATTTTTAAAGGAATGCACTTTATATTATTGTATATAATTTGTTTAAATTCTTTGTTTTTTTTTCTTTATTCCAATACTGGCTTCTTGTTTTTCATAATGTATTATTTAAATTTTTAAAGGAATGCACTTTATATTATTATTTTATATGTTATATGAGTTATTTAATCGACTCTTCAAATATTTATTTCTACTAATAATAATTAGTATTTTTAATAATAATAATATAATCCATTAAGTATTTTTAACTATGCAACTGCTGATTAATCTGCATTAGATTTAATTTAATGCATTAACCATTTTAAAATCATACTCAAGTCTAGCTCTGCCTAAAAGCCTTGTTAAGATTTCCAAATTGAATTAGCTCCATAAGACCGGCCCACACGTCTAATTGCATCATCACATAAAAAAAACTAATCACAAAACCAGTTTAATGCTGAAATTTTGACAAGTTTTATTCAATATTAAATAGCTTCTAAATCAAGTCGCTAAGCTTAGAGACATGTATCTGTTGACTTGTTGACTTGACTTGATATATTTACTTATATTTATTTATATATTTGTACATTAATGTCTTAAAACTTCATTCAAAATATCCCAAGTCCTCAATCAGAGTGGTAAAAATAAATACAGTTATAAATTTTAATTTTGATACTTGTCAGTTTTATCTGTATATAAGCGACAATCAACTCGAGAATTTATGGGGCACGCGCCTCTAGCCAAGCGACGTACAAAAATCAAGAGAGACCTAAAGACTGAGTCGGCTAATTAACGGACGGAGAAATAACAAATCCACGCCCTCAATTAAAAGACAACAAACGGCCGTCGAAGCTGCGGCACAGAGTACAGTAAATCAAATTAGGCGCAAACACGTTCACAGTTTTAAGCACTCGAGATCCACTTCTGGCAATTACGGGACGTCAATACGGCGTATGAATGATATATTGCCATTGCGTTTATCTTCATTTGCGACAGACATTGGAGCAATGCTCGACAAGATATCTTCAGGCCCGCCAGATACAACCTGGTTGCATGTGTAGACATTGCCGTATCTCGAAATAGTCACGTGTGTTAACATCATTCCTAATTAAGACACGAGAGAGCCGATAACTGTGGCAAGTCGAAGATAAAATACCCTAGTATATGGAAGGTTTGAATGTAGTTTGCCTTAAATATTCAACATTTAACGATATCTACGCTGTATACTAATCATTTCAATATATCAATGCGGCCTATATATGTATATATACTGTCTGTTGATTTGAGCTGATTTTGATTTGAAACACATTAATTCAAGAATTCAGAATTGTCCTATAAATTGCTCAACACTTTTTGAATACCTCCTTAGCTCAGGCATATTGTAAGAAGTCAAAATACTCGAATGAAATATGAAGAGCTGACTAGCAGATACCATGTACTGTACTTTCTAAGAGTCATGCATAGCTAATTAAGCCTACATATTATTTTTTTTTTATTAGATATCAAATACTTTTTAACATTTTTGAATCTTTTATGGAAAGATATTAACTAACTTGACTAATGTCAAGTACTATATCTTATTTAATAAATATTTCCAACAGCATTATCTATAACGCAGAAATATATCTTATTCAATATGCCCCCAACAGTTATATCTATAGGGTAGAAACGATTCTAAGGAATGTTGAAGTCGATAATGTTTACTTCTCTAGGTAAACTTTGACCGCAAGATAATAAACAAGATGAGTAACAAGTTTATTGCACTATTAATGGCAGCTATAAAAATAAATATGATAATTAATATTAAAGAGCCGCCAAATGCAAACACAAAAGTAACAAATACCAGCTTATTTACCTGAACCACACTTACATAAAGTTCTTTCGCATTTCGTTGATTATTCCATGCACCTCGATTTGCTTTTACCTTGTCTCTTATTTTAATTGCATTTCGGATTTCGGTTTTCGGCTTTCTGTTTGATTTTGCTAAATAATCACAAATTAATTGAATTGGTTTTTTTCTCGACCGTCTTTATAGCTGGTGCCCGTACTCAAGCCCCAACCCAAATAATCTTAGCCAAGTTGTAACCCCTGCAGTGACTTCTCGCTCTTACCAAAGTGCAAACAATTGTAATTTGCCATTGCCATTACATTTTTACCTGCTTTCTTTTGGCCAAGCTTGATATTTCTGTTGCCTCTGGCTCTGGGCCACGACCCTTAATTAGTGGCTTACACCTGACAACCGACTCTGCCGGACCGTTCGGCTCTCTATATTGTCTAATTTTGTGCCACATCGTGAATTATTTTGATTAACATTTCGAGGCATGATTCAGCGCTTTTCCATTTTCTCTGTTGGAGACGACAAATTTTCTTTGAAAACATTAAGCGGATATTTTCCTGCCAACAAACTAATTTAGAATTTAATTCACCTTCACATATTCAATAATAATTTAAAATTCTCTCTTTCTGTACAATTTTATTATAAGGTCAAATGTATTATGATTTTTTATGTATATATTATAGATTAGATTTTATATTATTTATTTCCAGTAACTTTTATGCACCAATAAAGAATTTTAATTCAATATACAAATACTTTCACCTCATTGGTTTGAATTGTCAACAAAAAATATTTAAAATTCTAATTAAATAAATGTTTTGATCTTTTCAAAAATAACTAACATTTTATTTTGTGAGATAAAATACATGAAATCCGAAATTTTTATCAAGAATAAAAATCGAAATAAAAATTATATGCGTATTCATACTTATTGCCATCAAATTTTGCTGTCCACCGCAAAATGAATTGTATAATTTAATGACACTCAATAAAATTAAAATATATATAAATATAAACATATTCGGATGCGCCTATATACGATATGTGTCATTAAATTTGAAGCAAACCAATGCCACAAATGCCAAAACATTTCATAAACACGCACATATATTCCTATTTACTATATCTATCTGTATATGTATGATGTATATACAATATGATGTACGTATGTATTTATATAGATAGTTTAGCTATGCAGACGAGGGTCTTCGCCTCCGCAACGAATAGGCGAAAAATAAACACACGTGTGAACATGAACATGAATCGAATGGCTGGCCAAGAGATGCGCTGCAGATACAAAGAAATTGCCTCACATATAGCTGTATACATACATATACATATATATACAGCGGTACATTGAGTGAACAAAATCAGCACGAAATTGACGCAATTGTCACAATTTTTTTGGGCAGACGTCGATTCGTGTTCGCCAAGCACAATTGTTTGTGTCTTTAAGATGGACTCTGACGACAAATATTTAGATATAGTTAAATACAATTTTAACGAACTGTCAAAAATAAATCTAAGAACTGACAGTTGGTTACAAGTTCGAAAGTAAAAATGACATTAGATTAATATGTTCTTGCATATAGATTTATATTGTTCATTAAGACTAAATCATTTGTATATTTTTTAATTTTGTTAAAAAAAGAAGAAACGAAATTCTAAATACCAAGCCAAATTAACAACACTGTCATTAAAAGTTAGAATTAAGTGAAAATTATTAGTACGTCAGTTCATTAATACGATTTGTCCTCAAATTTATAGACTTATAAGAACAAATTACTACAAAAATATAAAAAAATGTTGAATTAATATTTGCCTGCTATACAGCACTGAAATTATTTTATGAATAGTAAATTCGATCTATTTAAAAGCATCAAGTATTATTATTATTGTATTAAAAATCCAATGGTTAACTATATTATACTACTAATTTTTTTTAGCTACTTTGCCAAACTGAAAATCAAAGCAATCTGTGCGAAATAATAATTCGAATTGATCAAATAGTTGAAGCAACCTTTTTGCAAAAATCAATTCAACTCCACTTCAATATAAAAACTCTTCGTTACGCAGCACTGAAAATGAAGAGTCAATCAGAGCAATTGCTGCTTATTTGATGCACATAAACTTATTGCTGATAGTAGTTCCATTACAGCAAGTTTTACTGTACCATCAAATCTATGCTTAGACATAAGAGTAGGTGTGTGTGTGTGTGTGTGTGTGTTGTTCTTTGGAGATGGCGCAGGCGCATTGTCAAAGTTTTCGGTGTGACTAAGTGACTAAATGACTAAATGACTGACTGGCAACAAGTTATTGTTGTTTTTATTGTTGTTGTTGTTGCTTGTATGCTGCGACTTGTGTCCGCTTTGTCCTCCCCATCAATTAACACCACTTTGGCACACACGCACATGTGGCATACAAATAAATTGAGCAAACAGCTACATCGACTGACAGCCAGACAACAAGTCGGCTTTTATTCATGCACTAATCAGTGGGCCCCACATAGAGGAGATGCGATTCGCGGTTCGTATTATCTGCAGCATCACCCACTCTCCAAATCAAGTCTATAAAGCCAATTAGCGCAGCGCCTATAAATTTACAATGTTCACACATAAACACACACACATGCACACATTTATATAAATTTACAGCAGATTTTGTACGGATTAAATAAGTCTGCAGTGTTTGATATAGCAGATATCTGCAAAATTTGAATCAATTAAGAGTTGTTAATTGAAAATTAATATTAGAGTATTTGCAAAGTTTTGTGTTGATAATTTAATTTATGTGCAGTTAACAGAAAACTTTTATTTGTGTATGTCTTATTGAACAACAAATTTATTCAGTGGCATATTTTTTTTTAATGTATAAGTTAAATTTGTTGCTTATTACGCATACGCACTGCTTACGAAACTAGACAATGTTTTAAGATGTCAGAGTGTTTGCATACCACATTAATCAATGGCGAATCTCTTTGAACAATATTTAACAATTTTTATAAATATAACATAATTTTTTAGCACACTTTCACTCAGTAAACGGCAACCGCATGAGTCAAGAATTTTCCAAAATTTTCATATGGTAAGTAGATTTTCTATTTGTTTACTAATTCGAATTTGGCAGTAGTCCGATTTTTATATTATATATATTATATATTATATATATTATGAAAGTCAATAAAATGTATTTTTATTGCAATGATCATAAAGTATTTTTTACTTTATAAAATGTACAAAAAAAATTGTTATGTGTGTGTATAAAAAATATTGCTGTTTCTTATTTAGTAGATATCTCAAGCAACTTTTGTTTGTTTTAATTTATTTATTTGTCCTTAACTTCTTGCTTTGTTTCATTTAAAAATATTTTATATATTAGACACATCCGCATATACATACATATATAAGAATTTATATGCATATACACGAAAATATTTTACCAATATTAAGATAGAATTGTTTTGTTTTAGATCTGTCAGCTATTTTCTTTAAATTGTTTGTTGGACAACAAAGAGACATAAAAGCAAATGCTTAAAAAGAAATAAAGTAGAATTTACGCAGAAATATCTTAATTAATTTTATTTATTTCTATGACCAATTATCAAGGCTATTAACGGAAAATTTCTATTAATATTTCGTTACGACCTGAAACATAAAGTAAGCCGTAGAGGAATTCAACATTAATATTCTGTTAAAATGGTTTGGTTTGATATACAAAATTGAGAAAGTCTAGTAATTGAATAACGGAGACACAGTTACAAATCCTAGGGTATAGTATGAATGTTGTATTGTCTCAGCCCAAGCATTTAGTTGCTTGTGATATTTTAATATGAGTAATATATTATTAAAAATATTTTTGTGTATTTTAATATAAAACTTCTACGATTCTTAATTAATTTAAATTTGTCCGTTTAACTAATTAAATTTATTTATTCCTTAATTAATTTAAAATAAAATCCGAAATAATTAAGCTAATAAAGTATAACATTAAGCATTCGAATAAGTTAACATTCGACTTTCCTTTCCTTATCAATAATCTCCTTAATTACTTCAGCTCATTTAGCTGAATTATGTCAATTAATGTACCCAGAATTTCTTTTCCCGTTACTTTACCATTAATTTAATTCCGCTCGTTTCTTTTATCTAATTACCAGCTTGAAATCCGAAATCAGTTAAGTAATTGCAATAATTTAAATACACAATGCAATCCGGCTGCGGCCCATAAAATCGAGCTGTACATATCGTAAAGAAAATAAGCATATTTATAAAATAAGGAGAAAAAAATCGGAGAGGAATGCAGCAGCCACGCCCACCTCGGAGGCGGCATTTTGTTTGTGCATCCATTTGGAAAATAAAATCAGAAATCACTTTAACAATCAGCCAACCAACCAAACAACCAACCAGCCTCTGTCTGACTCAGCTGAACTCGTAACGTGGCCGAGACAGAGGACAGGGCTCCGATGCAGGTTTTTTTCTGTTGTTTTGGACCATTTCTGTTGGGGCAGCTGTTGGCGGTGCATCAAGCAAAATGAAAATGAGCATTGACAGCTTTAAGCGGCACATGCACTGAAAAAAACACCCGCACTCACTTACACACACACACATCTGCATTTGTAAACAGAAATCAGAATCAGAGCGGTGAGCAAATTATTTCGTTTATCAATTGCATTGCTAACAATGTTAATAATTAACTTAAATGAACCAGTTTATTTATAGCAAAAATGTAATACCCTGCAAATGGAAAATGCTTGGAATGAGGCTTGAAACACTAGCAGCAAGTGTGGTTCTTGACCAAAATGGTAAATATATAAGATAAATACAGTTCATCATTTATAAATTAATTACTATATGTAAATATAAATGTCTGTTCAGAAAATGTAAAGTCAAGTAAACTTTACAATATCTCCGTTTTTTCCGCATTTCACCGTTCGTAAGTGCAACTACAGGGCATGATGCAGTCGGGCACAATTCATGAGCCCTAGTTATTAGTTATCTTAATTTGTGGCGTTACGAAATGGCGTGTTAAACCCATTAAACAGCATTTAAAATGTAACTGACAGTGGGCAAAGTCCAACAATTGCATTTTTAATTTGCGGCATGTGAGAAATTTATTCGTAAATTTTATAACGGGCAAAAAAAAACAGTTAATAATTTATTTTAAATTCAAAATTAATTACATGTGGAAAGTTTCAACATGACAGTCTAATTTAATATATGAATACCCTTTAAACGCGCAATTATCAAATACATTTAAGTTACAAAAGTCTCCTACACTCGATTTTTGACATAATCATATATATATTGATGTAACCAAATCGAAATTACGCTATAGAGGAACAATATTCTACCGATTTTGACTTCGCAAAATATATTATTTTTAAATAAACAAACAAATCTGTACATCAATTTCAAATAAATCATTTTTTTGCTTCAGCATTATTTTTTAATTTTTAATTAAATAAAAATAGATTTCTATTAAACACTACACTTAGACTATTCCCAAGCAATAATCCATATAAAATATAGACAAAAATAGACGTCAAAAAATTTTGTTTAGATAAAAATGAAGACGAAAGCTTTCACATATTTTATGTACTCTCATAAAATTTAATTTCTATTTTTAATGGACTTAATGTGACACCTTAAATGTTTACACAGGTGCCAATAATATACAAAAATATGAAATATTTATAAATATTTCGCTTGAATCGAAGGAAAAATTTTTTGCATTTTATATATTTCTTTTATTTAATGCTAATTGAAAGTGTTTTTAAGTGTTGCATGTTAATTAAACCAATACTTAGAAATTATTTTTCTTATACATAAATTTAAAAATAAATGATGCAAAATATATACCTAATAAACATATACATTATTGTTTGTATATATTATTTGTTGTATCAGAAATACTATTTGGTTTTCTCAACTTTTTGGCCGCCAAGTTGGTCAATAAACTTTATTGTTTTTGTTGTTGTTGTTGTTATGCTCGATGTTTATGTTTCCGTTTATAATTATTATATGCGTGCATATATGATTCTCATAAATCCTTAGGGATTAGTTTTATTTTTGCTTGCTCCACAAGTCTGACCATCTGCTAAAGAATCTTATGGTTATTCTGAATATAATGATATATCTGATTTTGTACGTTATTATAATATGATATATATACAAGTGCCAGTGGCCACAGACAGCTATAAATAAGTGTCTGACTAGAAAAATACCCTAGTTTAGAAAATATCAATATTGCTTTCATATAAATTAATATTACATAAAACCAACTTTTAAATCTGATACTTAATATTCTGTTGAAATTAAAAAAGGACTATAATTTTTGATTTGGTATTATTATTTTTTTTTTTTAAACATATTAATCAGTTTATATTAGGATTGTTTTTTTTTTTTTAAGAAATAGCAAATTTGGAAATATACTAAGACTGACCCTGCCATATGTGAGGGAAGGACAGATCAGATAGCTTCTGGATCAA